>JACEFZ010015002.1:460000-604031 GCA_014155875.1 Cepaea nemoralis
ATATTTTCCAGTGCCTAACTGGCCATAGCATGAGAAGAGAGGCATTGGAAAACATCGTGACAACTAGAAAGATTATTGGTAGATGAGGCAAAGTCAACCACAGAGAAACAATGATGGATAGACTGTGGCGGTGGTATGGATGAATATTATGGGCAGAGTTGATTGGGAACACCAAAATCCGAGATTTCTGGAAAGACTCTAACAACCAGAAACCGAGATATCTGGAGAGAATTTAACAACCAAAAACCGAAATATCTGGAGAGACTTTAACAACCAAACACCGAGATATATGAAGAGACTTTAACAACCAAAAACCGAGATATCTGGAGAGACTTTGACAACCAAACACCGAGATATATGAAGAGACTTTAACAACCAAAAACCGAGATATCTGGAGAGACTTTGACAACCAAAAAAACAGAGATATATGGAGAGACTTTAACAAACACCGAAATATCTGGAGAGACTTAAACAAAAACGGTTTGAAATGCAAGAGAATTGGTTCCATAATATCGGGTATTATCCCATATGACTCGTTGTCTTTCCTTAGGAAGCGTTGCAAAAAGCACGAACTCCGTAGCTCCAGCGACGAGGTCCAGGAACCTCCGAGAAAGCTCCACCCGTGAATTAAACGTCTTAGCCCGGAATCGAACCCATGATCTTTGGAACGCGAAGCAGACGGCGTAACCACTTGGCCACGGAGAAATATGAACTCTTACGTGCAACTGTTACTCCTAGTGTTCGTAGGGCACACGATAACGACCCACTCGGCCTCAATCGTTATCATAATTATCTCAAAGAACATTATTGGCACCTTGCCGTCTTGACAGACGATAGTTTGTTACAATGTGCTTCAAATAGGCATAATAACTACAACCCATGGCGGTAGCGAATGTCAATCCGTAACTTCGTGCTATCGCTTTGATTCCAAGACCGGTTAAGATCAGGGATGGAGTTATATTTCTGCGTGGCACAAAGCCTACTCTGAATTGTAGAGACCATGTGTTGATCATGCAGCATGATCCCTCTCTCGGCCTCCCTAGTTTACTCCAGAGGAAAGGTAACGCCGATACATCTGGAACAAGACAAGCTGCAGAAGCTGCCGGATCAGCAAAGAAATGCTCTAACTGTCCTCCTGTCGGCCAATTGCCAACCAAGGCTTATGGCCTGGTCTGCCCTGCCATGGCATTTAGGCTTTAAGTTGCATTTCTTCGCACCACGATCAGACGTGTTCCCTCTCAATTGCGCTCCTCCGCCGGAAGCCGTTGGCACAATGTGGAGAATTGGGTTTGGTAAGCGCCGCCCAAAATTCGGCGATAACAGAAAGCAGGCAGTGCTGTCTACTGTCATACGGTAGCTCAGTCATTTCTGACTAAGACCTGACAAGGTCAAGAAGTATACTCAATATTCCCCTAACTGTGGTACGTTACACCTACCTGGGGTAATTATATTTGCTATGTCACAAATTAGGTTTAGTGAGTTATATTTTATTGATTATTGCACATCCCCCATGCGGTTTACTGCATACTGTTTCTGTTGTTGTTGCCTAAGATTAGCGGAGTGATAAGAAATGCAAAATGTGAGACGGGCCTATGTGCCCAATTCTTAACCCTTTGAAAATAAAGTTTGTGTGTTCGTTCGTTAGTTCGTTCGTTTGTTCATTCGTTTGTTCATTCGTTTGTTCATTCGTTTGTTTTTGTGCAACGGTTTTGTTTCTGTCCATGCCAATTTTGCATTTCCAACATCTTTAATATCTGTTTACAAGCATCACATCAGTTTGACTGGCGCGCAAGCGACGTTGTTAGCGAACTGCACTGCTCAGGTCGTAAGCACGTTGGGACAAGAGTGTGACGCCTGGGCTTAACACTTGCCAAAGTGAGGGAGATATCGGCCACTTATTCCTCCTGGCTCTAGGCCTACAACATGTGATTCCTCTATCACATCACAGTCTCACGGCAAGGAACTGTTTCTGAATAAAAACACACCAGTTTACCCAAAGGAAACGTAAACAACTTATGAGGGAGTGAATGACGGAAGGGAAGAAAGGCACTGGCAGAGTCCAGCCATTAGCAGATGTTTGTTTGCAGCCTGTACAACAAATAATGGAGTACTTAGCAACAGGTAAGCAACACGCTGTTGAGTCACGTGGTGGGCAATGGTCATGTCATTTGCCGGTTTCCGCGACGTGTCTTTGGGTGCGATGACTGAACACAGCGGCTCCCACGGCTGTCTGCAATGCGGATTTGTTGTAGTTGTTGTCTGCTGCTGCTATTGCTGCTGCTTTTGCTGCTGTTGCTGCTATTGTTGTTGTTGTTGTTGTTGTTGTTGTTGTTGCTGCTGCTTCTGCTGCTGCTGCTGCTGGACTCCTGATGCCAGATATTACAACTGAGATACTGGGCCGTTTCTTTTAGAACCAAAGATGTTTCATCTCATCTCATCTCACCTCTTGTACCTTGCGGTGTCGAGGTGAAGTATAAACAGCGGGAGAGTGCCCACTCATGGGCTTCATGTATCGAGATTCCCATGGACTGGTGTTTTACAAAGTTATATTGTCATTCATCATCACGATGTATCGCGCTAACTGTCGTAGGCGGTCATGTCTCTCCACTTCTCTGTCCTTACTGTTTACGATCAGCTCTGTTGATGATGTTACTCCACGATACGGTCTCAGTCCATTCTGCATTATTTCCCTTTGTCTGCGTCTGCCTCTTTCCCCACTGATCTTTCCAGTTGTCGCAATATTCTCCAATGCCTCTCTTCTCATCACGTAATCAAAGAATACTTTTTATCTCTTTCTTATTCTCCCGATGTTCTTTCGATAACCGAGTGAGATGGTCGTTGTCTAGGTTACAATGCTCCTTGTATGTCACTACGGAGTGTAAGTTGAGCTAGCCACCTGTCTCACAATATAACTCACCCCCACAGTACACATCCGCCATTTAGTGAACAAGATTGAGTTGGCGCACATAATCTTTTTATTCAGAAGAAACACGGACACATGTAACATATTTCCATATCCAGAAAACAATATAATCCACCGAATATATATATCCTCCTTACAAGTTAATCAGCACACGTCACTGCCTTCTCAAGGCCTGCTGAATCTCAAATTCACAAGACAGTTATCCAGCTACTATCCACGGCTGGACCTCACACAATACAACCCACACACTGGGTCTAGGCCTCCACTAACTATCCAACCCACTCTGGGGTTTAGGCCTACATTCAAAACTGGGAGAACAACACAGGACGGAGATCTCTATCTAACTCCGCTCCTCTCCTTAGACCACCGACCAGTTCGGAGTCCAAACATCAACTGTCCCTCAAGTCCCCTGACTTCACACACAACTAGCCTGTCTCTCACTCCATCCACCCTGGGGTCTGCACTCACCCTCACCATTATTTCTCATGGCTGGTTGTTTTTCTCGTAGTCCCGCTACAAAGGTCACTCACCTAAATGTCAATGACCCAGGCATATGTAACTTATAGTTGTCGATATAGTAACTGATCTACAGTGTTGGGTAACACGACTAAAGTGTGGAGTGGAGTACCTTGTCTACAGTCAGGGGTCATTCGTCTACAGTCTGGCGTAACTCGTCTACAGTCTGGGGTAACGTGTCTACAGTCTGGGGTCATTCGTCTTCAGTCTGGAGAAACTTTCTACAGTGTGGGGGTAACTTGTCTACACTGTGGAGGTAACTTGTCTACAGTGTGGGGGTAACTTGTCAACAGTGTGGGAGGGGGGGGGGTAACTTGTCAACAGTGTGTGGGTAACTTGTCTACAGTGTGGGGTAACTTGTCAACAGTGTGTGGGTAACTTGTCTACAGTGTAGGGGTAACTTGTCTACAGTGTGGGGTAACTTGTCTACAGTGTGGGGTAACGTGTCTACAGTGTGGGGTAACTTGTCTACAATATAGAGTAACTTGTCTATAGTGTGGGGTAACTTGTCTACAGTGTGGGGTAACTTGTCTATCCTTGTATACAGTGTGGGGTAACTTGTCTACAGTGTGGAACAACTTGTCAACAGTCTGGGGTAACGTGTCTACAGTGTGCTGTAACAAATATACATTGTGGAATAACAAGACAACAGTATGGGGTAACCAGTCTAGACAGCAGGATAACGACTCAGAAATCGTGCGGTTGACGGGAAGATAACCGTTCCCCTAAACATGTATTCGAATTGTTCCCAATGTGCACGAAAATAGCCTAACAGCATGGGCGTTGGCAAACTCACAGGGGAGGTACTATTTATGATAATTTATGAAACCAGATGCAGAAAGTTTCATTTAGGAGATAAGATAGATATTCTCTGACAAAATAAGAAAACATAAAGATGGAGTAAATACATCGTTGCCTGTCTTCAAAACAATGGAAGTACAAGATATGCAAAATGTGTCCTTGTATTTCATCTTCACAATTCATTATGTCGCCTCCTTTCCTACCGTTGTTTTTTTTCACCGCTTGCTGCTGCTCCTAATTCTCCTCCTCCTCCTCTTCCACCTCCTCCTCCTTCACCTTATAAATTCGTTATGCAGCCTGCTTCTCCTTCCTACACTTCTTTTTTTCCCCTTCTTTTTCGTGTTCTCCCTTCTTCTTCTTTTTTTGTTACGACTGTAATGAAAATAATAAAATTAACAACAACAATTACTACTGCTAATACTACTACTACATTTGCTGCTGCTGCTACTGCTACTATTGCTATTACTACTTCTGCAATAGCAATATTACTACTTCTGCCACTTCCGGTTTCAAGATGGCGACGGACGGTCGTGTTGTTTTGTGCTCGTTAACTTTTTCGCGTAAGGGATGGATTTATTCATTTCTTGCGTGTAATTGGTGTGCCAGGATGTAAAACCAGGAGTTTCTACTCAAGATCTGCGCGGGTGCTACGGAGTTCGTGCATCGAGCGAAGCCATCCTTGAGTGAATTTTCAGCAGCGTGTGTGGTTCTCAATCAAAAGTCTGTGTTTACGTTTTTTCAACATGGCGGAACAACGTGTGTTTTCCGAAGGATCAGCAGTCAACATACCGAAGCGGCGTGGTAACCGCGCAGGGAAAAAGAAGCCAGGTAAGCGCGGTGGCTTGAGACGTTTTAGACTCAAGTGTCACCGTCTAGGACTCAGGAACATCCGTATTCTATATTGGAACTGTGCCAGTGTAAAACAACGGGGCTCTATTTTAGAAACCCTAGTTTACAGGAACGACATTGTAGCACTCCAGGAGACGAGACTGGGCGATCAGCTACTCCGAATTGCCGGCTTCAAATGTTTCTATAACAGACGACATCTGGGAACGGCGATTCTCGTTCGCGACAGCATGGTGGCGTCAGAGCTAGACATGTCCAGTTGGAACAGTGACGATATACAAATACAGGCATTGAGAGTTCATTCCAGTATACCATTCGTGTTGGTTAATGTTTATGCCCGCAATGCGAGTGTGGACGCCCAGAAGTGGCAGTGCTTAAGTGGCATATTAGGCCACGAGAGAAATGTTATTTTCTGTGGTGACTTCAACGCTAAAGGCATATCATGGGGAAACACTTCCTCCAATACACAAGGGGAGGAGCTCGAGACTGCACTGGAAACCATCGACCTGGTTTGTATCAACAGTGGCTGTGTCACCAGGACAGCAAGCCGTCCTGGCGATGAGGACAGTGCTATTGATCTGGCGCTAGTTTCACCTTCACTCACTACAGTGTGTAGATGGGGTGTCCTAGGACACCATGGCAGCGACCACCACCCATGCAGCATATTGGTGGAGAAAGGCAGAACCAGGCAGCACAAGCTAAAGGTAAAGACGTTCCAGTATGACAGTACAGGGCAAGATGTGGTGAGTAAAATAAGACGTGACAAGCGCAGAACGTTTCAGGGCAGGAAGAAAAGGAAAAAAAGCTGGGAGCAGCCACCGTGGTGGAGTTTCGAGGTGGAGAAGGCTTGGGTGGATAAGCGTAGTGCTGTAAGGAGATGGCAAAATGCCAAGAAGAACAGAGCTGGTCATCCTAGTTCCTGCTTGCACTTAGAAAGAGAGATGCACACAAAAGTAAGCTATTTCAAAAAACTGGTCACGGTGGTTAAAAGCGAAAAATGGGCAGAGGTGTGTCAAAGAGTAAGCACAGACAAGTCACTGAAATTGTTCTGGCGACTACATAAAAGCATGAGTGGTGTAGTCAAGAATAAGAGCATTTCTGACTTCCAAGGTGCTGACCTCATCTGGCAGAGGACTGACGAGGACAAGGGCAAAGCCCTCTTTGAACGCTACCTTGAGCAGAGCAACCAGACAGACATGGGAGGCCGGAATCTGGCCAAGGAGGTCACCTCAGACAGATGCAAGGCCCAGGACACTTCGGATGAAGACACAGTGACAGTGAAAGAAATCAAGGCTGTGCTTCGAAGATCAAAAAACAGTGCTCCAGGTCCTGATGGCATAAGATACGACGACATAAATAGGTGTACCGACAATGAGCTAGAGAAACTAGCAGACATGTACAACAACAGTATAGGGAGTGCTAGCATCAAGGAGGAATGGTTACACAGCTATCTGATTCCCTTGCCGAAGCCTGACAAAGACCACAAGAAAATTCAGGGATATCGAATTATAACCATGCAGAATACAATAGGCAAGCTGCTGGAGAAGGTAATTGCCAGGAAAATATCAAGCCAACTAGAGAGGCAAGGTGTTTTCCCACCTACCCTGGGTGGGTACCGTCCAAAAAGAGAAACCTGGACCAATGCAGCAGTCTTTGCCCACGATGTCTATGAAGGTTTCCACTCAGGCACTGAAACCGTTGCTGCAGCGATTGATCTTGAGGACGCATACAACAGAGTACCACTGGATTTTTTAATGTTTCAGCTTCTTGAACTAAACGTAAGTCCATTCCTCCTTAGTTGGATCGCTGCAGCTCTCTTCCAACGGAAAGTAGTTTTTAGATGTGGCAGTTGGACTTCGGAACCAACAACAATATATCCTGGCCTACCACAGGGATCACCATTATCTCCGGTACTGTTCAACGCCTACACAGTGAGAATCACCAGTGAGCAGATCACTGGACCTGGCAGGACATTGTCATATGCCGATGATGTTTTAGTGTATCGTCAGGGTAAGGATAGAGAGCAGGTTGCTGTGGAACTACAAACCGAACTCAATCGCATAAGTACTTGGTGTGATGAAGCTGGGGCAATGGTCAACCCAACTAAGGCAACAGTGACTTGGTTCTCGTTGAATAATCATATTGTCAACAATCCAACACCAACTGTAATGCTGTGTTCAGAGACGGTGGAAAGAACGCAGGCAATGAATTACCTGGGGATACGGTTTGATCGAAGCCTTGCTTATAATGTGCACATAGACCAGGTGATAACAAAGGCCAAGCGGGGTTTGGCAGCGATGCGGGTGATGGCGGCAGTAAACTGTGAGCAGCGCCATCTATGTCTTCTGTACGAGGGGCTGGTCATGTCTGTTTTGGAGTATGCAATGGCAATCCTGACTCTCAGCCATAAGCAGATAGAAAGGATGGAAAGGATACAGAATGAAGCTATGCGCATTATTCTTGGATGTACAAGAGATACAGCATGCAGGGCGATGCGCTACCTTCTTGATTTTCCAACCATTGAAGAGAGAATGCAAGTTTGCAGGGCACGTGCCTACCTCAGAATTAACGCAAACACACAGCATCCACTGCATAGTGAAATTAGGAAGGTGAAGGGCAGCAGGTTAAAAAGAGGACGGTCGTGGATGGGTCAAGCCGAGGACATTCTTCAACAGGTGTGTTCACTTGAGGACTTAGAACCTGGCGAGGAGTGGGTGCAAGTGCCAACAGACTTCTGCACATCCTTTTCAGTTTGCATCCAACTAGATAGAAAATGCAGACAAGAAAATCCGGCTGCTGTTGAGGCTGAAGTACAAGCGTTGATTTTCGAGAATTCGCTAGACAGTGACGCGGTCATCTACACAGATGGGTCGGTCGTCCGACATGTGAGAAGCTCATGGGCCTTTACAGCTCGGGCCGGAGGGAGAATTGTGAAGGAGGACTCTGGTGCTTTCACTGAAACCACAAGTAGCCTGACCATGGAAGTCATGGCAGTAAGTAAAGCAATAACATGGCTCGAGACACAGACATTCACTAGGGCTTGTTTCCTTAGCGACTCAATGAACATGATCAAGAGGATAGAGGAGGGGTCGATTCGAAGAGAATGGTTGCTGCCTCTGAAGCGGTCTCGGCTGGCAAAGATTAGTTTCATCTTCGTGCCAGGGCATGCGGGAGTACAAGGAAATGAGCGGGCTGACAAGCTCGCAGGTGAGGCTACTGTTGAGGGCGGACGCGCCATGGACCAGGCTGACATTCTGAATGCTCTACGAGAAGTGAGACTTTTGCAAGAACCAAGTGATGACTGTGAATCTACAACAATGGCCAGACTGCGAGAGCAGCAAATTAAAAGAGGGGTGGCCAAACAAGAACACTACGCAGGAAGCCAAAGAAGATTGATAAACCAACACAGAACTGGCGTCGTTAGCCGCTACACGCTGCGGGATTTGCTGAGGAGGGGATCCGAGCACTTATGGACTGAATGGTCCGATGTGCAACGAGGATGATCTGTCGACTAACTAACTAACTAACTTACTACTTCTGCTCGAACGCATTTACCATGGCCATTAGCGTGGGCGGTCATGGTTCGAGATCTCGTTCGTTCAGAAGAATCTTGGATCAGTTATGTGTTCTTGCCCACATTATATCCCACACGACCAAATCATCATCATCATCATCATCATCATCATCATCATCATCATCATCATCATCTTCCATTTCTGCCGTCAAGCGTCGTGGGGAGGATTAATTTGCGCTCCAGCGATCGATGGGCGGCACTGGATGGTGTCATTCCGTGTGATTGTACAATGTCTTTGATGTCGTCAATCCATTTTCTTCTTCAGAGTCCTCTTGGTCTCGTCGCAGATGATCTTTGATGAAAGGCCAGTGTTGGTGCATTCTAACGACATGGCCAAACCACTTGATCTTCTGTCTTTCAATAGATGTGACTCAGGGTGTTGATCCCACTGTCTGTCTGATAACAGCATTTCTTACTTGGTCTCGGATTGGTAACTTGGCAGCTCTCCTCAGGCATGTCATTTCACAGGTGTTGACTTTGCGAATGTGTGATGTGGATAAAGTCCAAGTTTGAGATTGATAGTATAGGGTTGGTGTGAATATGCTGTTTATTATCTGTTGTTTTGCTGACATGGGTATTTTTGGATGTTTCTATATGATTGATAGTTTATATGTAAGTGCACTAGATTTTTTGACATCTGATTTCGATTTCTCTGTCCAATCTGCCATCCTCTGTGATTATACTTCCAATATATTTGAATTCTTTAACTTGTTTCAAGACATACAACTAGTAATTATTTGTTTTCCCCTTGCTCTTTCGCATCAGTTGTCACTGGGGTTTTAAGTGTATGTCTGCTCATATCGTGCCCAGAAATGCATTAGTGTTTCTGAGTAATTGCTTTAAGCAATTTGCTTGTTCTCATTTGATTCCCCAAAGACTGTGCAATCTGTGACAAATAACGAATCAGTGATACAGAGCTTGAGAGAGCGTGAAAGAGAGAGACATGGAGTGAAAGAAGGAGAGCAAAAGAAGGTGAGAAAGAGCGAATGAGAGACAAAGAGAGAAAGAGAGAGAGAGAGAGTGATAAGCAGGAAGGAGAGAGAGAGAGAGAGAGAGAGAGAGAGAGAGAGAGAGAGAGAGAGAGAGAGAGAGAGAGAGAGGAACAGAGAGCAAGAAAAATAGAGAGAAGGGGAGATTGGAAGTGAGTGAAAGATGGAGGCGAGATAGACAGAGTTGACCAGAAAGATAAACAGAGACAAATTATAATAATAAATAAAGAGATAATTATCTCGCAGCGTCATCTCCGCAGTAATAGTTGAAGTAATGAATCGTTAGGAATTTGTGTACCACATGTTTTTGACAGATAGAGCTAGATCCATCTCCTTTACAGGACGTCGCAATCAATACCATCATTTTTAGATTGTGATTTACTAACAATATTTTATGATTCAATAATTTGTTATAGCTGTCTGAACGACCGAAGTTCATACCATCGAAGTCAAAAAACTACTGCCTGCTTATAAATTGTCTACAGATGATTTGAACTCATGACTTGGTGTGTCGGAGAGTTCCGAACCTCGTTCTATGTCCCTGAGCCATGTTTGGGTAAGGTAGATGTAATCCAATGTTTATTCCAACACTTTCAAATATATAAGTAGTAGGTTCATTCGGTCGTTCGGTCGGCAGGTATGTAGGTAGGTAGGTAGGTAGGCAGGTAGGTAGGTAGGTAGGTAGGTAGGCAGGCAGGCAGGCAGGCAGGCAGGCAGGCAGGCAGGCAGGCAGGTAGGTAGGCAGGTAGGTAGGTAGGTAGGCAGGCAGGCAGGTATGTAGGTTTGTGCTTAGGCAAGCAGGCAGCCAGGAAGAGACACCGACAGAAACAAATATACCAATACGGAAAAGAGGGACAGCAAACAACGACAAACAGAGAAACAGTGAGACAGAACGAACGACATAAATCTAGACTCAGAAATTATCTGCGTCAAAGATTGCTTCCATTATATTCCTAACGCATACAAGCAGCTCGTTAATAATGTCCATACATATGGAATTCCATTTGTCACATCTTGACAACCCCCGTGGCTGACGGACTCACTGACTGATAGATTATAGATTGCCCAGCATGAGAAATTCATCTTGTACCAAATATCCGGCTATGGAAACTGCGTCAACAGAAAATAACAATTAAGTCTAAAAATGAAGTACAAATGATCTCCGATCGATTGTGAATATTTATTCCATTATCGATATTCCCATGCGAGAATCATTGCTTGATTAAGTGTACTTGGTTTTAGTTCGATTGTACGCGCACTTATCGTAGCCATCAGAAGGCGCTAAATCATTTATTTCATCGTCTTTTATATTTTAATGTAAGGAATGATATTAATCATAATAACCGCTGATTATGATAGCTCTGTAGGGTAGCGTAGTTGTTAGACGCTGGTTTGTCGGCATGGTGCTTATGAGTTCGGATACACATCAGGTGGATTTTTTAAATTGATCTTGGCTCCCACCAGCATAAGACATAACTCCGCAGAATTGTGTACCTAAGCGAAAGAATCAACAAAAAACGAGGAGTGCAATCTATAAGTTTCACTAGAACCCGATCACAAGTGACAGATGAACGTTGCGGCTAAAGGTTTAATCATCATACAACAATAAGCATTCACTGATACAACATACAAAACTCTGCATGAAAATATACCAGAGGGCTTGAAATGAAAACCTTAAAAGCGTGATAGAAGTTACAATAACTATGTCATCGTCTTGTAACCTGTCAATATTGTTGCTAAGGATGTTAAGAGGGTTAAGCATGTGACATCACGGTGCAGACGAACCCGGTGACGTCATAAAACGAGTTTAAAGATGGTTTAAAGATATTGTAGTAATTGAGAGTGCAACAAAGGATTTTCCTTGAAATAGATAGATGCAAACGATATACATAAACTCTAGGATATTGTAACAGAGAGTGCAATAAAGAATTTTCTTTGAATAGATAGATGCAAAAGATATACATCAACTCTGGGATATTGTGGTAACAGAGAGTGCAATAAAGAATTGTCCTTTAATAAAATGAAAACATGTAACGGACACTTGCCTGAAAAGAGAGAGGAGTGACTACATTATCTTCAAGTGCCTTGTCGAGCGACTTCACATATTGTGATATCAACAGCAATGTTTTGACTCGTGTATTAACTCCCTTTCGTGCCATGTTATTTCACTGTCTTCCTCTGTGTCTCTTTCCACAAATCTTTCCAATTGTCACAACATGTTCCAGTGTTTTTTTCTTCTTCTCGTAATGTGACCAAACATTATGACTCCGTCCATCTGATGTTTGTGATATGTTGTCTTTGCCACTTAGCTGTCCTCAAAATGTCCCGTTTGACTGTCCAAAGAATTTTCAGCATTCTTCTATAAAACAACATCCCCAAACTCTCCAGGGAGTTTTTTCGCTTGTTTACAAATTGTCCACGCCCAAGAAGAAAATAGATTGGCGACATCAAAGACATTGTACAATCACACGGAGTGACACTATCCAGTGCATCGGGCGCTGGAACATAAATTATTTATCCCCACGACGCTTGATGGTATAAGTGGAAGATGATGATTTTCATTGCTCGATGTCCAGGATATGCAGCAATATGTTAGATCTAATTTAAAACGTTAGTTGCATATCCTTTACAGCACATCGCAATCAACACCAGCATTTTATACTGTTGTGATATCTTGGCAAGTTTACTTTCAGTAGTTTGCCATTACTTTCTGAACAACCTGCACCCCTACCATTTCGAAAGAACCAAACCAAGGCTGTCTGCTGCCAAATCACCGGCAGCTTTGTTTCGAACTCGGGTATGCGGGATTACGGACTGCGTCCATAACCTCTGCGCCACGGAGCCAGCGGTTCAATGTAACATGCAAGAATTACTATTCTATCTTCACGGAGCCGGCGGTTCTATGTAACATGCAAGAATTACTATTCTATCTTCACGGAGCCGGCGGTTCTATGTAACATGCAAGGATTACTATTCTATCTTCATGGAGCCGGTGGCTCAATGTAACATGCAAGAATTACTATTCTATCTTCACGGAGCTGGCGGTTCTATGTAACATGCAAGAATTACTATTCTATCTTCACGGAGCCGGCGGTTCAATGTAACATGCAAGAATTACTATTCTATCTTCACGGAGCCGGCGGTTCAATGTAACATGCAAGAATTACTATTCTATCTTCACGGAGCCGGCGGTTCAATGTAACATGCAAGAATTACTATTCTATCTTCACGGAGCCGGCGGTTCTATGTAACATGCAAGGATTACTATTCTATCTTCACGGAGCCGGCGGTTCTATGTAACATGCAAGAATTACTATTCTATCTTCACGGAGCTGGCGGTTCTATGTAACATGCAAGAATTACTATTCTATCTTCACGGAGCTGGTGGTTCTATGTAACATGCAAGGATTACTATTCTATCTTCACGTAGCCGGCGGCTCAATGTAACATGCAAGAATTACTATTATATCTTCACGGAGCCGGCGGTTCTATGTAACATGCAAGGATTACTATTCTATCTTCACGGAGCCGGCGGTTCTATGTAACATGCAAGAATTACTATTCTATCTTCACGGAGCTGGCGGTTCTATGTAACATGCAAGAATTACTATTCTATCTTCACGGAGCTGGTGGTTCTATGTAACATGCAAGGATTACTATTCTATCTTCACGGAGCCGGTGGTTCAATGTAACATGCAAGAATTACTATTTTATCTTCACGGAGCCGGCGGTTCTATGTAACATGCAAGAATTCCTATTCTATCTTCCAATGACAAGCGCTTATTATATAAAGTCTATGCCTTGGCAAAGTGGATGTAAACCCCAATTGCTCCACCCCTTAAAGCGGTATTTTCCTAGATCTGACACTGACCTTGTCTCGTACAAACCACGTCGCCTAAGCTCATATCGCCCAGAGAAAAAATAATTTCCAGCATGAAACGATGTCCACACACACACACACACACACACACACACACACACACACACACACACACACACACACACACACACACACACACACACAATCTTCCTACCAATCTATGCTACCAATGCCAAACCTGGACAATGACAGAAATAGAGACTAGAAAACGATAACAACAACGGGAATGAGGTTCATGAGAAGAATACTCAATGTATCAAGAAGAGATAAAATCAGAAATGCAGAATTCAGGTCTGAAATAGGAGTTATAGAAGCGATAGATTTCATTTAAAAAAAAAAAAACAAAAAAAAACAGCAAGTTAAATGGCTCAGTCATATAACTAGGCTACCAACAAAGAGTATACCACATCAAGCAATGATGCACAGACCAAGGGAATCCGAAGACGAGGGCAACCATGTAAACGATGGACGGAGGGAATAACAAAGTCAATGGGAATCTCGATACATGAAGCCCATAAACAGGCACTCTCCCGCTGTGTATGCTTCACCTCGATACCGCAAGTTACAAGGGGAACAAGATTAGATGGGAATGAGATGAAGAGATGAGAATGAAGAGAAAAACACACACATCGTAAGCCAAAATGCTTATTCCACACGTATCGGAATGGCAATCTTATGTAGATGCATCATCTTCTTCATGTGCGCATGGACCCAACTGCCGCAGTTCTCTGGTGAATTATGATTCTGTCTGCCATATTTGTATAGATTTCCGTCCTATCTCGAAATAATTTAAAAACATTCACACATCCTAAAGTGATCAATAGTTCCATCTCTCCGCACATCATTCTGTTTCTCATGCCTAGTTGTGCTTCGCCGATTCCTTCCTTCTCGTTTCCTTCCCAATGTGAAGTAATGATTGTTACAAAGATAAGAAATAACCCAAGTTGGAAATAATAATAATAGAAAGAGGAAGATATGATTGGATGATCCAATCAACACGCAGTGACCCGGATATGACCTCACGGGAAGTTGGAAACAGGAAGTGGTTGATCTTTTCTTTCTGGCTTAATTTTGTCAAAACGAGACAGAAACTGACATGTAATCAACAAAACATGCCTGAGATTGTACTGCTGCAACGTTCTGTGATTTTGCTTCAATTTTGACAATATCTAATGAGATTAACGACGTCATAGACATGGATTTTACATGGGGAAATAACTTTACACAAATAGTTACTGTTTTGGTTTGATCATAATGTGAGACACGGAAGTATACTGTTAAAATACATTCACGAACAGAAGAAAGCTCAATTTCCTACAGTACCTTGACCTTAATTGGGTATATTATATATAGTTCTAACTAAAGATTTATATAGACCAATCAGCACTGGAACAGTGATGTGGTGGTCTCATGGTGTTCACCGTGGCCAAGTAGTTAACCCAACTGCCTCGCACTCCGAAGGCTGTGGGTTCGATATCTGGACTCCGTCATTCGGTTAACAAGTTTAATTCTCTTGGAGAGCCTTGGGAGTCGTCGCTGGGACTACGGATTTCGTGCTATTTCCTTCGCTTTCGGCAGCCGGCCCTGCGGAAAGAGACTGAGCCATATGGAATCAAACCCAATGCAATTCAGTTGATCCCCTCGCATTTAAACCACATTTAAAACAGTGATGTGGTTCGGCCGCGGTCTCTTCCCAGAATATTTCATGGTACTCATTTAACCTGGATTGACTTTGGAACCCAGATCAATAATCTTTGCCTGGATGGGGGGGTTCAATCACTTGACTCCTACTCTTGCACGGAACCGTACTACCTATTGCCATCGGCTCCACTCTCTTACATCTGTCCGCGGTTGTTCGTGACGTGAACAGCATGTTTGGAAACATGGCGGCTGCCGGTTGCTTAACTAACTGAGATTGCCTTTGCAGTAATGTGTGGCTGCTGGTTTTCTAGTGACCGTCGCTTCCATCGACGATAAACTGTATTTTTCGTGGCGGACTTTTGTGTTGGCATTCTGGCAGTGGCATTATGCATAGTATACCTGTGTGGGCTGTTGGTTTGTCAAGACTCCTATCTGTTCCTCTTTTCATATGGGGTAGTCAGGAGCATTTTGTGTCATATTTACGGGCACAGGAATGGAGTATGATGGGGAACCCTTTGCCGTGAAGTTGGAACCGCGACTAACGACTAATCCCACTATTAAAAACATCATCTTCATCAAAGATATGTGTCTGTGCAGGATATTTTCCCTTTACAGTCTATTCAAATGTCCCAGGACATTTCCCCTAAGCGGTCTATTCAAATGTCCCTCTATCATAATCCACGAGGATGGCGCGGTGGCGAAGTTGATAGCGAACTGTAATTGTAAAGTAATGATTACGGTCGGGCGTGGATTTGATGCATGGGTCCGTCACTTGCCAAAGTGAGGGACAGATTGATCACCTATTTCATTTTGCTCTCGGCCTGCAAAATCTGTTGCCGCCATAACAGCACAGACACATAACAGAAAAGTGCCTGGGGAAAAGTTCGTGTCTGTCTAACCAGATGTCCTGTTTCTGTGACTGCCGAGGACGTCTTGCGTCCGTCTACCTTGCTCTCTTGCTCATCGCAGCTTTCCCGTGACAATTCCCTCCGTCGTCATCTTTTCCAGACATTCGTATCTGTTTCATGCATGCATTCATTCTGTAGCATGTCCTTTGCAGACCCTCGCTCCCATTACAACCTTATGGACAACTTCTCGGCCATAAGAAAAATGTCCCACGTCCGCTACACCCATCTGTTTACTTATTTAACATATTTCATTTTTCTGTAAAGAATTTAGTTCTTGTAGTATACCCTTTCCTTCCTTCCCAACTATTCCTCTCTCTCTCTCTCTCTCTCTCTATCTCTCTCTCTCTGTCTGTCTGTCTCTGTCTCTCTCTCTGTCTCTCTCTCTTTCTCTCTTTCTTTCTCTCTCTCTCCCTCTCTGTATCTTTCACTGCCGCTCTCTTCCTGCTTTTCTCTTTCTCCCCCATTCACCTTCACTTTTCTTCACTCACCCACTCTCTCATCACCTCAGTCCCATTCTCCATGCTTCTCTTCCTCCTTCCTTCTCTCCCTCCCTTATTCTCTCTTCCTCCCTCCCACTATGTCTATCCCTCCCTCTCTCTTCCTCACTTCAGTACGCTCCTGCTCTCAAACCAGATTGTCATTCTATATCCAGACATTTTTCATTTACTCTCTCTCTCTCTCTCTCTCTCTCTCTCTCTCTCTCTCTCTCTCTCTCTCTCTCTGTGTGTGTGTGTCTCACTCTCTATCTCTCTCTTTCTCTCTCTTTCTCTCAATCTATCTCTCTCTCTCTCTCTCTCTCCCTCTCTCTCGCATTCCCATAATTTCTGTCTTCTCTCTTCTCTAAGCCTTTCTCTCTCTCACCTCCCTCTCTCTCTCGCATTCCCTCAATCCATTCCTCCTCTTCCTCCTTCTCTCTTCCTCCCTCCCTCCTTTCACTCTCCCTTCCTCCTCCTTCTCTCTTCTTCCCTCCCTTCTTTAACTCTCCCTCCCTCCCTCCTAGCGGCCCTCCCCTTCTTCACCGGTACACAGGTGTGGACAAAGCCAACTGCTGAACATACTCTACAGGACTGCTTTGCACAGCGAGCACAGCAAAGACAGAAATGTCAATTGGGAGCTCTTTGGGGCCACTAAGACAGCATATCAACAAATTCACAAGTATTGTATGTCGCTTATAGAAGTAGAAAAAATAAGTAGCGATTTAAAGTCATTATGTCGCTTATAGAAGCAAAAGAAAGAAGTACCGATTGTTGTTGATTTTAGGCCATTCCATATATCCATCATGTGCCATGCCGATAAGCGTGGGCGTTCATGCTTTGTCATCTCACTCGATCACCAGAGTCGTGGATCAGCTCTGTGTTTCTGTCTCGACCATGCCACGTGTCTCGACCATGCCACGTGGCCAAGCCATCCAGGTATTTACTTCTCTGTTTTCTCCTTAGTCTCTTCCCTTCGATCTTGCCAGTTGTCACCAAGTTCTCCAATTCATTTATTGTCATAACATGCCCAAAATGTTTTTACTGTCTACGTTTAATGTCTCTTATCAGTGTACGATCTTTAATTGTTTCTTGAAGGGCTTGTTCATTGGTTTTTCTGTCTGTCCGTGGTATTCTTTGCATTTTCCTCAGAAACCGCATTTCCACAACCGTCAGATGTTTTTCAGCTTGTCTGTTCCTTGTCCACGCTTCACATCCATACAAAAGTATAGGTTCTATGTAGCACTTAAACACCCTTTTTCTCATTTCAATTGATATCTTTTTATTGGTCAGTATGTTTTTCATCTTGCAAAAGGCTACCTTCGCCATGGCAATTCTTGATCTAATCTCTTCAAGGCATCTCCCATCAGATGTTATTACTGTTCCGAGATAATTGTACCGATTCACTTGTTTAAGAATATTCCCATTTACTTGTATATTACATTGTGATATTTCCTTCTTCCCAGTGACGACCATAATCTGTGTCTTCTTACAATTCAGTTCTAACTCTAGTTGTTCACTGTATGCAACAACCGCATCTACTAAATGTTGCAGGTCTTGTTCATTGTCTGCAATCAAAACTGCATCATCTGCATATCTAATGTTATTGATGCATCGTCCCCCAATGTTGATTCCTTCCATATCTGCTATATTTCTGAAAGTATGTTCACTGTACAGGGAAGAAAAATATCTGGAGACATTACACATCCCTGTCTCACACCTCCCTTAATAGGCTGATATTGACTTACTTCATTAAGACAGAACATAAACAAATTCACAAGTATAGTATGTCGCTTATAGAAGTAGACGAAAGAAGTAGCGATTAGAGAACGAACTATACAGCATAGCAATTGAAAACGATAGTTATCCTACCGGGAATCGAACCTGTCACCTTCAATTGACCATAACGTGTCGATGTAGGTACAAGTATATTTCGACGCTTGAGGCACTAGCTACCGCTTACAAAGGTGTGAACTCTAACCAGGTCTACCATACATCTAGCAGGCTCCGTGGCGAAAGATTTACTGATGCAGTTCGTAATCCCACATACGACGTTAAAAAACAGCTTGGGGAGATTTGGCAGCAGATAGCCTTACGTTGTTTATTTTTTTTATGGCATGGTATGGGTGCCGGCCGATCAGAAAGTAATGGCAAACTACTGAACGTAAACTTGCCCAGAAATCACGAACAGGCAAACAATCCTGGAGTTGACTGCTGTGTCCTGTAAAAGATATGCAACTAACTTTTTTAAAAATTTTCACCATCCGTCTGGACACACTGCTATAGATTATGGGACAGAAATCGTATCTAGCCAGATTTATGAGTAGTAGTAGTAGTAGTAGTAGTAGTAGTAGTAGTAGTAGTAGTAGTAGTAGTAGTAGTGGTAGTAGTAGTAGTAGTAGTAGTAGTAGCAGCAGTAGCAGTAGCAGTAGTAGTGACAGTAGTTATAGAGTCGTCACAAGAAGAATGTTTTCCGACCATACTTTAGTGGTCGGTAAATATTATTTCTAGTGATTGAATGCAGATCATTACCTTGGCAGGACCAGAGCACTATCCACTAGGACAGTTTAGTTTAGTTTAGTTTAGTTGACGGTTCAACATCACGGCACACGGGTGTAACCCATAAGTGCTCCCTTCTACACCTTACTCAAGCCTGAGTCTTGAGACTCTCAGCTCAGTGTACGATGTCCGTAGCACTGGCGAAGATCTTGAAATACTTTGGGTAGATTTTTAACTCAAAATGTTGCCCGAGCAGCGTCGTTAGGCTACTCTTTTTAGATTTCCAACTGCCAAGGGAATTTTTTACGTGCGCAGCAATACACACGGGCGTCCGATCTCATTACCCAGAGACCGGGGGAAATTTTGTTACTAGAAGTCCACGTGAAAGAATCCCGGCCCTCACCGGGGCTTGAAGCCTCCAGCGCTAGAGGCGGACACCATATGCCGAGATCACTCAGCCCCCTACTATCCACTATGGCAAGACGGTGCCAATTGCATTGCAGCCAATCATTAATATAATATGGACACGATTTTACAAACTCATACCGACTACTGCTTGTTAGATACTTCAAGTTGTACGACCTTTAATAATCGGGTAGGGATTCATCAGAGGACACCAGGGAGGTGTGTACCCGAGGTTAAATAGGGAGAAATGTCCCCGAGGTCAGTCAGTTAGACGTGTACCCGAATCCAACCAGGTAGACATGTAAACAAGGTCAACCATGGAGGCGTTCACTCGTCAACCAGGAGACATGTACCCGAGGCCAACCAGGGATACGTACTCCGAAGATCAACCAGAGAGACGTGTACTCAATGGTACCCAGGAAAACGTGTACCCGAGGTCAACCAGAGAGACATGTACCCGAGTTCAGCCAGGGAGACATGTACCTCAGGTCAACCACGGAAATGTGTACCCGAGGTCAACTAGAAAGACATGTACCCGAGGTCAACCAGAGAGACATGTACCCGAGTTCAGCCAGGGAGACATGTACCCCAGGTCAACCACGGAAACGTGTACCCGAAGTCAAATAGAAAGACATGTACCCGAGGTCAACTAGGGAGACGTGTTCCCGAGTTCAACCAGGGAGACATGTCCCGAGGTCAATCAGAGAGACATGTCCCGAGGTCAACTAAGGAGACATTAAACCGAGGTCAACTAGAGAGACGTGTTCCCAAGTTCAGCCAAGGAAACGTGTTCCCGAGATCAACCAGAAAGACATGTTCCCGAGGTCAACAAGAGAGACATGTACCCGAGGTCAACCAGAGAGACATGTACCCGAGTTCAGTCAGGGAGACATGTACCCCAGGTCAACCACGGAAACGTGTACCCGAAGTCAACTAGAAAGACATGTACCCGAGGCCAACCAGAGAGACATACTCCCGAGGTCACCTTGAGAAACGCGTACCGGAGGTCACCAGACTCCTCGTATAGTTATGCACGATATTTCTGTCATTGCGATGTGATATTATTTATTCATCTGCTCAGCATGCAATCCCAGTTGTCATTGCTCCGGGTGAACTCGAGAACTTATATTGCTTATTTTCTTGCAATGGTTGGGTAAATTAGGCATTGATTTTATCTAAGGTCTTGTTACATGTTGTGTGAAACATTAAATAATGGCCTAATTATGTGTCGCTGCTGGCCATCGCCTGGATCATAATTATGATGAGAGTACAACAAGTCCGTTTATGCTATTTGGCCTATTTGGCCTGTGGCACTATACGATCCTGAAACTAGAACTCAAACGTAAGAGGATAAAAGGGGAAAAGGTCGATTTTGTGACATCATCCAATCATATAGTTTCATTGCACTGTTTCGTTTAGCTGGTGGCTCAGTACATAGGACTGTCACAAGCTTTGTTACGGGTTTGATTGTGCAAGCCTTTGACTGTCCCGCCTGCTTACAAGGCAGGAGGGTTGTGTTCTTTTCAGTCTGGTTCCTATCCTTTGAACTGTGCAACATGGAAGGCCCCAATGGCAGTTACGCTACCGCTGGCATAACTCTTGAGGCCTTAGGAACATGCGAGTTCATCTACCACTTCAAGGTGGAGAGAGAACATTGAATGAATGAATGAATGAATGAATGAATGAATGAATGAATGAATGAATGAATGAATGAATGAATGAAACAATGTAAGTAAGAAAAGACCATATTGTTGAAGTAGATTTTAACTGCCACTTTCAATATTCTTCTGTTTTATTAGTCATATCTGTAAGTCATATTCATTCATTCAGTAGCATGTCCTTTGCAGAACCTCGCTCCCATAACAACCTTCCGGAAAACTTCTCTGTCATAAGCACGATGTCCCGCGTCCGATACACCCATCTGGAGATCATCTGCCACATCCTTCGCCCATCTTCTTTTTTGGCCTTCATATTCCTCTCTTCCCAGGCATATACCCTTCCATTATTGTTCTCTCCAAACTTGCGTGACGTTTCAAGTGACCAAACGATTTCAATTTTCTTTGTTTTATAGTCTTTAATAGCCAACCGTCTTCAGTATTCAGTTTTTGAAGTATGGGTGCATGTGTTGTTTTCATTATCCAAGATATTCTTCTTAGAACTCGTCTATAGCATTTATGTTCAAAGGTATTTATGCGCTGTTCAGCTTGTTTAGTAAGTGTCCAGGTCTCACAGGCGTATGTTGCAATGGGAAAGATACATGCTCTTAAAAATCTAATTTTTGTAGTTCTATCTGTCCCACTCCACAATTTATTCAGTTGGTTTAGTCTTTGGAGAGAATTAAATATTCGTGTTTTAATTTATCTCATTGTGTCACCATTGTTGTAATCAATGACCCAAAATATTCGAATTTTCCACCACCTCCAAGCTTTCCTCATTAACATATATTTCTTTCTCAATAGTAGTTTTATCTGTAGTAAGTCATATATGTAATTTACATCTGCAAGGCATACCTGTAAATGATATAGGTAAGTCATAAGTCATATCCGTAAGTGACAATCTGTAAGAGTCATACCTGTAAATCATAACTCATATATGTAAGTCATATCTGTAAGTCATAAGTGATGGTGCTGATGATGGGGATGATGCTGGTGGTAGTGATGAAGATTATAATAACTATGACAATGGGTATGATGCTCTGACGATACGGGCATGAGGTATAGACGCCCGATGGCAAAGTGATCTGTGTAGAAGAAAGATGCAATGAACACGTTAACATAAAACTATCGGGTCACAAGCACAGATGAAGACTTAGACATACAAATATAATACTGAAAACATTAGGGGCGGAGGACATTTGAGGAGAAAAGTGATAAGAGAATGGTGAAGAAGCAACAAGGAAATATCTGTGGAGGGGCATGAACGCCTATACCAGCGGTAGGGCACATGATAATGACAATGAGATATGCTATAATTAACCGTATGAATATACAGAAGTTGGGGAGAGAAAGTAAATATTTATGGAGCCCTTGTAAAAACAGTAAACATAACTAAGAGGCTCGACAAATGGGAAACAAAATACACGCAGACACACTTTTCCACCAACATCTTTCTCAGTGGAGCCCCAACGGGGCTGGCAACCACAGCTTGAGATCCGTTGCATTTCAAGGATAGGTAATCTATGTTAGACTTGTGTTTACTATACAGCCAGTTACCTGCCTTTATTGGAACATGAATAATTAATGCGCGGTTCTGTGTAGTTGGGTTTTACCAGCAATTACGCATACATTTTGTATGAAATGGGAAAACCTAGTTACGAACATTATCTAACGAAAGCATAAAAATACGGTTGTATAATTAAAGAATTTTGCCAGGCAAAGATAATCCAAACAGCATCCATGGAGCCTTCTCTCCCCTTCCTGTTTTTAAGCCTGTACCAGGTCAGAACTTTTCCCAGAAGGCTTTGAGGAAACAAGTTCGCGAAACCACCTCATTCAATTGAATTCCATTGCTGGGAATTGGCAGGGGACCAAAGATGCAGTTATGGAACTCTGAATTGATGTCTACGCGTATTTTTAATATTATTATTATTATTATTTTTGTTATGTTTATTTAGGATTGATGCTCAGAGTGTACTGGTGTTATGCGAATGGTGTTGCCTGTTTGCGTCGAAGCTGGCAGACGTCTGTTTAACTGATTCAGCGCCAAACATAAAGTACGTTTGGACCAAACATGCTGCACAATCAAATGAATAAGTATTTCATATACATTTCCTTTCACTGAGCATTGAAATTGTGGAAGATACCACGAAACAAAACAAATAGCACGATGTCCCTGTTATGGTGATATATCGTTCTTCTGTCCAAATTGGAGGAGGGAGGGGAGTCACATGTGCGATATATTATCTTTCGGCATCACCATTATCACCAACAACATGATAATTATTCGTATTATTATTATTATTATTAGTGTCGTTGTTATTATTGCTAAAATCATCACCATCATCTTCACTATCATCATTGTTACTACTATTAATACTAGTAGTAGTAGTAGGCCTCTTTTAGTCCTGAAGTAATAGAGAGTAGTGCCGCTGGGGAGGTACCTGGCAGCACTACTACTACTACTACTACTACTACTACTACTACTACTACTACTACTACTACTACTACTACTACTACTACTACTACTACTACTACTTATACTACTACTACTACTACTACTACTACTACTACTACTACTACTACTACTACTACTACTACTACTACTACCACCACCACCACTAACGTGGACGGGGTAGCTAGAAAACTGAAGTACAATTTCTGTGAAGAAAGAACAGTAATGATTTTCACATCGAAAGAAATATATACAGAGTAAAGATACGTCGCTTCCCAAAATGTTGCAGAACTAACACACAAGATAGCCAGTTGCAGACACATACCTGGGTACATATACAATTAGTAGCTATATAGAATATAGGTAACATTACCGAAACGATACTCAGCTGCAACAATTATAACTGAAGACAGAAGAAAGATATGTTAACTATACAAATGATAATTGAAGATAGAATAGAGGTATGGTAATTACAAAAATGATAACTAAAGACAGAAGAGTGCTACAGTAACTACAAAAATTATAATTCAAAACAAGAAAGGTATGTTAACTACAAATATAACTGTAGACAAATAAAAAAGTATGTTAACTAAGTATATGTTAAGTGGTAACCGCTTCACTTCGAAGCGTTATTTGTAAAAGCCATGCTCCGAATAAAGTACCATTTAATTCGTTATCTCATACCATGTGATATGCCTGGATTTGCCGGGCGGTCATAACCCCGCATACCGACCTGTCTTCTGCGTTCTCAATTAATCCCTCTTTCGTTGTTTTTATTTCCAACGACACTCTGACAGCCTATTCACAATCTTCTACCTCTGACGTCCTCTATCTCTGACACCCTTAATCACTCCAGGTCCCACACTGTCCTCCAACTCATGATTTCCTGTAACAAGACCGTCGCATGTCCATTGATTTAACTGTAGATGAGTGGTATTCTGTCTTTGCGCATTTGACCTCCATAGCACTTAATCAAGCAACCTCTTAACTGTTCATTCAATTCTCAGCTTTCTACGAATTGACATGTCAGTCGTGTTTGACTTCTTTCTCATCTTTGCATTCAATCTTCATGATTCACATGAATTAAATATTCTGATTCATATGACATCAGGGCCCGTCGCTCAAAATACTTTTATCTCGTTGCTTCTTATGGCTTCATTCGCGATGGTTCATATGGCTTTGTTTTACATGATTCATATGACTTCAATAGCCGTGATTCATATGATTTCAGTCTCCATTAATATGACTTTATTCTTCATTCATATGACTTCATTCTCCATTCAAATGACTTCATTCTCCATTCAGATGACTTCAGTCTCCATTCATATGACTGCAATCTCATGGCATTATGACTTCAGTCTCCGTCATTCACATGACTTCGGTCACCGTGATTCACATGACTTGATTCTCGGTAATTCATATGACTTCAGTCTCCGTGATACATATGACTTCAGTCAACATGATCCATATGACTTTATGCTCAGTGATTCATATGATTTTATTCTCCATGGTTCATATTGCTTCATACTCCGTGATTCATATGATTTCATTCTCCGTAATTTACATGACATCATTCTCCGTGATCCATATTACTTCATACTAGGTGATTCATATGACGTCAGTCTCAGTGATTCATATGACTTCATTTTCCGTGATTCATATGACGTCAGTCTCCGTGATTCACTTAACTTCAATAGCCGTGATTCATATGACGTCAGTCTCCGTTATTCATATGACGCCAGTCTCCGTGATTCATATGACGTCAACAGCCGTGATTCATGTGACTTCAATGTCAATTCATATGACTTCAATCTCCATTCTCCACGCAGATGACTTCAATTTCCATTCATATGACTTTAGTCTCCATCTTTCATTATACTTCATCTCCATTATTCATCTGACTTCACTCTCCATCATTTATCTGATTTCAGTCTCTTTCATTCATATGACTTCAGTCTGCTTCATTCATATGACTTCAAACTCCATGATTCATTTGACACTAACAAATAGTAGATCACGCAATACAGCAAGCAGTGTGCGGAGCTGGCACAATACGGAGCTTCCGATCATCAGAAGCGTCCTCACCCCCTTGTCGAATGCTTCGGCCCTTTACCTTCCCGACACACTCCGATCGTGGGTGCTCTGTATTGCGTGAGCACACTGACAATGAAGACGTTCCGTATATCGTGCTTATCCCAATGTTTGGTAAAGGAGAGCTTGGCATATGATACCACAGCCTCAAGTCTGAGAACGGAGGTGGAGGCGGTTACCACAGCTTTCCGCTGGTTGGAGGACAAACGTTATATGCATGTTGTGATTGTAACTGATTCACAAAGCATGCTGGTACAGGTGAAGACTGACATGCTTTGTGCAGAATGGCAAGCATCGATTCAGAGGTCGCGAGGGTTGTGAGCATTCGCTGGAACATTTCTTCAAGACACTCTAATATTGTTGGAAATGAACAGGCGGAGAGATTGGCTTGTGCCGCATCATCGAGGGGTGGTTTGATGCATGATAAGGCAGCTGTGGTGAAGGCCCTCTGGGAGCATATGAATAATGCAGAAGTATAGATGCACTATCATGGTATGGAGAGAATGCAGCAACAAAGGGTGGTCAGAGGATCTGGTCGACAGTCGTCACTCAGTGGTAAAGCAAGACAGACATATAATCAGATTACAACTATACGCTGGCTGTTGAAGATGTAGACTTAGCGTTTATAGGAATGCCCCGAGTGCAGTGATGTAGGTTCTTGACTCACCTTAACTCAACTCAACTCAACTCTACTCTACTCAATTCAACTCAACTCAACTCTACTCAACTCAACTCAACTCTAATCTACTCATCTCTACTCTACCCGACTCAACTCAACCCAATTCAACTCAACTCTACTCAACTCAACTCATCTCAACCTTGGAAGAGAACGAGAGAAAATTATCTTCAGCCCTGTGTCAGGGCGCAACGGCTTCCCGAGACAGATGTTTTCCCACTCTTAAGAACATGGTTTTAAAGACTCATCTCGCATGGACGTGCATACGATATGGGATCCACTTAGCGAAATGGTCAAGCCGCCTGCATCGCGGTCCGGAGGTTGTAGGTTGAATTCCAGACTTCCCATTATGTTCATGTGCGTAGACTTCTGGGAGTCGTCGCTGGAGCTACGGTGTTTATGCTTTGTGTGACGCTTTCGCCAGGCCGCCCTGCGGGGAGAGACCGAGCCATGTGGGATAAAACCCGGTGCTATGAAGTCGATCCTCTCGACTTTAAATCTTTAAAAACGTAAAGGGAACCAACCATTATTTCATAATGTCCGATGCGAACAGAAAGACATTTTGCAACACCCCTGACTACATTGTGAGGATAACGATGATGATGATGGTTATGATGATGACGATGATGGTTAAGATGATGATTGTGATGATGATGATAGTGATGCTGGTGATGGTGATGATGATAGTGGTGACGATGTTGGAGAGGATGATAGCGGTGATGATGTTGGTGGTGATGATAATGATGGTAATAATGATAGTGATGATGATTATGATAGTGATACTGATAATGATGATGATGATGATGATGATGATTGTGATGAAGATAATGGCGATGATAATGATGATGATATAACCACCTTCTACAGAAAACTAATGTTCACACGATAATAAAACATAATTAAAAACGAAAAGAAAACCCACCAATGATACTTTAAGCCATTAAGATATCTCACATTTTGATCGATGCCAACCTCCCGAAAACCAAGAGGCACCAGATATCTAATCACGACACCAGGCACACAGCCAGGCCAGAGACGAGACAATCACCAGGCATGTCTCCTAGAAACTAATACCCGTCAGAGATAGCCGGTGGGTTGCTGATAATAGCATGAGCGACATCGGACCATGGTTCGATGCCAGTTCTCGTCGTTTGCTGCGGGAGGGAAGGACCTATTCATTCATTAACTCCATCCATTCATCATGTGCCATGCCGGTAAGCGTGAGCGGTCATGTTTTGCCATCTCACTCGATCACCAGAGTCGTAGATCAGCTCAGTGTTTCTGTCTCGACCCTGCCACGAGGCCAAGCCATCCAGATATTTGCTTCTAGGTCTTCCTCTTGGTCTGTTCCCTTCGATCTTACCAGTTGTCACCAAGTTCTCCAATTCATTTCTTCTCATAACATGCCCCAAAAATTCATTAACTATGGCTTGCGAAATGTGATGGTGCTCCTACTTCACTTCCCCACAGAAGATTTAATCGCAGAACGAGTTGTTTATTTGTGTGTGTGTGTGTGTGTGTGTGTGTGTGTGTGTGTGTGTGTGTGTGTGTGTGTGTGTGTTGTTGTTGTTGTTGTTTTTAAATACCAAAAGACGGCAATAGTACAGGAAAATGAAACGGTATAAATGTTGGAATAATCACCACCCTAGGTGAGAGGTCTATATGAGGTCGTGTTGTAACTTGAGTAACTAGTAATAGTAGCAGTAGTGATGGTGCTGGTGGTTGTAGTAGGAGTAGGAGTAGTAATAGTAGTAGCAGAAGCAGCAGCAGCAGTAGTAGTAGTAGTAGTAGCAGTAGTAGTAGTAGTAGTAGTAGTAGTAGTAGTAGTAGTAGTAGTAGTAGTAGTAGTAGTAGTAGCTAGTAGTACTAGTAGTAGTAGTAGTAGTAGTAGTAGTAGTAGTAGTAGTAGTAGTAGTAGTAGTAGTAGTAGTAGTAGTAGTAGAGATAATAGCAGCCGTAGTAGTAGTAGTAGTAGTGGTAGTAGAGATAATAGCAGCCGTAGGAGAAGTAGTAATGGTTGCAATGTAGCAACACAGGGTCTACAGTACTAGCCCTGCGTATTAATAGAATGTGTACAGTACAGGAGCAGTGAAGAAAAAGCAAGTGTAATTTAAGTTAATGACAGTTAACGTGTAAGCACTAGCAAAAAGAGTGAAGTCTAGACCTTTAAGAGGTAGTGATGATTAATCACGAAAAGAAGGGAAACTACTCAGAAAGATTGCGTATCACGTGAACGGAATAGCGAAGATCACGAGGGCAAACCTTCTAGTCATTCAAATCAGTTAGGTCAGGGATTTGGACAAAGACAGACGTCAAAATGTTTCAGCTAGAAAGATTTATCAACGTGTTTCAGCTGTGAAGAATCATTAAAGTCAATTGTGTATATATTCCCCATCAAGAAGCAGAGGTGCGTTACCGGTGATGGTAGTACTGCTAAGAAGAAGGAGAAGAAGAAGAACAACATCAACATAAAAAAATAGCATCAACAGCACGAGCGAGAATAAGACCGAGAACAAGAGAAAAACAAGAAGAAAAAGAACAAACCAAAGAACAAGAACAAGAAGAAGACGACGAGAAGAAGAAGAAGAAGAAGAAGAAGAAGAAGCAGCAGCAGCAGCAGCAGCAGCAGAAGAAGAAGAAGAAGAAGAAGAAGAAGAAGAAGAAGAAGAAGAAGAAGAAGAACAAGAACAAGAAGAAGAAGAAGAAGAAGAAGAAGAAGAAAGTGTTGCCTAACATACCATGTGCCAATTTGAATTATATGTAGCACACTTTCAATTAAAATAAGACCATAATCGAACAACCAAATAAGTAGGTATGAATATTGACATCATTAGCACAGAAAACACAATGACAAAAGCAAGCTACCATTTTCTCCCTGGAAATGGCTTCCTGTCCCCGAAGAAGAAATGACATCACAAAGATTAGATACATTATTAACATGTGTCGCAACCGGATGTCTTTTTCTAGACTTGTATTTTCGAAGCTCGTGCAGCTAATTATATCGAACGGGTTGCAGAAAACAAACATGGTAGTTGTGGCGATGTTGTTGTTGTTGTGGCTGTTATATTTGTTATGGTTGTTGTTCGTGGTGTTGTTACTCTTGTTGATGTTCAGGGGGTTGCTTTGTGAATTGGCAAGCACTGGTCTCGTGCTTTGAGGAGACCGTGATGCATTTGAGCTCTTTTAATCCAACGTGACGGCAGTATGCCTTCAGATCTACAAATTGATGGGAAAGACGTTAGAATTGTAGAAACTATATATTGGAAACAACAAGCTGTCATAAAGATTGATAATGAAGTAGGTCAATATCAGCCTTTTAAGAGAGGTGGGCGAGAGGGATGTGTAATGTCTCCAGATCTGTTTACCCTATCCATCCATCCATCCATCCATCCATCCATCCATCCATCATGTGCCATGCCAGTAAGCGTGGCGGTCATGTTCTGCCATCTAACTCGATCACCACAGTCGTGGATCAACTCCGTGTTTCTGTCTCGACCATGCCGCAAGGCCAAACCATCCAGGTACTTGCTTCTAGGTCTTCCCCTTGGTCTGTTCCCCTCGATCTTACCAGTTGTCACCAAGTTCTCCAAATCATTTCTTCTCATAACATGCCCAAAAAATTGTGACTGTCTACGTCTAATGTCTCTAATCAGTTTACGATCTTCATTTGTTTCTTGAAGGACGTTTTCATTGGTCTTTCTGGCTGTCCATGGTATTCTTTGCATTTTCCTCAGAAACCACATTTCTACTGCCATCAGATGTTTTTCAGCTTGTCTGCTCATTGTCCACGCCTCACATCCATATAAAAGTACAGGTTCTATGTAGCATCTCACCACTCTTTTTCTCGTTTCAATTGACATCTTTTTATTGGTCAGTATGTTTTTCATCTTGCTAAAGGCTACTTTTGCCATGGCGATTCTTGTTCTTGTTTACCCTATACAGTAAACATATTTTTAGAAATTTAGAAGATATAAGAGGAATCACCATTAGGTGACGTAACATTAACAACATTAGATATGCAGAGGATACAGTATTGATTGCAGGCAATTAGTACAATTAGCAACATTTATTAGGAGGTTATTGCACACAGTGAACAACTAGAGTTAGAATTAAATTGTAAGAAGACACAGATTATGTTAGCCACTAGGAAGAACGAAATACCACAACGTAATATACAAGTAAATGGGAATATTCATAAACAAGTGAATCGGTATAGTTATCTCGGAACAGTTATAACATCTGATGGGAGATGCTTTCAAGAGATTAGAAGAAGAATTGCGGCTTGCAAGATGGAAAACATACTGACCAATAAAATGATGTCAATTGCAACGAGAAAAAGAGCGTTGAATTGCTACATAGAACCTGTTCTGTTGTATGGATGTGAAGCGTGGACAATGAGCAGACCAGCTGAAAAACATCTGATGGCTGTGGACATGTGGTTTCTGACGAAAATGCAAAGAATACCATGGACAGGCAAAATACAAAATAAAAAAACAATGTCCATGTCCTACAAGACACAAATGAAAACCGTAAAGTGATTAGAGAAATTTAGACGTAGACAGACACAATTTTTGGACATGTTATGAGAAGAAATAAATTGGAGAACTTGGTAACAACTAGCAAGATTGAGGGAAAAGAACCAGGAAAAGGCAGAGGAGTAAATACTTGAAAATACTTGGCCACGTGGTATGGTCGAGACAAGAACACAGAGCTGATCCACGACTCTGAAGATCGAATGAACTGGCGAAACCTGATCGGTCACGCACATGATGATGATAAACGGTAGCATAATACAGACAATCAGATTGAGACTCTGAATGTGTGGATTACATCTTTTTGGTTGGTGGGAAGGTTGGTTGATAAGTTGTTTGGTTGATTAGTTGGTTGATTGGTTGGTGGGTTGTTGTTTTTTTTTAAGTTGGTCGAGTAGTTGATTGATTGTTGATTGGTTGGTTGGTTGATTGGTTGGTTAGTTGGTTGGTAGGGCTGGTTGGGCTGGTGGTTGATTGGTTATTTGTGAATCCTTGCAGATGCTTATCTTTAACTCATAAGTTCAATGCATTATACTAACATTCATGTCGTTTGAGTCATAAATATTGCTGACATCTATCGGAATGAAAATGGTGTAGAGACTTTCTCAATATTATTGAATGTAAGAAAGATAGCGCTGAAGTGCTATATAGAACATGTTTTGTATGACTGTGAATCTAGGAATGTAAATGAACAAATCAGGATGAACTTAGAACCGACAGAGGTATGGTTTTTGAGACTGATGTGAATTCTTTGGACTTCTGGAGCAACAAACGACGGTTGCCTAAAAGAGGCTAATGAAACTAGATCACTGCTTGCAACAATAAGAAATAGATAGACAGCTTTCTTTGACATATGATGAGTAAATAGGCATTGGAAAACATCGTCACGTCTGCAAAGATCGAGGGGAAGAGAGGCAGAGGCAGACCAAGAGAAATGGTGCTGGATGGACTGAGATGGTGGCATGGAGGAATATCAGCAGCAGAGTTTACCAAGAACACCAAAGACAGAGATTTGTGCAGAGAACGCCTACGCTAGCTGGCATGGCACTTGCTGATGATGATGACTCATGATCTTAACAGCGCAGTCATAAATCAACCCCGCGACCTAAAGATCGCGCGGTAGACGACCTACCACTACGCCAGTCAGAGCTTAGAACATTATATACAACCATAAGACAAAGATTAGAATGTTATATACAACTATAAGACAGAAGCTAGAACATTATATAAAACTATAAGGCAGAAGCTAGAACATTATATACAACTATAAGGCAGAGGCTAGAACATTATATACAACTATAAGACAGAAGCTAGAACATTATATACAACTATAAGACAGAAGCTAGAACATTATATAAAACTATAAGGCAGAAGCTAGAACATTATATACAACTATAAGACAGAGGCTAGAACATTATATACAACTATAAGACAGAAGCTAGAACATTATATACAACTATAAGACAGAGGCTAGAACATTATATAAAACTATAAGGCAGAAGCTAGAACATTATATACAACTATAAGACAGAAGCTAGAACATTATATACAACTATAAGACAGAAGCTAGAACATTATATACAACTATAAGACAGAAGCTAGAACATTATATAAAACTATAAGGCAGAAGCTAGAACATTATATACAACTATAAGACAGAAGCTAGAACATTATATACAACTATAAGGCAGAAGCTAGAACATTATATACAACTATAAGACGGAGGCTAGAACATTATATAAAACTATAAGGCAGAAGCTAGAACATTATATACAACTATAAGACAGAAGCTAGAACATTATATACAACTATAAGACAGAAGCTAGAACATTATATACAACTATAAGACAGAAGCTAGAACATTATATAAAACTATAAGGCAGAAGCTAGAACATTATATACAACTATAAGACAGAAGCTAGAACATTATATACAACTATAAGGCAGAAGCTAGAACATTATATACAACTATAAGACAGAAGCTAGAACATTATATACAACTATAAGACAGAAGCTAGAACATTATATACAACTATAAGACTGAGGCTAGAACATTATATACAACTATAAGACAGAAGCTAGAACATTATATACAACCATAAGACAGAAGCTAGAACATTATATACAACTATAAGACAGAGGCTAGAACATTATATACAACTATAAGACAGAGGCTAGAACATTATATACAACTATAAGACAGAAGCTAGAACATTATATACAACTATAAGACAGAAGCTAGAACATTATATAGAACTATAAGACAGAAGCTAGAACATTATATACAACTATAAGACAGAAGCTAGAACAGTATATACAACTATAAGGCAGAAGCTAGAATATTATATACAACTATAAGACAGAAGCTAGAACAGTATATACAACTATAAGACAGAGGCTAGAACATTATATACAACTATAAGAGGCTAGAACATTATATACAACTATAAGACAGAAGCTAGAACATTATATACAACTATAAGACAGAAGCTAGAACATTATATACAACTATTAGACAGAGATTATAACTTTACATATAAATATAAGACAAGAAAGATCAGTTGTAGACGAGGCTGATAAGGACTGAGAGAACTGATCTTTGAGGATCTACGGCAATGGCGAGGAGAAATAGCATCAACCGAGTTGATCAACAAACTCAGGACCTGGATCTGTCGAGAGAAATGAACGCCTATGCCAATTATCATGGCACATAATAATGATACAGCCAAATGAATATAAGACAATAAAGGATATACAATTTCATGGTACGCTAAACAAACTCAGATACTACATACACAGGCCGATACATATGGCCTTGGAGCTCAAACTTGCACTTCCTCTAACGCTTTACTTCAAGCGGGGATTAGACACAAAATCATCATAAACTTGGAGCAATACAATCAATACACAAAGAGACAACCGATGCGAATTTTAAATGTTAAGACCTCAAATAGTATTTTTGTGCTGTTACATTACAGAAGAAGAGGAGCGGCTAGCCGAGTGGCTAGAATGCCGGATTCTCCTTTGGGAGACCCGGGTTCGAATCCTCGGTAAGGTGTGGGATTTTTTCTGTCGGGGGCAAAAAGAAAACCCTAACCTGCACAGTTCGCGGCGACTGCACTAGCCAGGCGGCCTTAATCTTAATTCCCCAGGCTCAATAACACACACACACACACACACACACACACACCCACACACCCACCGACACACACACACACACACACACACACACACACACACACACACACCTCCCACTTTGCCATACACTGCAAGTTACTATATAGGCAGTAAATGACAGTTTGACAGTTTTACATTACAGTTCAAGTATCAAACTCTTCATTTGTGTTGCAAAATACTGATTTAGAAAGTTGCGGACGGCTATTTTCAGACATTCCGGCCACTGTTTTATGCTATAATGCGTGTGCGGACTTGAGTTAACTCAGAAAGCTGTTTCATTGGACAACGAACTGCATATTCAAGCGAAGGACGCCTTGTTGTTGGTGCTCTGGCGATTTGGTCATATTGAAGACAATGTTCTTTCCACGTGTTCACATGAGACCATAATGAGTATTTCATGTGGTTATCGCTGGCACAGGAATGGAGCAATTATTGGGCGACCCGTTATGTTGATTTGTAACCATACGACTACACACTATATTCATTATCAGTTTTCTGAAGATATAACGCGTCTCTCACAAGTAGATAGAGATTAAATTGGATGGACTATGTCTAGAGAAAGCAATCCTCACTCAAAATGCATGCTGAATTCGGATACACAGACGTTTAATGTGCATAACAAGCTTTGATGCCTTTCCCTCGAAAGTGGAACGATGAAGAAGAAGATAAAGCTTGATAAAGTAAATAAACTTCCAAGCAGTCACTGGCTTACAATTAATCCGCCGATTGTTAAATTCTTCGAATATAAACTAGAATTGTTTCCTGCCTTCTCAACTATCTCTTTTCATGTTTTTATTTTTACTGACACTTCTACAACTGTCTTCCTGTAGCCATTTCGTGTTGATCATTTCCTTGAATCAATAACTGTTAATACAAGCAAACTACGGATCTTGAAATGGCCTGGAAAAAAATTCAATTCTTCTCTATTCCCTGCAGATTCCACTGAGCCAATTTCGTTTAATCAACTTGCCATCTTGAAAGTTCAGAAGCTTCAATGAATTTTTAACAACCTATAGAAACTCTGTTGAGTGCATGTATTGGAAAGTGAGTTACAGGTAGCCTTTCGCTTGTCGCTTTGGTTAGAATTACGCGCGCTTTGTTTAAGTTTTGTTCGATGAGCAAGTCGCCTTTGTAATGTGGTGCCAGATATACGTGGTGATAGAAGGATGTTAGGATGGACTGAATTGTTTTATGTTAGTTTTTTTTTTTTTTTGCATATCCTTTTACAGGACATCGCTGTCAACACCAGCATCTTTCAGCTGTATGTTGATTTCTTGGTAAGATTACGCTCAGTAGTTTGCCATTGCTTTCTGGGCGGCCGGCTCACATACCCCGTAAGTTACCGATGCGATTCGAACCACTGCTGATTCTCACCGTCACCACGTTACCGACGAGAGTATACGAGATTACGGAGAAAAGTCATAACCTCTAAGCCACGAAGCCGGCTGTTAGTTAGTTAGTCAACAGATATCGATGTTGCCCGTGGTTTCGAAAGTCTTTTTCTTCTTGTTTTTTTTTCTTTTCTTTTCTTTTTTTGTTTTGTTTTGTTTTTGTTTTTTGTTTTTTTCTTTTTCGTCTTCATGTTCCCTCATTGTTAGTTAGCTGTCTAAGTATTCTTCTTTTCGTTAAATGCTTTATTCTTCCTGTATTTTCCTCTCTCTCTCTCTCTCTCTCTCTCTCTCTCTCTCTCTCTCTGTGTGTGTGTGTGTGTATCTTTATCCAACCATTCATACTTTCATCCATCCATCCTTTCGCCCGTCCGCCCGTATGTCGGTCTGTCTGTCTGCATATCTGTGTATAACATCTCTCTCTCTCTCTCTCTCTCTCTCTCTCTCTCTCTCTCTCTCTCTCTCTCTCTCTCTCTCTCTCTCTCACACACACACACACTCTCTCTCGTTCACACATACACATCACTATATTCACTAACCTTCACCATAAAAGCTTGTCCCATTTAGCCGTGGCAATATCCGAATCACGTGAGGTACTTATCCTGATCACAGCTACAATCAGATGTGTTTGCTAACAATAAATTGAGATGGACCAACCATCACACCCTGGGGACCCCAATGTGAGCTCTGTCAGTTCTCCACGAAGACAAATCCAGAGGCTGGGAAGATGATGCTACAGTACGGATTTTGTGGGTGTGAATTTAGTATTGTCTGTCATGAGCGAACGAGACGGAATTGTTGTTTGCCATTTCCTTGATTGCTGCGAGCCAAACAAGGCGAGAGACAGACAGTGTTGGGGATCCATTGCAACTAACTTTCATTGTGGAGACGGCATCTGCTTGATTGATTGACTGATTGATTGATTGCTGCGAGTGTCTACACAGCGGGAGTCAATTACTGCGCTCATTGTAGACTATAAATGTGTGTGACGATGATAATCGGGGTAAATGAATGGGGGAGTAGAACGAACGAAAGAACGAGCGAACGAACGAATATAATTTATTTTCAAAGGGTTTAGAATTGGGCACACAAGCCCGTCTGATATTCTACCCTTCTTAAATATTTCCTCTCTCATATCATTCATACATCATTTATGAAGGTAATCTCAGACAACAGAACAATATGCATTAAAATACATGGAAAATAATCAATAATACATGACTCATTAAAGCGGGTTTTAACATAGCCATTATAAATACCTAAGGTAAGTGTAACGTACCATGCGTAGAGTGCAATGTCGGTAGACTTATATCAGGGGTGTTGTTATGGAAAAAAGGGGGCGAGGGGGAGAGAGAAGTGCTAGCGTAATTGTCAGGTATCTACGCTGGTAATGTCATGAGCGCGGTAGGAGGGAAGTGTCCACGTCTGCATACATCGTCTGGCTAAGTGAGGAACAGACTTACCACCAATTCCTCCGTTCATTCAGGCCTACAAAGTGTTATGTCCTTACCATTTTATAGACCCATAACATGTTCCTATTATCAACATGTGCCATGCCGGTGAGCGTGGGCGGTCAAGTGTTGGCACCCTACTCGATCACCAGAATCGTGGATCAGCTCTGTGTTCTTGTCCCGACCATACCATGTGGCCAAGTCAGCCAGATATTTACTTATCTGCCTGCACTTTGTTCTTTTCCCCTCAATCTTGTCAGTTGTCACCAAGTTCTCCAATTGATTTCATCTCAAAACGTGCCCGAAGATAATTTGACTGCCTCCGTCTAATTTCTCTAACCAGTTTAGGTTTTTCATGACTTGCTCATTGGTTTTTTTTTTTTTCTGTCTCTCCATGGTATTCTTTGCATTTTTCTCAAAAACCAGATTTCCACTGCCATTATATATTCTTATCCAGCTTGTCTGCTCATCGTCCACGTTTCACGTCCATAAAAAGTTCAGATTCTGTGTAGCTCCTCAAAAACTCTTTTTCTCATTGTAATTGACATCTTATTAGTCAGTTGTTTTATATTTTGTAAAAGGCTTGTTCTAATCTCTTCAAGGCACCTGTCATCACATGTTATGACCGTTTCGAGTTATTTGTTCTTCTGACTCACATGTTTAAGAATCTTCCAATTTACCTATATATTAAAGTGTGACACGTCGTTCTTCTTAGAGATGACCTTAGTCTCTGTCTTCTTACAAATTAATTATAACCCTAGTTGTTCCCTGTGTACAATAACCATATATACTAAATGGTCCCAATCCTGTTCATTGTCAGCAATCAATACTTTATCATCCGCCTATCTAATGTTATTGAAGTTATATCTCAGAATGGTGATTCCTCTCATGTCTTCTTAATTTCTAAGAAATATTTTCACTGCATAGGGGAAATCGATCTGGAGACATTAAACACCCCTGTGGCAACCTGTCTTAACAGGCTGATATTGACTTACTTCATTATCAATCTTTATGGCAGCTTGCTATTTCCAATATATGTTTTTTACAAGCCTAAGGTCTCCCCCATCAATTTGTAGGTCTGCAAGCATCTTTATCATGTTGACAATTTTTACAATGCCTTTGTGTAGAAAACGAAGCAACGAGGTTCATATGGGCAAGAACTGCTTAATTTATAAACCATTTGATGATGTTGAATCACCAATTTAAGAAGACTATTGATAAGAATTCAAATATATTGGAAGCATGATCACAGAATATGGTAGATGTGACAGAGAAATCGAAATCAGAAGTCAAAAAGCAAGTGCGGTTACATATCAACTATCATCCATACTGAAACATCCAAATATACAAAAGTCCGCAAAACGTCAGATAATAAATAGCATATTCACACCAAAACTATGCTACCAAAGACGAACTTGGACATGATCCAAATCACACTTACGCAAAATCAACATCTGTGAGATGAGATACTTGAGGAGAGCTGCCAACGTAACTATCAGAGATCGAGTAAGATACGATGTTATTAGAAAGACAGTGGCATCAACACCTTGTGCCACATTTATAGAAAGACAGAAAGATCAAAGGGTTCGGCCATCTCGTTAGGATGCAATACAGTCAACTACCAGCACTGGCCCTACACCGAAAAATAACTGCTACGAGAGCAAGAGGACTCCCGAGAAGAAAATGGATTGATGACATCAAAGACATTCTATAATCACATGAAAGGACGAACGAACGAACGAACGAACGAATAAACGATCGTTATGTTCAAAGGCTAACAAATTGGGCACGAAAGCCCGTCTTACATTCGGCCCTTCCATTCACTAATCTGTCATTCATCAATTGTGCATGTTACATTCATATAATAAAAAACAAACATTGTCAAATGGATTTTGTAAACATAAGCAATGCATATTTCCATGTTATGAGACAGGCAAACACACGTACACACGCACATTCATAAACACCCACGCACTCGTACATACCTGCATACATACTTACATCATTTGCATAAACTCTCACAGTTGTGCACACACTCAATAACATACAAATACACACTCCCTCGCATACACTGCATGCATGCACACATACCCAAGCAAACATATACACATTCATACACAAACATACACACATATCGCAGACATATACACGCAAACACACACACACACATACATACATACACATTATACACATACATATTCATACATATACTTCCACTATCTAGTGCCACCCATCGGGCGCTGGAACGCCATTTAGTCCTTCTCACGACGCTTGACGACAAAAGTGGAATATGGTGATAATGATGATATATATGATACATCAATCTATGAGATAGTTGGAGCTACAGGAGTTAGTATATCACTGTTGAATTAAACATTAATTTAACAATGGTCGAATGGATAATAACACTCGCTCTTAAACTTTAGATGTGCTGATATCGAGGTGGCGGATTCAACCCTTACACTGGTCAGATGGACTAAAATGATGATTTCTCGTCCTTGACCTGGGGACGTATATTATAAGTACTTCAGACGTCGGAGTAAGTTCGCTTGATGGCGAGGGACACTCGCAATAGGGAAAGGGAATCCACACGTAAAATCAGTCCAGCGCACTCCCAAGTAGTAGTAGTAGCAGCTATTAGAAGTAGTAGCACTCATCTCATCTCATCTCATCTCATCTCATCATATTCCTCTTGTACATTACGGTGTCGAGGTGAAGTATAAACAGCGGGAGAATGCCGGCTTATGGGCTTCATGTATCGATATTCCCCTGGACTCTGTTATTCCCTGCGTCCATCGTTTACGCGGTCGACCTCTTCCTCTGTTTGCCTCTGGTCTGTATATCATTGCTTGTTGTGGTATGCTGTTGAATGGTAACCTACTTGCATGGCCAAACCATTTGACTTGCTGCTTTCTAATAAAATCTAGTGCAGCTGTAACCCCCACTTTAGTCCTTATTTCTTCATTTCTGATCTGATCTCTTCTTGATACATTGAGTATTCTTCTCAGGAATCTCATTTCTGTTGTTGTGATTTTTCTTTTCTCTTTTTCTGTCATTGTCCAGGTTTGGCATTGGTAACATAGAGTTGGTAGGAAGATTGTGTTGTAAAGTGCTTTCTTAGTAGTTATTGATACATGTTTGTTCTTTAGTATTGGTGCCATTTGTCCAATGAGTTGGTTTGCCTTATTGCATCTATTTTCGATCTCGTCTTCTGATTTGCCATATTGATGATATTATACTTCCTAGGTACTTGAAACTCTTACTTGTTTCAAGGGATGTTCGTTTAGGTAATATCGTTGTTGCTTTTTCTTCTTTAGTTATAGTCAGTACCTCTGTTTTACTTGTGCTAATTTTCATGTTATGTTCCCTACACATTTCGTTTAGACTATTCATGTGGTCTTGTAATTCAGCTTCTGATTTTGCTATTAGTGCTTGGACGTCCGCAAACAGCAGTTCTCTAATGGTTAGATTTGCAGATGGTTCTTCTTCTGTGTTCTCGTCATGCGGTATTCTTGCTGTCTCTGCTTGGCTGGTTTCTTTACATATGTTGTCTATATATGTTATAAACAAGAGAGGGGACATGACACAACCTTGTCGTACTCCGGATCTTATGGTGAAGGGTTCTGAGTGTCCTCCAGTAGTAGCACTGCGTGAACTATATTTGAGATCAAAGCGAGCGAACGCAGAATTAAAAAAAAAAAATAACAACAACCAGAAGACCACCCTTCACAATGCTGATCACAAGAATACGATATCCGGTCGTTGTATTACACTTTTCCTTGGAAAATCAAAACTATGTAATCTAACTTTCAGCTAGCCAAAAATACCATCCAATCTGGTGACTCGAGCTATGCAAGCCAGTATGTTGGTGATGACCTAGATTAACTCGGATTAAGTTTCCCCAGAACCCAGCCAAGACGGTACTCACCAGCTTTCAGCAAGGATGATGAAATCAATGTTTTAACCATGTTCACAAAATTGTAAAAAAGGTGAAATGCAAATGTAATCAAGAACGCGGTCTGTCGCAGAGTTGTGATTTATAAGGGTGTCATACTTGTTGCTGAACTACCCTCGGTTACCTGTGATTGTGAGATATCAGTTATATATGATTATGCGTTCTTCAAGTATCTATGACTATGAGCCCCTCAGTTATCAATGATTGTATTTTCTTTCAGTTATCTTTGATTGTGGTTCTTCATTTATCTATGCATGTGAGTTCCTTCTGTTATCTATGATTGTAAGATCTTCAGTTATCTATGATTGTGAATTCCTCAATTATCTAGGATTGCGAGTTCCTTCAGTTATCTATGATTGTGAGTTCCTTCAGTTATCTATGATTATAAGTTGAGGAGATAGTCTAGAACAGTGGTTCTCAACCACAGGGGAATTTTAGGGTTTCCAGGAGGAGGAGGAGGGGGGGGGGGATAAGATTATTTCAAGATCTCATTAATACAAGAATCAGTTACTTGATATTGTTTTTCCCTCTAAATTTTACGGTTCTGTACTTCTCGCCCTAATGAAATACGTAAGTAGACTCGCAAATCACGTTTTATGTAGATGTCTAGACTTGTTTTAGTATGTGTTATTAAATTTAGTTTCCATTTTTATGTATACTGTGTAAGGGTGAGGGAGGGGGGGATTTATAGGAAGGAAATTAAAAGAAAAAGGGAGGGGGGGGGAGAATGACGCTCTGAACATATGGCAAAAGGGGGCATGGGCCAAAAAAGGTTGAGAACCACTAGTCTAACAGAATACCAAGGATACTACCCTTATGCTCAACTCACGTTCACAGCTCCTGACAGGATGTCGTTCCATGAGCTGAAATGGCTGATTGGTTGAGATTCCTCTGAATGATTATACGTTTAAACTCTAAAGTATATGACTACAGGTGGTTTGAATCTTGAACAGAGTTTGCATCTAACGGTGGTGAATTGCTGTAGAGACGATAGCCCCCAGGTCGATAAAGAAGAGCCGTCTCAACGGAGAGCAGAGCCTCTGTAGCGAAGGCCTTACAAACGCAATTCGTAATCCCATATACCGAGTTGGATACACAGCTACGGGCGATGTGGAAGCAGACAGCAATCTGCTGGTTTTCATACCATGGTATGAGTGCCGGTCGTTCAGTAAGCAATGGCAGACTACTGAACGTAAACTTACCCCCCCCCCCCCCCGTCCCCCCCCCCTCAAAAAAGAAATCACAAACAGCGAGAACATGCTAGGGTTGACTGCGACATCCTAGAAAGGATATGCAACAATATTAACTCAATTTAGTAGCCTGGTGGGGCAAGGAATAATCATGTCTCTGTTAGGGATTGAACTCTCGACCATTGCTATACAAGTCAGAACACAGAATACTATACTACTGCTGCTCTACTTTCCGGTGGGGAAAAAAAAATAACCTAATTTGGACAAATGCGTCAGCTCTGGAGAATAACATCGAATGTAAGCATCTCACACATAAACAAAGACAAATCAACAATGTCATAAAGTTAACAGCCTGACAATCATCGTTTAGAATATCATCGTTTTGTTAAGCTCATCACATGTTCACCCGCATAATCAGAAACAGACGCAGAAAAAGAATGCGCCCTGAGAGCATTACACCAAGGGCTTACACTCTTATATCAAGGGCTGCAACCCCGCTTCCAAATGTGAATGTGAAACATTCCCACGGCTTTATAGCGCATTTAGCTCCGTGAAGCCTAATTCTCCGTGTAATATTACGTTCGTAACTTTGCCGGTAATAATGTTAGAATATCTGGACAGGGGCGATAACATAATCCCTTGTGTGGGTTATTGCGTCGTTTCACGCCATTGAGATCCCTCCAGGGGTCTAGCTTGCTGGGCTCTGCTCTAAAACTTAATGAAGCAAACACTTAAGAAGATATTGGCTGCAGTAGGGAAAGACGAGGTGAAAGAATACTGACAAAGTAAATTGATGGAAAGGTTTGTCTGTGTTAAGCAGACCAGTTTACAGCATATTGCTTGATTATCTATGGGTTAAAGTTAATCTAACGTTGATTGCTAACGCTGAAATGCAAAATAGTATTGTCGGTGTGTAGATTACAATTTCTTAAAGAATGCCTCACTTCGGGGATATTATTTCAGATCCATGAGGACAGCCACCCAAACCCACCCCTACAGAATCACAAGTTAGAGTTCGTGGTATATTTGAAATTACAGTGGAATAACAGATGTTCCACATTCAAACAATAGTTGTGACTATGTGGTTCAATTGTTTCAGCTCGTTTTATTTATTTATTTACTTCATACGATATATCACACTGCGGTATGAACTTGACGAGATGCAGCGAAGTATGTCAAGCAGTAAATCATACAACATATTGTTTGTGGGTTTTGTGTTAAATCGCAGTATATCCAAAGTATATAGCCAATCTCTAATCTATAATCTGGAACTGGTGCTGTCTCGTAAAGTCATCTCTCCAAACAAGTGCGGTGCACTTGAGACCCGGACTCTGGAATCTAGTCGAAACAAAATGTTTTCAGATAAATCAAGGAAACGTCGGCCGAAGTCCAATCTCCAGCCAATGGTGGTGTAAAACATCTTGCGAGGACTACACTCCGGAGCAGAGAAGGGGTGAGGATTGGGGAACCCAGACCCTCATCCGAGTACTCCACTGGAAGCTACCTAGGGGCGAGCGGGAGTGCGGCTCAGTGAATCTTAAATGGGGTACGAAGAAGGCAACATGGCGGCAACGGCGTGTACTGGTGTCTAGCATATTTCCGGCTTGGAGGCGACGACATAGGCGAAAGGCAGGGGAAGAAGCTGGCTCCTCACGAACAAAGATACTAGGATATGGATGAGGGCACGAAGCACCGGGTGCATGATGTTGTTCTCACCGAATGAGGGGTGGCTTGAGTGCAAGACACTACACCTTTGTGGGACCAGTGCATAAGCAACTCAACGCCTCGAAACATAATACGAAGGGACAGCAGGAGAAAGACACCCGGAGTCATGACCGGTTGGCCAGAAAATATCAGGAAGGTAAAGGGCCCAAACATTCAGGGAAGGGGCATTTTGCCTATCAGAAGACTTCGGTCGTGCTTGCGGAGTTATCACTAATACTATAGGGTTGTCAAGCAAGAACTCTTGAAGGCACATATGGGTGAATAGATAAAACTATGAAACTAATAATCCATCCATCATGTGCCATGCCTATAAGCATGGGCAGTCATGTTCTGCCATCTCACTCGATCACCAGAGTCGTGGATCAGCTTCCTGCTCCTGTCTCGATCATGCCACGTGGCCAAGCCATCCAGGTATTTACTTCTCGGTATTCCCCTTGGTCTCTTCCCCTCGATCTTGCAAATAATAATAATGCAAAGTACAATATGAGATTTTATAGCACTACGAAATGTGTCAAATTTGAAAGAAATATTTTGGTCACTTGAAACTTGAAATGTTTTGAAAGTTTGGAAAGAACAATAATGGAGGGATATACGTCCGGGGAGAAGGGAAGAGGAAAGCAAAAGAGAAGATGGGTACAGGATGTGGTCTTGTTCCTCTTGTGTCTTGTCGAGGTGAAACATAAACAGTGATAGAGTGCCTGTATATGGGTTTCAAATATCAATATGCCCATGGACTCTGTTATTCCCTCTGTCCATTGCTTACGTGGCGGCCTCTTCTTCTGGTTCCATTTGGTCTGTACATCGCCAAGGTTCAATACTACAAATAAATCGGTAGTATTGCATTGATCAGAAACACGGAACACAGCCAAGACAATTACAAATAAACTACAAAAATGCATTAATTGGTGCCTGCGTGGAATTCATTCATTCATTCATTCATTCATTCATTCATTCATTCATTCATTCATTCATTCATTCAGTAGCATGTTCTTTGCAGAACCTCGCTCCCCTAACAACCTTCCGGAAAACCTCTCGATCATGAGCAAGATGTCCCGCGTCTGATACACCCATCTGGAGATTATCCGCCACATCCTGCACCCATCTTCTCTTTGGCCTTCCTCTTCCTCTCTTTCCAGGCATATACCCTTCCATTACTGTTCTCTCCAAACTTTCGTGACGTTTCAAGTGACCAAAATACTTCAATTTTCTTTGATTTATCGTCTTTAATAGCCAACCCTCCTCTGCGCAGAATAGATAGACTAAAATGATGTGACATGATTACCAATGTGGTCCCTACATCTGTAGGAATTGATTTTTTTGTTTTGTTTTTTTTGTTTTTTGCGATCGCTCTCTTTGAACTCAAGCGTAGTCCATAAACATGTTACCATTTCTAGTGCACTGGACTGATTTTTGAGTGCTGATTAGCTTTCTTTATTACCCGTATCCCCGGCCATTAGGAGAACCCACCCCAACTTCTGAGGTACTTTTAATTCAAGTCAAGGACGAGAAGTCAAAACTTTAGTCCAACTAACCTATTTCGGGGTTGAACCCGCTACTTCGGCATCAGCATACCGGAAATTTAAGCGCGTGTGCTCTTATCCATTCGGTCTTGCTGACCCCCAATTTATTTGATTGGTTGGATTTATAAAGGGGCGATGTCATTGCACACCGATTTCTGATCAGGTGATCTAGTCTCCTCGCTTAGATCCCGCAAAGAGAATCTCAGAACAGCGCGCTAACTCCGTAGCACCAGCTAGAATCCGAAAGTGGCTATAGAATAATTATGCATTTTATGCATGGTTTGATGGTCGCTTTTCTCATTCTTAAAGTTGTCCTCGGAAGCGAGCTATTTGCTCTGCCATTTCCTATCTCCAGCTGTCTTGGTATTTTAAGGGCCCAGAGTGCATACGAGACCTACGTGTCTTTGGTTCTTGTCTCGGAAAACTAGACGTCCTATCCACTACCCCAGGGCTATGAGTGAAGAACACTATTCTAATCCAATCCATTATTTAAGGGGTGTGTGTGGGGGGGGGGGGGGGGGGGCAAAAATTCTACCTTCATTAAGCCTGCTTCTGCAAAGTCGGTTATAATTAAGGTCCGTTTTGTGTGTGTGAGAGGTTCGCTATTCTTTTCTTTTTTGTTGTCTTTCGAGTTAGTTCTAAACAGGACTAGTTATGTTTTCTTCTCTCTGTTCTTCGGGTTCGGTTGGGTCTTAAGAGGCCCACGCTCAATGGCATTTGTATACCATGATTTTCTTATTGTGTTTTAAATCCAAACATTTGGCACCGTAAGACTAGCCTGGTCTGCTTGAGCCAGAGACGGACTCCCCGAACCCTAATCTACTCCTCCCTAGAATGTTCGGCTAATGGTCACTTTAACAGATGCAGTACCATACAAAAAGTAGGTCTGGACGAAACAAAACTGGATGGCAGAAAATGAGAAGTCTGGGTGTGTCAGAGATGTGACTTAAAAGTTGTTAATAATCTAGAAGACGTGTTGAATTATAACGAAATAACAATAGTTGGGCGATATGTAAGCCCACGGCAGATATTGGAAGTCGCTTAAGACGATTAATCATCCCATGGGGCTTAATAGGTTAACTGAGCCTAGATACCCTCATAGGTGTATCAGTCTCCTTCTATAGATCACACATAGAGAATCTCACCACTGTGCACGAACTCCGTAGTGGGAATTCAATGTGTGTACATCGAAACCACAGTGTTATAACTATACTTTTGTGGGTAAGTTTTCCCACTTTGAAATTTAGTGTGGGCAGCAGCCATTCCCCCGGGTTCTTTTCTATTCCCAGCTGGTGGGGATTGTCAACGTGTGCAACGTATATTTGTGTCGTCTGTATGTTTGATTCCCCCCCCCCCCTCTTCCACTTACCCGCGTGCCCAATTCTTAACCCTTTAAAAATAAAGTATTGTTGTTGTTGTTGTTGTTGTTGTTACCCCACTCCCGAGGGGTCAGGTGGTACAATCGTTTGCTCCTGGATCAATTTGTAAGAGGTATACTATCTCATTCTGAAAACTGGAACATGTTGTGACAACCGGGAATATTTGCAGACAAATATACGAAGACAGCGTGTCATGGCACGGGAGGGAATCAACACACGAATGAATCAATGACGTCGGAGATCGTAATTTGTGAAGAGGTATGATCGCCCAAGCCAGCTGGCAATGCTCTGGATGATGATGGTACTATTTCATTCTTATATAGTAAATTAAATGCCTGCCGAAGTCAGACATTCTAACCTTTGAGGTGAATAACTAGGTGTGACGGACGCCTCTCCAAAGAAGAACATCGAAGAAGATGATCTTCTTACTGTCAGGCTGATCGTTTGCCTCTCACTGTATCTTTATCGCTTCTAAGTTATTTTTATCATTACTGCTTCTTCTTCTGTCATTCGTTATCCCCATTGAGGAATACATCCCCAATCAACTCACTTTAAACAGCTTTTTTCTTTATCAGTCAGATGCAGTTTAGTTCTCTTTAAACAGCTTTCTTTCTTTATCACTCAGATGCAGTTTAGTTCTTGTGCAACTATTATTGTTAATTTCTGTTTCTACTTCTAGTTCTACGAGTATTTTGTATGTCGTTTCCCTATTTCTTTGGCCATGTGGAATCCACACAAAGGATTGTTCACTTATACTACTCAGTTAGAAGAAGAAGAAGAAGAAGAAGAAGAAGAAGAAGAAGAAGAAGAAGAAGAAGAAGAAGAAGAAGAAGAAGAAGAAGAAGAAGAAGAAGAAGGAAGAAGAAAGAAGAAGGAAGAAAGTCGAAAGAAGAGAAGAAGAAGAAGAAGAAGAAGAAGAAGAAGAAGAAGAAGAAGAAGAAGAAGAAGAAGAAGAAGAAGAAGAAGAAGAAGAAGAAGAAGAAGAAGAAAGAAAGAAAGAAGAAGGAAGAAAGTCGAAAGAAGAAGAAGAAGAAGAAGAAGAAGAAGAAGAAGAAGAAGAAGAAGAAGAAGAAGAAGAAGAAGAAGAAGAAGAAGAAGAAGAAGAAGAAGAAGAAGAAGAAGAAGAAGATTGAGGAGGAGACAAAGGAAGAAGAAGAAGAAGAAAGAAGAAGAAGAAGAAGAAGAAGAGAAGAAGAAGAAGAAGAAGAAGAAGAAGAAGAAGAAGAAGAAGAAGATAAATCATTTACACTCGCTCACCCCTGTCTCTCCTTTTACAGTTTGCCAAGTCCCATCCTCTCTTAGACAAAATTCATTACCAAGGTGTAAAATTGGACGCATGCGCAGACGTTCAGATAATTTCCCCAAAATGTTTCCCCAACCAAATGCGTTGATTACGTCAGAGAATCTACTCTACTATTCCTCCCTTTTACTGAAAAATAAAACCGGTAACAGGAGTGAATCGGAGAACTTCGGACAAGTTTTGCCTTTTAAAAATCCGACTCCGTAAATCTTTCTAAAAGACAGACTCCGCCCCGCTGAAGACAGCAAAAGTGAATGAAACACGCAGACACACAAACAACGCCACAGAGAAACGTGACAGTAATTCAATGCCATGTCTTCATTCTCAAGATAGGATGTTTCCAGACTCGAGCAGGAGCGAAAGCTTATCAAGATGTCACCAAATAGATTATTTTCAATCTTTTAAAACAATTTCTGGATTTCCCGTAAACCGTGGATTCGGAGAGAACGTAGGAATCGTTTCAAATTCTTTATGTCTTACGGACAGTTAAATTATGCAAAGCTGAAGTGCACGGCAAGCGGCAAAAATACCGGAAATGGCGCCTCTCCATTTTCCAGTGGCATCGGTAGAATATAACTACACGATCTTAACATTTTCTATTCAATTTTAATTCCCCCGGAAACTCACTGCCACTCTGTCTGAATCAGTGAACTCAAAATTGAGAACTTTTGGCGCCCTACTTTTGCAGTAACGTGACTGGAATGACTCAATCTTAATGATCTGCAGTCTCTTAAGTGTGACTTTTCACGTTTGGGCGTATTTCCTCTTTGGCGGGTTGTTTCCCTGTAGTAGTTTTATTATCCACAATTCTGACTGAATTATTTATTATTTCGACGATTCATTTTGAAACAAACAATTAAATAAATATAGACTAGTGAATATCTGATTGATTTATTGAATGGTTAATAACTTAGAGTCAACCACACATCGAATTCTAGTATTCTTCTCTCATCGTGTAACAGACTGTGAATACAATTAAAACACACCAAGCGTAGGACAACTTTATAAAACACAATTTTAAAACATCATAACATTCCAGTGACACGTCTTCGTCAGCAAACAACATCAGAAAAGATGATGAGGTTACTGTTGTCCGTGGACACAACAAGGGACAACAGACTGGAAAGATGACCCAAGTCTACAGGAAGATATGTGTGCTATACATTAAACGAATTCAGCGTGAGAAGGCAAGCAATGCAACAGTCCATGTTGGTATCTATTCCTCTAAGATTGTCATTGTTAAGCTGAAACTGGACAAGGATCGCAAGAAGATTCTGGAAAGAAAGGCAGTGGGTAGAGCTAAGGCTCACGTAGAGAAGGGCAAGTACACAGGGGAGACTATGGAAAGCTAATTAGTTTTTCTTTATTAAAAGAGAGTGAAATGAAACATGAAAAAAAAAAAAAAACAACTTTATTTTCCTGCAAGGTGAACCAAGAAGATGACTGCCAAGTTAAAGAAGACAAGAAAGCTCCGAGGACGCGTGGGCCACGGTCATGGCCGTGTCGGCAAACACTGAAAGCACCCTTGTGGTCGTGGTAGCGCTGGTAGCCAGCATCAGCACAGAATCAACTTGGACAGCTACCACCCTGGCTACTTTAGCAAACTGGGTATGAGATTCTTCCACAAGACCAACAACAAACTGGGTATGAGATTCTTCCACAGGACCAACAACAAATGGGTATGAGATTCTTCCACAGGACCAACAACAAACTGGGTATGAGATTCTTCCACAAGACCAACAACAAACTGGGTATAGAGATTCTTCCACAGGACCAACAACAAACTGGGTAAGAGATTCTTCCATCAGACCAACAACAAACTGGGTATGAGATTCTTCCACAAGGACCAACAACAAACTGGGTAAGAGATTCTTCCACAGGACCAACAACAAACTGGGTAATGAGATTCTTCCACAGGACCAACAACAAACTGGGTATGAGATTCTTCCACAAGACCAACAACAAACTGGGTAAGAGATTCTTCCACAGGACCAACAACAAACTGGGTATGAGATTCTTCCACAGGACCAACAACAAACTGGGTAAGAGATTCTTCCACAGGACCAACAACAAACTGGGTATGAGATTCTTCCACAAGACCAACAACAAACTGGGTAAGAGATTCTTCCACAGGACCAACAACAAACTGGGTAAGAGATTCTTCCACAGGACCAACAACAAACTGGGTAAGAGATTCTTCCACAGGACCAACAACAAACTGGGTATGAGATTCTTCCACAAGACCAACAACAAACTGGGTAAGAGATTCCTTCCACAGGACCAACAACAAACTGGGTATGAGATTCTTCCACAAGACCAACAACAAACTGGGTAAGAGATTCTTCCACAGGACCAACAACAAACTGGGCAAGAGATTCTTCCAGAAGACCAACAACAAACTGGGTAAGAGATTCTTCCACAGGACCAACAACAAATTGGTATGAGATTCTTCCAGAAGACCAACAACAAATTTCAGAGTCCACGCATCAATGTGCACAAGCTGTGGTCACTGTTGAGTGAGCAGTCTAGAGCCAGATTTCCGTAAGACCAGCAGATCGACAAGGCACCGGTCATCGATGTTGTCCAGGCTGGTTATTGCAAGGTTTTAGGCAAAGGTCACCTACCCAAGAGGTCACTGATTGTCAAGGACAAGCTCATCAGCAAAGTTCTAGAAATGAGAATCAAGGAAGTCGCTGTGTGTTGACTGCTTAAATTCCTCAATAAATAAATATTATTAACTTAAAAAAAAAAAAAAAAAAACAGTAAATGCAACAGCAAATAAATAATGTAAATTACACCACATTAACACATAAAATCTATTCAACATGCAGGACATATTGCGTAGGATTTCTTGTTGTGGTTTGTTGATAAAGGTTTATTCTTGCATCGTCCTAAGTTTCTTGAATTGCATTTGGTCAAGGTGAGCTACACTTTGAAGGTTTAAGAATTTATATTTTCATCGAATTAAGACGATGAGGAGGGATGAAGACGTCCTTGAAGAAGAAGAAGAAGAAGAAGAAGAAGAAGAAGAAGAAGAAGAAGAAGAAGAAGAAGAAGAAGAAGAAGAAGAAGAAGAAGAAGAAGAAGAAGAAGAAGAAGAAGAAGAAGAAGGAGGAGGAGGAGGAGGAGAATAACGAAAAGAAGTAGGTCGAAGAGAGGAGGAGGAGAATAATAAGAAGAAGGAGGATAAAGGGAAGGAGGAGGCGTAGAAGGTGGGTGAAGAAGAGTACAATTTAAATCTTTATTTCTGCATTATGGATTGCTCAAAGGTATTCGACTGCGCGGAACATGCAGAATTATGGAAATTTGTGAAAGGAATTGGTTGCTCATTAAGCCCAATACAGACAAAATGAATACAATGCAGCGAACAAAAGGCAGCCGTGAGAATATATGATGATGCAGCGGATTTATTTGCTATAGAACAGGAGTCAAGCAGTGTTACATTCCCCCCCCCCCCACACACACACACACACAACACCCCCCCCCCCCCCTTCCCCAGATGTGTATCTTGTAAACTGAAAAAAATATATGAGAAATTAAAGAGAAAACATCAATCCTTTGAAACCAGAGGAAAAGTTATAACTGTTTTTCATTATGCTGACAACACAGTATAACTATTAAAAACATAAATGGCAATTGAGAAACGTATAAACTTAATGCATGAGCACAGAGAACAAGAAAATTTACACCCCAGTGTTGCAAAAACAACAGATATTCAGACTGCTACTGGTACCATTGGGATTCTTCGCTGGCTGTTACAGATGAAGACTGAGGACTATGGGAATGTACCGAGTCTGTCATGTCGGTTCTTAACTGAACTCAATCTGAACTTAACTCAACTAAACTCAACTGCAGCGAAAAGAAAAACAATGACTACGGATAATATGAAGGAAAAACAAACATCCGTTAATCAATGGGGAGAAATGACAGGAAATCAGCAGTTGTAAATATGTAGGTTCACTGCTGACGGTTGATTTAACTGGGATAATGTACATGTGATGATGTAAATGTGATAATATAAATGTGATGATATATATATATATATATAAAAGTGATGATGTAAAAGTGATTATGTAAATGTGATGATATATATGTGATGATTAAATGTGACAATGTAAATTTGTTGATGTAACTGTGATAATATATATGTACTGATATAAATGTGATGATATAAAAGTGATGCTATAAATGTGATGATGTAAAAGTGGTTATAACATATAATGATATAAATGTGATGATATAATTGTGATGATATAAATGTGATGATGTAAATGTGATGATGTGATGTGATGATCATCATCAGTTGTAAGTCAGGTCTTAGTCAGATATGACTGAGCTACCGTATGACAGTAGACGGTACTACCTGCTTTCTGTCAGCGCCGAAGGTTGGGCGGCGCTTACCAAACCCGACACCCCACATTGTGCCAACGGCTTCGGGCGGAAGAGCGCAATTGGGAGGGTACTAGCCTTATCCTGGTGCGAGGAAATGCAACCCAAAGACAAAATAAGTCATGGCAGGGCAGACCAGGCCCTAAGCCTTGGTTGGCAGCTGGTCTAGGATCGAAGCTCCGACAGGCGGACAGTTAGAGCATTGCTTTGCTGATCCGGCAGCTTCTGCAGCTTGTCTTGTTCCAGATTATAGGTGTCAACTTTCCTCTGGAGTGAACTAGGCAGGCCGAGAGAGGGATCATGCTGCATGGGCAACACATGGTTTCTTTATTTTAGCCCAGGCTTTGTGCTATGGAGAGGCAATAACTCCATCCCTGGTCTTAACCGGTCTCGGAATCAAAGCGAGAGGCAACTGTTACGGGTTATAAGTCCTTGTCAGTTGGCGTAGACATGGGGCGCCACGCGTTGCCTCTGACGGTGGGAGACACCTACAGGTGTCACTGATCAGCTACCGCCCGCCTCAAGCTGGGCAGCCCCCAGCCAATTGGGTGCTGATCCGCCACAGCCTGCCTGCTTCAATGGGTGCTTGGGGCTAGGACAAAATCTGAATCGCAGGCTGTAAAACCAATGCACCAGGTACTAATAAAAAGAATAGAAACCTCAAGCTACGGCTTGCAACCTGGAACGTGAGAACCATGTGTCCAGGATTTTCCACTGACTTGACAAATATTGACGATGTGAGAAAAACGGCTGTGATTGATGCTGAACTCGATCGTCTTAACATTGATATTGCTGGCCTGCAGGAGACTCGCCTCGCTGAGGAAGGGTCACTCAGGGAAAACAATTACACCTTTTTTTGGAAGGGAAGAGGGCAGGCAGAAAAAAGGCAACATGGTGTGGGCTTTGCAGTGAAGAACTCGCTACTGGGAATGATTGATATCCCAGCTGGAGGTAATGAAAGATTATTATCACTGCGCTTGGCAACCTCCTGTGGATTTGCCACCATTCTCACTGCATATGCACCGACACTCGCTTCCTCTGATGATGTGAAGGATATGTTCTATGAGCAGCTAGACTCTGCGATCAAGGCAGTTCCAAAATCCGACTACATTTATATGCTCGGTGATTTCAATGCTCGTGTGGGCAAGGACTCGAGTTCATGGCCAGTGTGCCTTGGAAAATACAACATCGGTCACATGAATGATAATGGGCAAAGGCTGCTGGAAGCATTGCACTAGAAATGACCTATGTATTACAAACTCCTTTTTTAAAACAAAAGAGATGCATAAGGTCACATGGAAACATCCAAGATCCGGCCATTGGCATCAGCTGGACTTCATTATCACACGGAGACAACATCTGAACCATACATCATTAACTCGAAGTTACCACAGTGCTGACTGTGATACAGATCATTCTTTGGTTGTTGCAAGGGTTAGACTGAGACCAAAGAGAATCTACACAGCTAAACACAAGTCTAGCCCCAGGATTAATATTACTAACACTCACGATCCTGGAAAGTGCTTTGAATTTCAACAGCAACTTGAAGACGCTTTCAATGATACATCAGAAAATTGTATAGTAAATGATAAATGGAGTAAACTTAAGGAAACTATTTATAAAACAGCGGTAGGGGTTTACGGCACTGTGGATCATAAGAGGCAGGACTGGTTTGCGGCAAACAGCCAGATACTGCAGCCCTTGATTGATAAAAAGAAGATAGCTCTCTTAAGAAACAAGGAAAGACCAACGCGTAACACTCTGAGTGAGCTGAAGCAAGCAAGGAAGGATGTACAAAAGGCTGCCAGGCAGTGTGCGAATGACTATTGGATCAAGTTATGTGAGTCCATTCAAATCGCAAGTGATAAGGGAAACATCAGAAGCATGTATGAAGGGATAAAGAAAGCCTGTGGTCCAATGATCAAAAGAAGTGCACCGCTGAAAACCTTGACTGGAGAAATCATCACTGATAAGAAACAGCAGATGGATAGATGGGTCGAGCACTATTTAGAGCTTTACTCAAGTGAGACCAAGCTAGCGGATGATGCCCTCAACGCCATAGAGGCCCTGCCAACTCTTGACCACCTGGACACACTTCCCACTATAACAGAAGTTAAGTGTGCTATAAATGAGCTTGCATCTGGCAAGGCTCCAGGTAAGGATGGGATTCCAATAGAGGTGATCAGAAGTGGGCAAGACACACTCGCTCTACAGATCCACCAGCTAATAGAGCTATGCTGGCGAGAAGGACAAGTCCCACAGGATTTCAAAGATTCAAACATCATAACGCTGTACAAGAACAAGGGAGATCGGAGCGACTGTAACAACTATAGGGGTATCTCACTTCTGTGTATTGTTGGGAAAGTATTTGCTAGAATTGTCCTGCACAGACTTCAAGTCCTGGGAGATCAAGTCTACCCCGAATCACAGTGTGGCTTCCGTCAGAACCGGTCTACCATTGATATGATATTCTCATTGCGACAGATGCAAGAAAAATGCCGGGAACAAAATCAGCCACTGTTTATTGCCTTCATCGACCTCACAAAGGCATTCGATTTGGTCAGTCGTGAGGGTCTGTTCAAAGCACTAAAGAAGATTGGCTGCCCACCAACTCTTCTGTCCATTGTGGAATCGTTCCACACAGGCATGAAGGGTATAATCAAGTTTGATGGCTCAACTTCAGAAGAGTTTGAAATCAAGAGTGGAGTTAAGCAAGGCTGTGTGCTAGCCCCCACCCTCTTTGGGATATACTTTTCACTTCTACTGAAATATGCCTTTCGTGATCAGGATGATGGTATATACATTCACTCACGCTCAGATGGTGGCCTCTATAATGCTCAGAGATTGAAGGCCAAGACCAAAATTAGCAGGGTACTAATCAGAGAGTTGCTTTTTGCGGATGATGCTGCGATTACGACCCACTCTGAGGAAGAATTACAACATCTACTATCTGCATTCTCCAATGCTTGTTCTGAATTCGGTTTAACAATTAACAAAAAGAAGACACAGATTATGTCACAAGGTGCACATGGTGTACCATCAATCTTTATTGACGACGCCGAACTGGAGATAGTAGACCATTTTACATATCTAGGATCAGAGGTAAATAGCAAATTATCCCTCGATCAGGAAATCAACATCAGGATTGGCAAGGCAGCAACAACAATGAACATGTTAGCAAAAAGAGTCTGGGAGAACAGGAAGCTTACTGCCAAAACAAAAGTCCTCGTCTACCAAGCCTGTGTCCTTAGTACTCTTCTTTATGGCAGTGAAACCTGGACAACTTACTCACGCCAAGAGAAACGTTTAAACAGCTTTCATATGCGGTGTCTGCGAAGAATACTTGGTATTAAGTGGCAAGACAAAATCACAAATACTGAAGTATTGGAAAGATCAGGTTGTGTGACGGTGTATTCCATGCTCAGTCTTCGTAGACTTAGATGGATAGGACACGTTAGGAGGATGGATGATGGTAGAATACCAAAGGACATCTTTTTTGGTGAATTACAGACGGGTAGGAGATCTCAGGGTCGGCCTCTACTACGATACAAAGATGTGTGTAAGCGGGACATGATTGATACAGGCATTGATAATGCACATTGGGAGCACGTCGCCGCTGAACGTGTTGCATGGAGGGCAACTATCAGAAACGGAATAAAGACAAAGGAGAAAATGATTGCAGATAAAGCACACACAGAGCGTGAGAGACGTAAGATGGTGCAAAATGGTGGAAATGACCATGTTTTCACATGCACCTACTGTGGGCAAACATTTGCAGCAAGAATTGGCCTTACCAGCCACACTCGCCACCGCCATGGATCGTAGTTATTAAGCCTTTTTAAAGCACAATGTACCAAACTATCGTCTGTCAAGACGGAAAGGTGCCAATGAAATGTGATGATGTAAATGTGATGATGTAAATGTGATGAAGGAAATGTGATGATATAAATGTGATGATATAAATGTGAGGATAAATGTGATCAAGGAAATGTGATGATATAAATGTGATGATGTACACGTGATGAAGGAAATGGGATGATATAAATATGATGGTGGAAATATGATAAAGGAAATGTGATGATATTAAAGGGATAGTGGAAATGTGCTGATATAAATGTGATGATATAAATGTGATGATGCAAATGTAATGATGGAAATGTGATGATTGAAATGTATGATATAAATGGGATGCTGGAAATATGATGATGAAAATGTGATGATATACATGTGATGACGGAAATGTGATGAAGGAATTGTGATGCTATAAATGTGATGATAGAAATGTGATGATAGAAATGTTATGCAGGAAGTGTGATGATATAAATGTGATGATATAAATGTGATGATATAAATGTGATGATATAAATGTGATGATGGATATGTGATGATGGAAATGTGATGATGGAAGTGTGATGATATTAATGGGATGGTGGAAATATGATGACGGAAATGTGATGATATAAATCTGATGACGGAAATGTGATGAAGGAATTGTGATGATATAAATGTGATGATATAAATGGGATGATAGAAATGTTATGCAGAAAGTGTGATGATATAAATGTGATGATGGACATTTTTTGCAGGAAATGTAATGATATAAATGTGATGATGACACAGTCATGATACAAATGTAACGATACTCATGTGATGATATAAATGTGATGATTGAAATGTGATGATGAAAATGTGATGATATAAATTTGAATTTATAAATGTGATGATATAAATGTGTTAATATAAATGGGATGGTGGAAATATGATGAAGGAAATGTGATGATATAAATGGAATGGTGGAAATGTGATTATATAAATATGGTGATATAAATATGATGCAGGAAATGTGATGATATAAATGTGATGATATAAATTTAATGATGGAAATAGGATGATATAAACGTGATGATATACATTTGATGATACAAATGTGATTATATGCATGTGATAATATACGTGTGATGATGAAAATGTGGTGATATAAATGTGATTATATAAATGGGATGGTGGAAATATGATGATGAAAATGTGATTATATAAATGTGATGATGGTACATGTGATGATAATAAATGTGATGATGGAAATGTGATGATATAAATGTGATGATGGAAATTTGATTGTGGAAATCTGATATTATAAATGTGATGGTATAAATGTGATGATATAGAAGTTTGATGACAATGATTACATTTTTAAGCGATTTTTTAAAGCAGTATAATATTGTGGCTTGGGATGTCCGAGGATTCACCTACCAACAAACTATGCAGTCAGCCAATCAACGAACCAACCCACCAACCAAGGGATCTCTGTAATACATGCGTACACATATCTTAATTTCGGGAGTCTCCGTGGCGAAGTGGTAAAAACGTTTGCCTCGCGCTCCGAAGATTGTTGGCATGATTCCGAGCCGTGTTGCTCGGTTCACAGTTGCATTTTTCTCAGACCCTACTGGGGGTTGTCGCTGGAGCTACGGAGTTCGTTCTTGTTGCGACGCTGTCCGCAGGCCGCCCTGCAGAAAGAGACCAAGCCATGTGTGATAAAACCCGGTGAAATGAAGTCAATCATCTCGCCTTTTAAATCTTTTTTTACACATGTCTTAATTGTATTTTAGATTTTAAATTTTTTTTAACTTTAACCGGCCGGTCTCCCTGGCCTAGAGATTTAAACGACTTTCTCCGTAATCCCGTTTATCAATTCTTCGCTGGCTGTTGAACCAGGGGACTGAGCACGTATGGGAATGTCCTGAGTGCAGTGATGTCGGTTCTTGACTCAACTCAACTCAACTCAACTCAACTTGACTGACTCCCGTTTATCAACTTAGGGAAATGCAGCGCGCGAGAATTGGAAGCGGTTCACGTCGCGTTGGTAACTTACGGGATCAGTGAGAATGCCGCTCAGAAATCAATGGCAAACTACTGAGCGTAATCTTGCCAATAAATCAACTACAGCTGTAAAATGCTGGTATTGACAGCGATGTACTGTAAAGGATATGAGGAAAAGAAAACTTTAACCGGCGACTATGTCTTGGGCGATAGTGAGACGCGCAATTTCATAATTCTCCGACCCACTGTGTTAACGCTATATCAGCAGCAGTCGTTTTCGAAGCCAATTGCTTTGCGTTGATTTTAATTATTTGGGACGCCATTCGCCCAGAAAGCAATGACAATCTTCTGGACTGAATTCATTTAGCACGAAGGGAGATTAACGACGCATTATAAATGAGGATTGCAAAATATTACGTATATTCAACGCTACTGTATGGCTCTAGAAAGTCGAATAAAGGCCCCGGAGACGTGGATATACAGAAGAATATGTGGTATTTCATAGAAACAAAAACAATCAAATACAAAGGTTCTAGAAAAACTGGGTATGAATGATAGTTGATGAAAGAAATAAAATAGGGGCAAGTGAAATATTTCGGCCACGTTAAAAGACATAATACCCTTATGAGAACCATACTGTAAGGCAAGAGTGAGGGCAAGCGAGCAAGAGGTAGACAACGATACAAGACGGAAGATAACATCAAGAGATGGACGAGCATCATTCTGACAGAATGTACAGTCAGGGCGAGAGACAGACAGTTTTGGAGATTCCATTGCAGCCAACCTTCATTGTGGAGACGGTATCTGATTGATTGATTGATTGATTGATTGATTGATTGATTGAGTACTAAGGGGCTTCAAATGACAACATTAAATGCTTTTGTTTTATGTGAAACATATTATGTAAAAGAAGTAAGAGCAAATGTATGATATGTGGATGTAGTCACCATTGTGTTCAATGCACGTCCTACAGCGCCGATAAAGTGTTTGGATTCCTGAATAAAATAATTCTATGGGATCACTACTCGGTGTGCCTGACCCGGTTGTGAACAGTCTGTCACAGAAGTCACGCCGTGTTGAAACTTCTTACTCCACTCATACACCTTCTGGACTGAAATAAAATAGGATAACAGAACGCTGCTCATCTTTGGTGCATGTTAAAAGTTGGGCGGCCATCTTTAAACTGTCATTATGACGAAACCGTGGGCGTCTGTACCGTGATGTCACATGCTTAAAGCTCTTGACATCCTGAACAACAATATTGACGGGTTACATGACATTGGTATGGTTATTGCACAATTGCTATAACACTTTTATGGTTTTCATTTGAATCACCCACGTAAATCACAATCAGTCAATAAAATATGGGGTTACTAGGAACGTCATGTAAACGGCATGGCAACTAACGTTTTTATTTTTAAAGCAACTAAAAGCCAAGCCCCCGCAACACATGCGTGAATCCTTCGCTGCACACACTGTTGCGGAACCCCTTTGAAAAATACAAGTTAAAGACAACATTCCTTCCATGTCACAAAGAATCACATTAGCTCTGTTCTGACATTTCCCTGGTCTAGACAATGCAGTAAATGAATAATATATGCAGCAGTGTGGTAAAATAAATGTAAAATAAATGTACAATAAATGTAAATTAGAAGGAACCTGGATGGCTTTCTTTGTTTGTTTTTAATTTTCAGCGATTTCTTTTTATTATGGTTTTTGATCGAACTGATTGTTGGTGATTTCATTATCTTCTTGCCGATCGTGAATAAGTCTTTGTGTGGTTTGTTGGTCTGGGAGAATCGATATTCTGGCTAAATTATCGAGGTATTTTTTTAATGTCGTTACATTGAGGATTAGGCAGCATGGAATCATTGTCTGTGGGAAGATTGCAAAGTGCCAATAAAATAATTAAATGAAAGGTCATAGATGGGTTATGAGGGATGCGAGGAAATATGTTCATGTCTAGGTGAAGAGAGAGATAAGGGAGAAAGAGGCACACACACACACACACACACACACACATATATATATATATATATATATATATATATATATATAGATAGAGAGAGAGAGAGAGAGAGAGAGAGAGAGAGAGAGAAAGAGAAAGAGAAAGAGAGAAACTAAGAGAGGGGGGGAGGGAGCGACAGAGACAGTGAAAGAAGAGAGAGAGAGACACACACACACTGAGAGAGGGGGAGAAAGCGACAGAGACAATGAAAGAAGTAGAGAGGAAGAGAGCGACAGAGACAGGGGGAGAAGGAAAGAAGGTGAAAGAGAGTGACCAAGACAGAGGGAGGAGGGGAAAGAGCAACAGAGACAGAGACGCAGTGAGACAAAAGGAGAGAGAGGGAACAATTGAAACAAAGAGACAGACTGGGAGAGACAGACAGAGACAGAGATGGAGACAGAATAGTATAGAGAGACAGAGTAGTGCAGAGAGACAGAGAGACATTTAAGGAGATACTTTGTGAGGTGATAAGACACAGAGATGAGCGATGTAAAGAAAAGTAGAGACTACGAGGGAGATATGAGAGAGAAAGAGAGAGAGAGAGGGAGAGAGGGAGAGAGAGAGAGAGAGAGAGAGGGTTAGTCTGAGACAGTCAGAAACAAAGTGATATAACTAAGTGATAGAAACAGACAGACAATTCGCTGCAGAGAGAGAGAGAGAGAGAGAGAGAGAGAGAGAGAGAGAGAGAGAGAGAAAGAGAGATTGAGAGAGAGAGAAAGAGAGAGATTACTTTGAATATACAGAGAGAATAATGGTAACTGATGAAGGCTAAGAGAGAGAGAGAGAGAGAGAGAGAGAGAGAGAGAGAGAGAGAGAGAGACTGGCAGACTGCGATATATAGACAGGGGAACAGAGTGAGACATAGAGGTTTGTTCAGAGTAATACAGGGTAGATATGAATAAATGAGAGACAGAAAGGAAGAGGGAGGGGGAGAGATATAAAGAGAGAGAGAGAGAGAGAGAGAGAGGTAAAGAGAGATAGAGAGAGAGGTAAAGAGGGAGAGAGACAGAAGGCATAGGCAGTATAAATATCATAGCCTATCGTTTCTCCCTCTGAATTCTCTCACCCTCACTCATTTAGACACCTCAGTGTATTATTTACATTCTTTGCAATTTGACTTGGATTGTGTATTTGCATTTCCGCGGGGGATCACTAAAATGGGCAACCTTTCCCTTAACAACCGTTGCTATGTACGCCCATCCACCAATCAGCTGCAGTCACACCAGTTGGTATTACTCCACTCATGCCCAAAGTGCCATGGCAACCGTTGCGTCACTTTCTAATCATTTCCGCTATGCTGTTAAATTTTAAATAACCTCAAATGAGATTGACTAAAGGTACCTATATATTAAAAAGTTTAGACCATTATGTTTTCAGTCTATTTCTTTGTTTTCAACAACCCTTCTGTCTTCATATTCCTATAAAATATATAGTCAGCGACAATGCGTGAACATTTAAATAGGACATTACCATACTACTAATATAGTTTAGAACCCCAATGGTCATGTTAAAAGTAGCTTTTGGGGAAATATAAATGTACTTAACTACTTATCGATAAAAACTGTCACTTGCAAGAAAAAGAGTACAGACGTGTTGTTGTATCTTTAAATTAAATTAATGCGAGTGAACGGACTCACAAAGTATGTTAAGAAAGGTGTGCTTTGGGCTGAGGGGCAGGCTTCCATTCAACAATCAAAAATTGGAGCATCAGCTGGATATTTTCCCAGGACATGCTGGTGTCGTGGTAAACGAGCGGGCAGACAGATTGGCTGGGTCTGCACCGCTTGGTTGGGGATTAGTGCATGATAAGGCAGATGTGGTTGGGGAGGGGGAGGGGATTTGGAATCGTGTGTGGGATGATGTTGCAGGGAATGTCCAGAGGCTCTGGCTGACACTCCAAACTTCGAGGAAAGGCCAGACGGACACATAATCAGACTGCTACAGATACCATTAGTTTTGGAACTTTTCGCTGGCTGTTGAAGATGAGGACGGTGTACGTATGGGTATGCGCGAGTGTTGCGATGTCGGCTCTTGACTCAACTCAACTCAGATTAACTCATCTCAACTCAACTCAAACATGTGAAAGAAGGGCAAGAAGGAGATATGTTGAGAAACATCATAGAGCAGTAGACATGTAGTTTTAGGGGAAATACAAATATTAGTTAGTCGCGGTTCCAACTTCACGTTAAAGGGTCACCCCCATAATGCTCAGTTCCTGTACCAGTGAGCATCACACAAAATGCCTTTCACTGTCCCATATGAAGAGTGGAACAGACAGCAATACCTACGATCCAACAGCGCGCACATGCATGTGCATGCATGAGGCCGCTGCCAGAATGCCAACACAACAGTTCGCCACGAAAATTACAGTTCATCGTCGATGGGAGCGACAGTCACTAGAAATACCGCAGCTTCACACACGTTACTGTATAATGAAAAACTAGCTAGTTCACAAACTGGCCACTGCAGTACACTGGATGGACAGAAATACGATGAGGCAGACCTACAAGAACAAATTAAAACCGTAAACTGATAACAGAAACGAATGAAAACAGTAATCTGATTACAGAAAGTATACGTAGACAGTCTCGACAGTATAGGGAAAGTAATGAGAAGATGTAAGCTTGACAACTTGATGACGATTTGCAAACTTTACAGGAAAAGAGCTGGTGATTGCCGGTCTTTGGCTGAACTAAATCCGTTTAAGAAGACAAACATACGTTCTGTACATGATTTTCCTCAGTTGAACCCACCCTGTTTCAAGCAGTTAAACATACGATCATCTCGTTCTATCTTTCGTTTTTCTCTGTTGAACTCAGCTTGTTTCAACACGTTTTATACACGATTTTTTCCGTTAACCTCACCCTCTTTCAAACAGCTAATTACTTCTGTTTGTGATTGTGCGTGTGTACGTGTCTGCCCTGCCTGCCTGCCTATCTCATAACATGGTAATATGCATTGCTTATGTTTACACTATTCATTAGACAGTGTTAGTTTTTTCCTATGTGAATGTAACATGCACAATAATGAACGAAAGATGAGTGACTGGAAGGGCCGAATGTAAGACGGGTCTGCGTGCACAATTTGTGAATGTGAAAATAAAGTTCGTTCGTTTGTTCCTGTAGTATACGTCATCAGCCACCATCATTTTTTCCAGGAAACAGAGAAAAACGGGTCTAGGCAGACGCTCCTTATAAGGACTGAGAGTAAAGTTGAAATGAGCATAACGATTGGGTGGCGAAGTCCCGGCCTGGCCAGCTGGAAACCCGCCTGAAAGTAGTTGTCACTTGTGAGAACATTATCAAAGAAACAAGTCCCTTTCCTAACCTGGGAGGTATCCTAGTACCCAATCTCGCCCTCTGCACCACCGGTAAGCTTATGAATTCATTATAAATACTATGACGTGCCTCTGGATGCTTATAGGAGACATGTATTATTAATTTTATATGTGGATTGTGAAATTAAGAGATCACTGCCTTATTGAGAGGATAGTCTGACTTGCTCGCCTTCTGCCTAAATGACATGCCTATTCCGCTGGAATGATTTGCCATGTTTGACGTGTCACCTGCATGAGTAGTTTTGCTGTATACATGTGAATGTTATCTCACTCACAACGCATATTTGCAATTTCCTATGAATGTAAGACCGTTCTCTATGGACGCACATTATTGCACAATCTTCCTCCAAATGTGGAAGGTTCTGGAGAGTCTGTGTTCACAGCTCCTGTGTTTAGATTGTGTGATTAACAAGTGATCTTTACCATGAATATATTGAGAGGATTTGAAGGAATATCATATTGTTTCCATGAGATTTATTGCTCAGTAAGGGAGATAGCTAGAAGCACCATATACCCATTTGTCTGCAGGTAATTCCCTAACTACCAGCATGGCACAATCACTGGTGACGACGTGGAGGAAAAATTTATGTTCAGTGAGATGCTAAAAGCGTTCTTATAAATACCATAGTGATGCATTGGACGATCTTTTGTAAACAGCCGTTTTCAACCCCCCACCCCCCCCCCCCCCCCAACTTCCCGGCTCTTAAGCGTCAGGCGAGGGAAGAACAATGTATTTTGTGAGCAGAGCAATCTTTGCTCAGGCCCTGATACATATCTATTAGATAGATCTCACGTTAATTCATGTAATGATCATAATTGTTCTCATTTGTGTGTGTCTTACATTATAAATGTGGGTTAAGCATTATGTATTTAACTCCTGGGGAAAAAGTGCATTTTGCCCAGTGGAACTAAGCAGGTTAATTGATAATGATGATGATGGGGATGGTTTTGTGAACCGAGTCTAACCTGAGGGGAATAAAGACTGAGCTTTGCACTAAATACGTGGGATGATCTCAATATGCTTTATGTCACCATGTCTTTGTCTTATGGCGATGCCTATGTCACACCAGGAGGCCTGTGTCTTGATTTGATGATATCGTCTCAACTTGAGGCACTTGTCTCAACAGGGGGAACCTTAACACAACCAGATACCTCTATCACAACCTGTCTTTGTCCCAATGAAACTCTATCACAACAGGAAAACTTGGTCTCATCTCTATGACCGTATCTTGTTCTGCTGTCCTGAAAGGTAGGAGTTTATAACATTGTAACATCATAACATCAAAGGGGATAAGGTGTTGATGTTTGGTTTTGAATGGCCATTTGAATTTATACAAATGTGTATAGAAGGGATTTTGCATTTTTATGTCAGCAGGGAGCTGGATGGTGGAGTTTCTTGAAGCTCATGATGTCTAGTCTTATTGTCTTGTCAACAGTGGGTTAATGAAGAGCTGGGAGCCTGAAACCTGACTGGTAGGAGGGTCTCCAATTCTCTCAGGACACAAGAGGAATGATGATTCTAATGAAATGACCCCCCCCCCCCCACCTCATTGTCACTCAGCATATGCTTGGCACCCAGCAGCATATCATCTGCCGTGCAGTGTACGGTTGGATTAAGATCATGAGGAATCAGACCACCGGGTGAAGTAAGAGGTTGTGATGCTCAGATATTATCCTGAACATCAGGGACAATCAACATCATGGTATCTGAGGTAGGAAACTCACCATGTAATGTCTTCAAGAGCAGATACCTCAACACTTCACTCTTAGGTGATATACCAGGATAGGTAGCCCCTAAGTGCTCAATTGCTAATGTTTCTATTAGTCAAATCCCAGAAGATGAACGGTAGTAAGCAGCTACCTGTTATCAAGATTACCCTTAGGTGGTATACCAGGATAGGTAGCCCCGAGTGCTTAACTGCTAGTTTTCTATCAGCCAAATCCCAGAGGATGAACAGTAGTTGGTTACAAACCCAAGAAGGCTGACTACAACATCTTGTTCTTTGATTATTGAATGGATAGAGATGAGAATTATTTAAGTGGTGCCGACCCTGTTCATAATTTATAGCTAACAATGTAGAGAAAGCTGCACTGATATCACCGAGTGTGGGATGGCCTTATCGACAGGAGACTGGTCGTGCTGAAATGCTGTGTTGATTAACCAGAGCTGCTGGACGGTCGTCATCTTTTTTCATTGTATTCTATGATGTAGGGAATTAAATCCTGCTAAGTCTGAAGAGGATCTCCTGAATTGTTTGATTGACCCCCAAGCCTCAGCTTCACTCGGCCATACAGTCTACTTAGATCTCAGGCCATGGTTATGTCATTTCTGGATCTCACTATGAAAGCAAATAACACGGCTGAGCCATGATTGCTTACAATACTGTTGACTGTCCCTAAACCAAATCATTGATGGACTGAAGTTACAGAAGAGGTTTTCTCAGTGCGGGTGAGAGGACATATCATTTAGATAAGGCTCTTTTGGTGAATGTATAGATGAGAGACTGTTGTCATCACTATGCAGGTAGATTTGAAGAATTATTGTTTTAATAATTTATGCATTTGTTGGCTGGTAAGTTTGGGGAAAACATTAGATGGTAGACACTGATTTTGTCATTCATGTGTTTGTAATTGATAGAGGGGATTTAATATCCACAAGCCAGACATATAATTTTCCCCAAAACCCACAACGTGTTTTCATTAAATGGTTGGGTTGAAACTTGGTGTTGGTGTTTATAACTTGTAGAAGGTTTGTTCAAAAGTGGCTTTCACATTTTTTTATGCAATATTATGTTACATTAAGATTTGATCTATGTGAGGAGGGATCCATACACAAGGACACATTTTGTAATGGAGTGAGGGTATTTTCTTCTAATGTCTTTGGTAAATTTCCCTGATCATTTCGCCTTCCAAAGGAGACCCTTTCTTGACAAAAATCTTGTAGGACTTGAATACATTAAAATATGTCTTTCACGTTGGGGGTTCGCAACCATTCATAGGCTTCCTAAGGAAGGATGATTAAGATTGAAAACCCATCCGGGAAACCCCTAGTCATACGACCCACCTTTCTCTTTAAAAAAAAAAAACTCACAGTTCCCATGGCATACTCTATTTACCGGCACGATTCACAGCTTTGTGGTTGTTGATTTTTACAATATAAACAACCTGAGGATGTTACATTCCCGCTTATGGTCGGGCAGTTGATAGGACACCTATACTTCTCTAATAAGAGCTAACATTTGGAGGCCACAAAAAGGCGTCCTCGAAATGCTGTGCGATGCAAACGAATGGATCTGTGGGTAAATGCAACTTGGCAATTCCATGATAAAGACACTCGCCCTTTATACGCATCTACTTCAGACATGTTTTGCCAAACGTATTATTCCCATAGTTTGCGATGCTACATACTCTTACAACAAGGTTTTAGTCATTCTTGGCTGGTCGCCAAGCTCCAAAACCTGCTGTAGGGTAACTGATTTGAGTCACGAGAAGACATTAAGCATCATGGAAAGGCCAAGCTGTGACCCATTTCCTAAGAGATCTTCCTGTAATGATTACAACAATAGCAGGACCCGTGGAGAAAGTATGTGTAGGTCCAAATGAGAGTACTCTGAAGGGTATTAAAGTTTCAATCCGCCAATTGAATAATTGTGTTGTTCCCTTTGCAAGGTCCGATAGCTTTGCAACGTAACTCGTTAAGTATATATAAATTTGGTTCAATAAGTATGGATAGGTTGTTGAGTTGTTAAGGCCACTGGGTGTTTTTGCTTCTGGCTACGGTTTGCTTACTCATTTTCGTCTAATTTGGACGCGTAGAATATGGTTTATTAGCCTAGCTACCGAGTTAAGTGCGTGGAGCTGTAGATTTCACGTGGACTGCTTTTACATTTATCCACTGTTGTTTGTAATGTGAACTGCATGTTTAAAAAAATGGCGGAGAGGCAGGTTGCTGAACTAGCTGGTTTTCCCTAACGAAATTAATGTGTGTGCAATTGCTTGTTTTTCTAATGACTGCCGCTTCCATCGACGATGAACTGTAATTTTGCGACTGTTGTGTTGGCGTTCTAGCAGCGGCCTTATGCATGTTTGCCTTTGTGTGCTGTTAATTTGTCTTACTGCTGTATGTTCCATTATTCACATCGGGCAGTAAGAAGGGTGCGATTTGTGTGATATTCATTGGCACATTAACGGAGCCTTATGGTGTGCTACTTTGCTGCGAAGTTGGAACCGCGACAAACGACTACTAATATTTGGATCATCGTTCCTGCTTTGGTGGGTTAACGGAATCTGTGAAAGTGGCTTTGTGATATACAGGCTAGCGTACTTAGAGTGTGATCCTTGCGTCCCGAAGATAATCCTTCCAAGACTAAACCACACCAAATAATTTGAATGAAATCATTGATGGTTAGACTCAAAAACAACAATAGTATATGCAGAGGTTTTGAAGCGCTTAACGCACATTTCATTCACTTTAAGCAGATATCAGCCATTTGTGTGTGTTTAACAGTGATTTGTATGTGTTACTTTCGCTGTTTCTGCTACTTATCAAATGTTATTTCTAATGGGATTTCTATACTTATGTTTACTCGTTTTGCTTTTGTAAGTTTTATATATATATGTATACTTGAGTTTATATGTCGTAAGGTCATGTGGGAAAAAAATGCATATGTTGTTTATATGTCTGTAATTTATTGGTATATATAGGTATTGTATACGCATTTCTTTTTCTTTTTCTTCCTCTTCTTCTTCTTCTTCTTCTTCTTCTTTTTCTTCTTCTTCTTCTTCTTCTTCTTCTTCTTCTTCTTCTTCTTCTTCTTCTTCTTCTTCTTCTTCTTCTTCTTCTTTTTCTTCTTCTTCTTCTTCTTCTTCTTTTTCTTCTTCTTCTTCTTCTTCTTCTTCTTCTTCTTCTTCTTCTTCTTCTTCTTCTTCTTCTTCTTCTTCTTCTTCTTCTTCTTCTTCTTCTTCTTCTTCTTCTTCAGTGTAGTCATCTGCTTCTTCTTCTTCTTCGTCTTCTTCGTCTTATTATTATTATTATTATTATTATTATTATTATTATTATTATTATTATTATTATTATTAATTATGGTCATTTACGTTTATTTATTATGTATTGTATGTATTATATTATAAATTATGTGTGTTTTATAATAATAATAATAATTATTTTTTCGCTGCTTCTAATTCTTGTTTCTCCTACTCCCCCTCCTCCTCCTTTTCCTCATCCTCATCCTCCTTCTCCTCTTCCATCTTATCCTAGAGCTGAGAGTTTAGAACTCTGATAGGCCACTGTCTTGTGGTTATATTGTTTTATGACCAAACCATATAATGTTTTATTTTCAATACAGACAAACACTAGTGCTTTCCTACATATATTTCCAAATATCCCCATTTCTAGCCCCATCGCTTCTGATAACATTTGACAATACAATGACAATGTCGGTTATTCTATGTGTTATTTTCTTGTAAACACGGACAGCACAAACAATATGTTGCATTATTATTTCAGGCCCATTCGACAGTATGCAAAGAAACATGCCAGACAATACATCGTGCAACATATTGTTTCTGGCTTGTGTGTTTAAATTCACTAAGAGCAGTCATTGTTTTGAATGTGCTTTTCTTCTTCACTGCTAATGTCCAAGTTTGAAATTGATATCTTAACTGACAGGACCAAACAAAAAGTATGTTTGGATTGAACATGATACACAATGAACAAGTATTATAAAGGGAATTTCCGTTCAATGAGCATTGAAATTACGGAAGATGCCACGGAAAGATCAAATCACTGGAATGGCCTATTATTACGATATATCGTCCTTCTGTCCAAATGGGAAGTCACATGGAGCGATATATTATCCTTTGGCAATCAATCAGTTAAGGTTGGCATGAACTTCTTGTTGAATGTGCTATCTGCGTATCAGTTGTAATATTCTGATGACAGATAACATTATTTTAACGTTATACCCCGTGTTAATATTGTATACGAATGTCAGAAGTCAATATTGCACTAGGAAGCCATATATCAGCCCAGCCTTAGGCGGTCTCCCTTGTATAAAGCCGGGAGTATACTAGATACAAGAACGGACCGCATTGTCAACCAACTTGTTTCAACGCGTGAATGAAGTTATAAACATTTCAGCGGCTGTTGATTGTGTCAGTCAGTCTCTGGAAGCCGTAAAAAAGAATAAGGTATTACATATCCAGATGGAACCATTCGTCAGAGAGCAGCTTTCATTACTAATTCATCGCCAAAGCTACTATAGTACGGTCTACAGAAGTGAGATATCCATTACAGGAATTTCTGAATTCCCATGTGGATTGTCCCTGTAGGTTCTTGGCAGAAATCGTATTGGTCTTAGAGCTGAGGAGCTTCACCAAAGCGTAAGCATGGGATGGCTTCGATTTGGGAACAGACAACGTATTTTTAAGGAATAGTGTCCTGATATCAGTGGTGTTCTTCTTTTTAGTTTTCCCATGTAGAAGTGTGCCCGTTTGTCCAGTAACTGCCCATCCTTGGTTAAGAAATCAAGGAAAACGAAGAGTAGAAACGGCAAATCTTAATTGAAAAAAATAACAAGAGGCAAAATGGATGCTGCGGCTAAAGCCTTCGTCGGCACACAGACACCAAATATATAATGATACAACTATATGAACAAATCAAATGAAGAACGTTTTGTGAAATAAGTCACTGTCCTGGAAAGTTAGAAAAAGAGTTATTGCATATTACATAGAACCAGTTTTAACATACGACTACGAATCCTGAACAATTAGTAAACAGGCAAAAAAATCAACGGAAGCCTTGGAGATGTGGTTTTATAGAAGAATGCTGAACATCAATTGGACAGCCAAAATGAACAATCATGACGTTATAAGGGAAGCTAGTCGCACAGACAACTGATCACAAACATCAGACAAAGCGGTGTGGTCATCGTTGTTTGGCCACGTTATGGGAAGACAAGAACAGGAACATGTTGTTACCACCGGAAAGATTTGGGGAAAGAGAGATAGAAGAAAGCAGCGTGAAAAATCCTTGACAGTCTTGTGTCATGGCACGGAAGAGAGTCAACACACGAATTGATCCATGACGTCAGAGATTGCAATTTGTGGAGAGGCGTAATCGCCGTTGCTAGCCGACAAGGCACTGGATGATGATGAATCCTCCCTGGTTTGGTATCTTAAACTTCATTCAATTTCATTACGATTTATGTTGACATATTTGTAATATAGTATGGTATTTTAGTAAAGAGACACTTTCCTTTGATACAGACACTTCCTAAGTGCGTCAGCCAACCTGAATACGCCTCGTGGATTTCATCATCACTACACCCTTGGATCATCTAACATTTAAGTGCATAGGAGTTAGCGACTTGTAACGACAATGTATTTCATAACTTACCGGCTGTGTGACGATGGGATTACGGGCGCAGTTCGTAATCCCGCATACCGCGTTAGAAACACAGCTGCGGGCGATTTGGCAGCAGATTTCCTTCCGTTGCTTTTTTATGAAATGGTATGGGCGCCGTTCGTTTAGAAAGCAATAACAAACTACTAAACGTAAACTTGCCCAGAAATCACGAACAGCCAAAAAATGATTTTCTTAAAAGTCCAACGCCAGGATGCCTGCGATGATGATGGTGATGAATATAATTATCACAACACTATCCCGAAGGCCAACCTGACCGCTCAGACCATAGAATGGTGTCTTTGTTTTCCCCGACTCACATAAACGAGCCTTCCTACAAATATGTTTATTTCAGTTCGTGTCAACATCGACACGTCACCTGCCGGCTGCGGTCACGTGCGACCGATCAAGCGAATCGATCTAAATCAATTATACATCATGTTTTCAAGTCGAGATGAAGTTCATAATTCAGCATCTGAACAAAGCCACCAGTTCACCGGAGAAACTTGTTTCTGGAGCGGTGGTGGAGGTCTTTTATCTGTCTGTCTCTTATGTGGGTAGGTAGGTAGTAGGTAGTAGGTAGGTAGGTAGATAGGTATTAGGTAGGTAGGTAGGTAGGCTGGCAGCTAAGTAGGTAGGTAGGTAGGTAGGTAGGTAGGTAGGTAGGTAGGTGGAAATATAGATACTTGAGCGAAATGACACATTCACCCACATTTGTTGAGTGTGTAAACGCCATGCTATGTCTCACACAGAGAGACAACAGATAGTTAATATTCAGGTAAAATATTAAATTGACTTATATTTACTAATTGTATAAACTTTATGTCGGCGCTCACCTAACCAGACACCCCACTTTGTGCCAACGGCTTCGGGTGGAGGCGCGCAATTGGGAGGGCGCAACCCTTATCCTATTGCGGGGAAATGCAATCTAAAGACTAAATCTCATGGTAGGGCAGACCAGGTCCTAAGCCTTGGTCGGCAACTGGTCTAAGATCGAAGCTCTGACAGATTGCCAATTGAGAGCATATATTTACTGAATAGGCAGCTTCTGCAGCTTATCTTGTTCCTGATGTATTGGAGTGACCTTACATCTGGAGTAAACTAGGCAGACAGAGAGAGCGATCAATTTGTATGGGCAACACACGGTCTGTACAATGTAGCCCAGGCTTTGTGTGATGGAGAGATATTGCTCCATCCCTGGTCTCCACCATGGGTTGTAGATATTAAACCTTTTTGAAGCACAATGTAACAAACTATCGTCTGTCAAGGTGGCCAGGTGCCAGTAAACGTTACTGCAAGGCAGATGACATACAAATAGACAACAGATAGCGAGTAGGTCAAATAACAAATTCGCATACAATTGTTGACTGTGTAAACATCATGCTATAAAATGTGGCTTAGTAGGTCAAATAACAAATTCGCATACAATTGTTGACTGTGTAAACATCATGCTATAAAATGTGGCTTAACTGTCGACAGGGTCGACTTCATTGCACTGGTTTTTATCCCATACGGCTCAGTCTCTTTCCGCAGCGCGGGCTGCCGAAAGCGTCGCACAAAGTACGAAATCCGTAGCTCCAGCGACGACACCCAGGAGTCTCCGAAAAAATGAACTCGTGAACCGAAGGACAGCGGCCCGGAATCGAACTCACAACCTTCGGAGCCTGACCACTTCGCCTCGGAGATTCCCGAAAAAAAAAAACAACCTTACCCTAACCCTAACCCTAAACGTCATGCTATGCCAGTGGACATACAGACAGAAATTTATAGATAGCAATTAATTGAAATAACATATTCACATATCTTCTTTTTCTTCAGCGTTCCGAGCCATTGAGGTTCTTTGCTGCAGATACAATCCGTCTCCATTCGTCTCTCTGGTTGACCTTCTCTTGCCAGTCGCTGATTCCAAGTGCTTGTAGGTCTGTATGTATATTATCTCTCCACCGTCTTCTTGGTCTACCTCGTGGTGTACGGTCATTTATTTCCTGAGTGTAAGCGAGTTTTGTTTCCCTATTATCTTCCATTATTTCTATATGCCCCAGCCATTGTAGTCTATTAGCCTTCATGATATCAGTGATTAGCGGGGACTTAAACAGATCATAAATGTCTTTGTTACTTCTTCTTTTCCACTCTCCACTTTGTGTATCCCTAATGGGTCCAAAGATGCGTCTTAAAACTTTGTTCTCAAAAGTTTGTAGCTAGGCTTCGTCTCCTTTCGTTGTACTCCAGGTTTCAGAGCCATACAGCACAACTGATCTGATCAGTGTTTTGTATATTGTGATTTTGGTGTTACGAGATAGCGCCTTTGATTTTAGTAGATGTTGTAGTGCATAGTATATCTTATTTCCAGAATTGATTCTAGTTTGTATTTCTTCCCTAATGATGTTGGAGCAGTTGAAGATTGAACCCAGGTATTTGTATGTTCTCCGTTCTTTTAATGGTCATATTATCTATTTGTATGTGGCCAGAAGTTTTTAGCCATCCCTTCTCTTGAAATTACCATATATTCTGTCTTATCTTGGTTGATAACCAGCCCCATCTGTTGGGCTTTTTCCTTTAAGTGAGTTAATATATCCAATGTCTTTTGTTCATTTTCCCATATAATATCTATATCTTCTGCATAACCAAGCAGCCTGGATGTTCCTCCAATATCACATTCCTCCTTTACCCTCCCTACAACTTTCTCTAGAGCCAGATTGAAGAGCAGCGGCGATATATTCACATATAGTTTATTTGTTTATTTATTTATTTTTGTTTTTGGTGTGTGCATGTGTGTAAACTCTATGCTTAGTCGGTGAACACTCAAAGAGACAAACAGATAGATAGCGTAACCGTGAAACAACAAATTCAAATATAATTAGTGAGTGTGTAAACTCGATGCTACGGAGGTGGACACACAAAGAGACAGACAGCGAGTATGTGAAATAACAAATTGTATATATTTACTGAGAGTAATACATTATACAGGCCGATAGCGAGTATTTGAAATACCATTTTGTATATATTTACTGAGAGTAATTCATTATACATACAAATAGCAAGTATTTGAAATAACAAATTCTATATATTTACTAATCTCTCTGGTCTAGAGGTTACACGACTTTCTCCGTAATCTCGTATACTCTCGTAAGTAACGTGACGTTGCGCGAGAATTGGTAGCGGTTCTCTCCGCGTCAGTAACTTACGAGGTATTTGAGCCGGTCGCTCAGAAAGCAATGGCAAACTACTGAGCATAATCTTGCCAAGAAATTAACAATCAGCTGAAAGATGCTGATGTTGACAGCGATGTCCTGTAAAAGGATATGAGAAAAATATATATATATACTAAGAGTGATACATTATACAGACAGGCAGACAGATAGCGAGAAGGTGACATATGTTTACTGAGTTTAAACATTATACAGACATATAACGAGTATGTGAAATAACAAACTGTATATATTTACTGAGTTTAAACATTATACAGACATATAACGAGTATGTGAAATAACAAACTGTATATATTTACTGAGTTTAAACATTATACAGACACATAACGAGTATGTGAAATAACAAACTGTATATATTTACTGAGTTTAAACATTATACAGACATATAACCAGTATGTGAAATAACAAACTGTATATATTTACTGAGTTTAAACATTATACAGACATATAACGAGTATGTGAAATAACAAACTGTATATATTTACTGAGTTTAAAACATTATACAGACATATAACCAGTATGTGAAATAACAAACTGTATATATTTACTGAGTTTAAACATTATACAGACATATAACCAGTATGTGAAATAACAAACTGTATATAATTACTGAGTTTAAACATTATACAGACATATAACGAGTATGTGAAATAACAAACTGTATATATTTACTGAGTTTAAACATTATACAGACATATAACGAGTATGTGAAATAACAAACTGTATATATTTACTGAGTTTAACATTATACAGACATATAACCAGTATGTGAAATAACAAACTGTATATATTTACTGAGTTTAAACATTATACAGACATATAACGAGTATGTGAAACTAACAAACTGTATATAATTACTGAGTTTTAAACATTATACAGACATATAACGAGTATGTGAAATAACAAACTGTATATATTTACTGAGTTTAAACATTATACAGACATATAACGAGTATGTGAAATAACAAAACTGTATATAATTACTGAGTTTAAACATTATACAGACATATAACGAGTATGTGAAATAACAAACTGTATATATTTACTGAGTTTAAACATTATACAGACATATAACGAGTATGTGAAATAACAAACTGTATATATTTACTGAGTTTAAACATTATACAGACATATAACGAGTATGTGAAATAACAAACTGTATATATTTACTGAGTTTAAACATTATACAGACATATAACGAGTATGTGAAATAACAAACTGTATATAATTACTGAGTTTAAACATTATACAGACATATAACGAGTATGTGAAATAACAAACGGTATATATTTACTGAGTTTAAACATTATACAGACATATAACGAGTATGTGAAATAACAAACTGTATATATTTACTGAGTTTAAACATTATACAGACATATAACGAGTATGTGAAATAACAAACTGTATATAATTACTGGCCCGCTCCGTAGCGAAGTTCAAAAGACAGCTGCGCGAAAATTGGCAGCAGACTGCGTTGCACTGGGTCTTTATTTTTACGAAATGGTATGGATGCCGGTCGTTCAGAAATCAATGGCAAACTACTGAACGTAACCTTGCCAAGACACCAACAACAGCAAACAATGCTGGTGTTGAATGCAAACGTCCTGTGGAGGATACGCAACTTACTTTTCACATATATTTACTGAGAGTAATACATTCAACAGACAGATAGTCAGTATGTGTAATAACAAACTGTATATATTTACTTAGAGTGATACATTATACAGACAGACAGTGAGTATATGAAATAACACATTATGTATATTTACCAAGAATAAACATTATGCTAAGCCAGTGGACATCGAGACAGACAGACAGTCAGACAGACAGACAGACAGACAGACAGACAGACAGACAGACAGACAGACAGACAGACAGACAGACAGACAGACAGACAGACAGATAATGGATAGGAGAAATAACAAACACGCATACATTTACTGATTGAGTTCACTTTATGTTAAGTCAGTGGACGGAGCAAGCACGGCTGCGAACCAAATCGAATATGCATTCCCAAGAGTGTTCTATTCGGTAGCCAAGTGTATATACCACTCCTTAACTCTTAATAGAATGCCAATGCCCTGGGTCAGGGACGACAATGCCAAGAATTCTTGACAGCCGGCCAGCACTTGCCCCAGAGAGACGTGTTAGTTCAGTGGTTAGAGCTCCAGCTTGCCGGGATGATATCCATGTGTTCGAATCCTTATCGAGGCTAGGATTCCCTTCCCCCACCCCCACCCACCCCATATTGAGCCAACCGTGATGTACGCAAGCGAATAATAGCAAATCAGCCGACAATTGAGTAATTATGTAGACTGATAAAAATGATCAAAAAGATAATTAGCAATGGAAAGGAGAAGTCACATATGAACAATACAGTAAACGAGGAGATACTAGAACAAGTAACACGTTTATCATGTCTTGGACATTTAATAACATATGATGGCAGGAGTGAAACAGAAATCAAAAAGAATATAAATAGCCAAAAATGCTTTCAACAGCATGAAAATAGTATTAACATCTATAGAGATTACCAATGCATTAGACGTGAAAATTGTCAAATGTATGTTTATTCAACGCTACTGTGTGACGCTGAAGTCTAGACAATGAACAAGCATTAGAAAGTCGAATAGAGGCCCTGGAGATGTGGATATACAGAGATTATGTCGTATTTCATGGAAACAAAAACAATCAAATACAGCAGTTCCAGAAAACTGGGAATGACAAGAGGGTTGATGAAAGAAATAAAATAGAGGCAAGAGAAATGTTTCGGTCACGTTAAAAGACACAACACACTTTTAAAAAAAAAACCATACTGGAGTGTAAGGTTGAAGACAAGCGAGCAAGAGGTAGACAACGATACAAGTGGGAAGGCAACATCAAGAGATGGACTAACAGCAATCTGACAGAATGTACAGTCAGGGCGAGAGACAAACATTGTTGGGAATCCATTGCAGCCAAACTTCATTGTAGAGATGGCACAAGTGTGATTGATTGATTGTGGAAGCCGTGTTGGAGTTAGCTGACAATGAAATACATAGGAGTACCTGGTCAACAAGGCGTATTGGCTGGAGGCCATTAAGATCTTGGAGAGCTGATTGTTTCAGGTACGATTTGCTTAGTGCATTTTCAACAAGTTTGGACTTTACGGATCTTGTTTCCTCGCCAAGCTTCTGTGAAGAGTTCTGTGTGCGAGACTATGAGCGTTGCATTTCTTTCGCAATGATTGTTCGGTTGTGCCCTCGTTTGATGTGGCTTGCAGATTCCAAATATGACGGACGGCTAGCTGTGGGCACTTCGGCGTCTGCCTTACGCGATAATGCTTGTGCGGTGTTGCTGGAGTTTGCTCGACAATGAAATACATTTTACTGTTAAGGACGTCTTGATTCCTTTACGAGTTCACACGGAATAATGATGAGTATTTCGAGTGGTCTTCGCTGACACATGAACGGAGCAACTATGGGCCATCTGTTGCTATGAAATTTGAACCGTACGACTACGACTATGAAATAACAAAATCTGTGGAGACATTAACAACCCACTTCTCTTGCCAATGAGTATGAACCATTTGTTGAATCATAACACGGTTACATATTAGTTGGATATACATATCAGGAGGGACATCTCAGTCGTCCTGAGAGGTGTCACTTTTTAATGCTGTACTAGGTCTGTGGCGAATGGGTAGCGAAGGCGACTCACAATCCGGCATAACTGTGCTTAAATCCGCTGCAGACGGTTTGCGACGTTCTTTAAAGGAGATGGTCGTTCAGAAAGCAATGGCAAACTACTGAACATAATCTTGTCTAGTAAATCACAATTTTCAGAAAATATAGAAGATATGGAAGGAATCAACACTGGAAGAAGATATATCAATAACATTAGATATGCAGATGATACAGTCTTGATTGCAGACAATGAATAAGACCTGCAACATTTAGTAGATGCGGTTGTTGCACACAGTGAACAACTAGGGTTAGAATTGAATAGTAAGAAGACACAGATTATGGTCGTCACTGGGAAGAAGGAAATACCACTAAGTGACATACGAGTAAATTGGCATATTCTTAAGCAAGTTTTAGTTTTAGTTTAGTCGTTGGATCAACATCACTGGCACACGGTTTAACCCATAAGTGCTCCGTTTTCCTCCTAACTCAAACCTGAGTCTGGAGAAACTCAGCTCAGTGCACGAACTCCGTTGCAACGGCGAGGATCCTGAAATACTATGGGTAGATTTTTAACTCGAAATTTTGCCCGGGCAGCGCCGTTAGGCTACTCTTTTTCGATTTCCAACTGCCAAGGAATTCTTTACGTGCGCAACAATACACACGGGCGTCCGATCTCACTACCCAGAGTCCAGAGGAAATTTTATTTCTGGAAGTCCAGCTGGATTTTTAAAATAAATCTTAAGCAAGTGAATCGGTGCAGTTATCTCGGAACAGTCATAACATCTGATGGGAGATGCCTTGAAGAGATAAGAACAAGAATTGCCATTGCAAATGTAGCCTTTTGCAAGATGAACGACATACTGACCAATAAAAAGATATCAACTGAAACGAGAAAAAGAATGTTGAAGTGCTATATAGAACCTGTACTTTTGTATGGATGTGAAGCGTAGACAATGAGCAGTCAAGCTGAAAAACATCCGATGGCTGTGGAAATATGGTTTCTAAGAAAAATGCAAAGAACACCATGGATAGACAGAGAAACCAATGAACAAGTCCTTCCAGAAACAAATGAAGATCGTAAACTGATTAGAGACATTAGACGTAGTCAGCCAAATTTTGTGGGCATAATATGAGAAGAAATGACTTGGAGAACTTAGTGACAACTGGCAAGATCAAAGGGAAGAGACCAAGGGGCAGACCGAGAAGTAAATAGGCTAGCGGTAAAATTAAGGGGATTATTACCTATGAGGTAACTATGCCTTGCTAAATCTTGTCGAGATCAGACGAATTTGTCAAAGTCTTTTGATGTATTGTCATACATACGAGAGGAAGTCAATAAGTAAGCCACAAATGGCTGTAGAAAAATGACTTAATATGATAACCACTTGAAACCAGTTTATTTTTATACATACATTGTCTGTTTATTTTCTCAACATAATTTCCACCAACATTGATGCACTTATCCCAACGTTTTATCAGTCCCCCTAAACCGGCTGCATAGAACTGCATGCTCTGTTTTCTAAACCATGTTTTCGCTTCACATTCAACTACGGCGTCATTGGCGAAATGTCTACCGCTAATGTGGGTTTTCAGTGGACCAAAAAGGTGGAAATCGCTAGTGGCTAAGTCGGGGCTGTAAGGTGGACGTTACTTGCTGTCACCTCTAATCATCTCCTCCACCCGCTGTTCGCTTCTGTTGCAATCTCAACAGGACGACCAGATCGGATTTCATCAAAAATTGTTGAGCGTCCTTGAGAAAATGTTTATACCCAACTATGCACCGATTTACGGGACAAACATTTGTCAGCATAAATAAGAAGCATTTCCTTATGAAAGTCCTTTCCAGGCAGGCCTTTTGCCCCCCCCCCCCCCCAAAAAAAAAAAACGCACAATAGCAAGTTGCTCTTTGGTTGTACACTCCGTAAGTACAGTCGCCATTTTGTTTATGCGCTGCGCATGCGCATGAAATACCTAGCGCCACCTGACGAACGGGAATATAAAGTTTGATGTTGTTGTCACCTAATGACACCTGTAGAAAACATCAATACATTTACCTGCCATCCCACAGAACTGTGTGATGTACTTATTGACTTGCCCTCGTATAATTTGAATCAGGAACAGACTGCAGGATTTATTGCCTGGCGTATTCCGCTGCATCTTGTCACGTGCATATTGCAGAAGTCACATAACATACGCTAATAATGATAATAATAATAATAATAATAATAATAATAATAATAATAATAATAATGTGTCCCGAAGCAGCGCTATGTGTCTCTAAAGTTTTTTTCTCCATCCAATCTTTCATTCATTCATTCATTTATTCATACAATCATTCAGTAGTATGTCCTTTGCAGAACCTTGCTTCCATAACAACCTTCTAAAAACCTCTCGATCATAAGCAAAATGTCCCGCGTCCGATACACGTATCAGGAGATCATCTGCCACAGTATGCACCCATCTTCTCTTTGGCCTTCCTCTTCCTCTCTTCCCAGGCATATACACCTGCCATTTACCTGACAGATTTCCTCAGACGTTTAGATTGTGTTACATAGTTCTTCAGACTTCCTTGGTGATTACATTAAATGTGAAGTACTGGTTAATTCTTTTTCTTCTTCTTCTTCTTCTTCTTCTTCTTCTTCTTCTTCTTCTTCTTCTTCTTCTTCTTCTTCTTCTTCTTCTTCTTCTTCTTCCTCTGCTTCTTCTTCTTCTTCTTCTTCTTCTTCTTTCTTCTTCTTCTTCTTCTTCTTCTTCTTCTTCTTCTTCTTCTTCTTCTTCTTCGTCTTCTTCTTCTTCTTCTTCTTCTTCTTCTTCTTCTTCTTCTTCTTCTTCTTCTTCTTCTTCTTCTTCTTCTTCTTTCTTCTTCTTTCTTCTTCTTCCTTTGTCTCCTCCTCAATGTTCTTCTTCTTCTTCTTCTTCTTCTTCTTCTTCTTCTTCTTCTTCTTCTTCTTCTTCTTCTTCTTCTTCTTCTTCTTCTTCTTCTTCTTCTTCTATTTCCTTTGTCTCCTCCTCAATGTTCTTCTTCTTCTTCTTCTTCTTCTTCTTCTTCTTCTTCTTCTTCTTCTTCTTCTTCTTCTTCTTCTTCTTCTTCTTCTTCTTCTTCTTCCGTTGTATCCTCCTCGTCCCTCTTCTGCCTCTTTTTCTACATCTTATTCTTAATTGCTTCTTCAGCTTTCCTAGTCCTAACGATTAGTAGTATGACTTTTCGCTGGCTGTTGAATGAGGGACGGAGCACGTATGGGAATGTCGGTTTTTAACTCAACTCAACTCAACTCAACTCCTAGTCCTGAAGCTATTTATCGTAAAAACATTTAATTTCGATTTAGTTCTATGCACAAAGAAATTTCTCAACTCCATGTATGTATTAATTTTGTCTAGAACTAGTTCTATTCTTTCTCCCCATCTCCAAATACAGCCCCTAGATCAGTCTTGTATGCGTTCACAATGCACCATCTTTGCCTCTTTACCCGTATCCAGTCGTTCTAAATTCCTGCGTCATCTTAAGTTATAGAGTAAATAACACCGGTATTCGAGATACGCCTATAATGTATCGTTAGTCTTCTATGTTGCTATTATTTTGGGTTTGTTTGCAGTACATCTACGCCTCCAACATAACATAATGGTATGCAAACAACCCTGTTTGCAAGAGTATGTCGTTTCGATATTGTATGAACTCCTGATAGCATATTCACTGAAGTTACTATGCCCAATAGGCAATAAACCTTGCTAAAACGCCTGATAGGTCCATACTATATCATTAGTCTGTTATATGTTTCTATTCTGAACTTGTCTGCCGATCATCTACACCCACACTATGACTATTTGGCTTGCAGATATTCCAAAGGGTAAGAATACATCGCTTCAGTATTGCAAAACATCCTGCTTATATATTCACCATTACTATACATTGTCCTTTTGCGTGCATACCGATACCGCCACGTTTACACGTCTGTGTATAAACTCATATCTTGACTAACATGAAGTGGCTGTTTCAATCCCTGGTTCAAGGGTATCGATTCTGAGAAACGCATTGCTTAATTGTTATGTGTGTACGTTTGCGTCAGGAGAGACTGGGATATGTGTTTTTGTGGTCGAAGCGATCTCTGGCGGTGTTAGTTCAGATCCGAGAGATTTAAATTAGTCTAATTCGAACGGACAGCGACAGGACCGGGAGTGAAAAGGGAAAAGAGGGAGCGCGAGAGAGGAAGGCATCGGAGGTGGGAGAGGGAAAGTTGTCTTAGATTAAACGGCAACACTAAACGAATTATAAGGCTTGGCAGGGAAGTGACGATGTGGGGAATATGTAGTGAAATAAGATAAGTAGGGAAGTGACGATGTGGAGAATATGTAGTGTAATAGGCTAAACAGGGAAGTGGCGATGTGGACTAAGTGTAGTGAAATAGGCTGGCCAGGGAAGTGACGATGTGGGGAATATGTAGTGAAGTAGGCTAGATAGGGAAGTGACGATGTGGGGAATATGTAGTGATATAGGCTAGATAGGGAAGTGACGATGTGGGGAATATGTAGTGTAATAGGCTAAACAGGGAAGTGGCGATGTGGACTAAGTGTAGTGAAATAGGCTGGCCAGGGAAGTGACGATGTGGGGAATATGTAGTGAAGTAGGCTAGATAGGGAAGTGACGATGTGGGGAATATGTAGTGATATAGGCTAGATAGGGAAGTGACGATGTGGGGAATATGTAGTGATATAGGCTGGCCAGGGAAGTGACGATGTGGGGAATATGTAGTGAAATAGGCTGGCCAGGGAAGTGACGATGTGGGGAATATGTAGTGAAATAAGATAAGTAGGGAAGTGACGATGTGGAGAATATGTAGTGTAATAGGCTAAACAGGGAAGTGGCGATGTGGACTAAGTGTAGTGAAATAGGCTGGCCAGGGAAGTGACGATGTGGGGAATATGTAGTGAAGTAGGCTAGATAGGGAAGTGACGATGTGGGGAATATGTAGTGATATAGGCTAGATAGGGAAGTGACGATGTGGGGAATATGTAGTGATATAGGCTGGCCAGGGAAGTGACGATGTGGGGAATATGTAGTGAAATAGGCTGGCCAGGGAAGTGACGATGTGGGGAATATGTAGTGAAGTAGGCTAGACAGGGAAGTGACGACGTGGGGAATATGTAGTGAAGTAAGCTAGACAGGGAAGTGACGACGTGGGGAATATGTAATGAAGTAGGCTAGACAGGGAAGTGATGATGTGGGGAATATGTAGTGAAATAGGCTGGCCAGGGAAGTGACGATGTGGGGAATATGTAGTGAAGTAGGCTAGACAGGGAAGTGACGACGTGGGGAATATGTAGTGAAATAGGCTAGACAGGGAAGTGACGATGTGGGGAATATGTAGTGAAGTAGGCTAGACAGGGAAGTGACGACGTGGGGAATATGTAGTGAAGTAGGCTAGACAGGGAAGTGACGACGTGGGTAATATGTAGTGAAGTAGGCTAGACAGGGAAGTGACGACGTGGGTAATATGTAGTGAAGTAGGCTAGACAGGGAAGTGACGATGTGGGGAATATGTAGTGAAATAGGCTAGACAGGGAAGTGACGACGTGGGGAATATGTAGTGAAGTAGGCTAGACAGGGAAGTGACGACGTGGGGAATATGTAGTGAAGTAGGCTAGACAGGGATGTGACGACGTAGGGAATATGTAGTGAAGTAGGCTAGACAGGGAAGTGACGATGTGGGGAATATGTAGTGAAATAGGCTAGGCAGGGAAGTGACGACGTGGTGAATATGTAGTGAAATAAGCTAGACAGGGAAGTGACGACTTGGGGAATATGTAATGAAATAGGCTAGACAGGGAAGTGACGACTTGGGAAATATGTAATGAAATAGGCTAGACAAGGAATTGATGATGTGGGGAATATGTAGTTAAATAGGCTAGACAGAGAAGTGATGATGTGGGGAATATGTAGTGAAAGTGACGATGTGGGGAATATGTAGTGAAATAGATTAGACAGGGAAGTGACGATGTAAAAACAGTGTAGTGAAATAAACTAGACAGGGAAGTGACGATGTAAACAAAATGTAGTGAAATAGAATAGACAGGGAAGTGACGATGTAAACAAAGTTTAGTGAAATAGACTAGACAGGGAAATGACGATGTGGGGAATATGTAGTGAAAGTGACGATGTGGGGAATATGTAGTGAAATAGATTAGACAGGGAAGTGACGATGTACACAAAGTGTAGTGAAATAGACTAGACAGGGAAGTGACGATGTGGGGAATATGTAGTGAAATAGATTAGACAGGGAAGTGATGATGTGGGGAATATGTAGTGAAATATATTAGACAGGGAAGTGATGATGTGGGGAATATGTAGTGAAGTAGACTAGACAGGGAAGTGACGATGTGGGGAATATGTAGTGAAATAGACTAGACAGGGAAGTGACGATGTGGGGAATATGTCGTGAAATAGACTAGACAGGGAAGTGACGATGTGGGGAATATGTAGTGAAAAAGATTAGACAGGAAAGTGATGATGTGGGGAATATGTAGTGAAAGTGACGATGTGGGGAATATGTAGTGAAATAGATTAGACAGGGAAGTGACGATGTACACAAAGTGTAGTGACATAAACTAGACAGGGAAGTGACGATGTGGGGAATATATAGTGAAATAGATTAGACAGGGAAGTGATGATGTGGGGAATATGTAGTGAAATAGATTAGACAGGGAAGTGACGATGTAAACAAAGTGTAGTGAAATAGACTAGACAGGGAAATGACGATGTGGGGAATATGTAGTGAAAGTGACGATGTGGGGAATATGTAGTGAAATAGATTAGACAAGGAAGTGACGATGTACACAAAGTGTAGTGAAATAGACCAGACAGGGAAGTGACGATGTGGGGAATATGTAGTGAAATAGATTAGACAGGGAAGTGATGATGTGGGGAATATGTAGTGAAATAGATTAGACAGGGAAGTGATGATATGGGGAATATGTAGTGAAATAGATTAGACAGGGAAGTGACGATGTGGGGAATATGTAGTGAAATAGACTAGAAAGGGAAGTGATGATGTGGGGAATATGTAATGAAAGTGACGATGTGAGGAATATGTAGTGAAATAGATTAGATAGGGAAGTGACGATGTACACAAGGTGTAGTGAAATAGACTAGACAGGGAAGTGACGATGTGGGGAATATGTAGTGAAATAGACTAGACAGGGAAGTGACGATGTGGGGAATATGTAGTGAAATAGACTAGACAGGGAAGTGACGATGTGGGGAATATGTAGTGAAAAAGATTAGACAGGAAAGTGATGATGTGGGGAATATGTAGTGAAAGTGACGATGTGGGAAATATGTAGTGAAATAGATTAGACAGGGAAGTGACGATGTACACAAAGTGTAGTGACATAAACTAGACAGGGAAGTGACGATGTGGGGAATATATAGTGAAATAGATTAGACAGGGAAGTGATGATGTGGGGAATATGTAGTGAAATAGATTATACAGGGAAGTGACGATGTAAACAAAGTGTAGTGAAATAGACTAGAAAGGGAAATGACGATGTGGGGAATATGTGGTGAAAGTGACGATGTGGGGAATATGTAGTGAAATTGATTAGACAGGGAAGTGACGATGTACACAAAGTGTAGTGAAATAGACCAGACAGGGAAGTGACGATGTGGGGAATATGTAGTGAAATAGATTAGACAAGGGAAGTGATGATGTGGGGAATATTTAGTGAAATAGATTAGACAGGGAAGTGATGATGTGGGGAATATGTAGTGAAATAGATTAGACAGGGAAGTGACGATGTGGGGAATATGTAGTGAAATAGACTAGAAAGGGAAGTGATGATGTGGGGAATATGTAATGAAAGTGACGATGTGAGGAATATGTAGTGAAATAGATTAGATAGGGAAGTGACGATGTACACAAGGTGTAGTGAAATAGACTAGACAGGGAAGTGACGATGTGGGGAATATGTAATGAAATAGACTAGACAGGAAAATGACGATGTGGGGAATATGTAGTGAAATAGACTAGACAGGGAAGTGACGATGTGGGGAATATGTAGTGAAATAGGCTAGACAGGGAAGTGACGATGTGGGGAATATGTAGTGAAATAGACTAGACAGGGAAGTGACGATGTGGGGAATATGTAGTGAAATAGACTAGACAGAGAAGTGACGATGTGGGGAATATGTAGTGAAATAGACTAGACAGGGAAGTGACGATGTGGGGAATATGTAGTGAAATAGACTAGACAGGGAAGTGACGATGTGGGGAATATGTAGTGAAATAGACTAGACAGGGAAGTGACGATGTGGGGAATATGTAGTGAAATAGACTAGACAGGGAAGTGACGATGTGGGGAATACGTAGTGAAATAGACTAGACAGGAAGTGACGATGTGAACAAAGTGTAGTGAAATAGACTAGACAGGGAAGTGACGATGTGGTGAATATATAGTGAAATAGACTAGACAGGGAAGTGACGATGTGAGGAATATGTAATGAAATAGACTAGACAGGGAAGTGACGATGTACACAAAGTTTAGTGAAATAGACTAGACAGGGAAGTGACGATGTACACAAAGTGTAGTGAAATAGACTAGACAGGGAAGTGACGATGTACACAAAGTGTAGTGAAATAGATAGACAGGGAAATGACGATATGAACAAAGTGTAGTGAAATAGACTAGACAGGAAGTGACGATGCACAAAGTGTAGTGAAATAGACTAGACAGGGAAGTGACGATGGTACACAAAGTGTAGTGAAATAGACTAGACAGGGAAGTGACGATGTGTACACAAAGTGTAGTGAAATAGACTAGACGGAAGTGACGATGTGAGCAAAGTGTAGTGAAATAGACTAGACAGGGAAGTGACGATGTACATAAAGTGTAGTGAAATAGACTAGACAGGGAAGTGACGATGTGTACAAAGTGTAGTGAAATAGACTAGACAGGGAAGTGACGATGTACACAAAGTGTAGTGAAATAGACTAGACAGGGAAGTGACGATGTGTACAAAGTGTAGTGAAATAGACTAGACAGGGAAGTGACGATGTGAACAAAGTGTAGTGAAATAGACTAGACAGGGAAGTGACGATGTGTACAAAGTGTAGTGAAATAGACTAGACAGGGAAGTGACGATGTACACAAAGTGTAGTGAAATAGACTAGACAGGGAAGTGACAATGTGGACGTGTAGTGAAACAGGCTAGGCATGGAAGAAACGATGTGGACGTGTGGTGAAATATGCAAGACAGGGAAGAAACTATGTGGACGTGTGGTGAAATAGGCAAGACAGGGAAGAAACTATGTGGACGTGTGGTGAAATAGGCAAGACAGGGAAGAAACGATTTGGACTTGTGGTGAAACAGGTTATACGCCGAAAGGACGATGTGTACAAAGTGTAGAGAAATACAGCCCGATAGTGTGTGAGTGTCTTGAATGAATATCTTCTTGAAGATAGATTGCGAGAACGAGAAATACACACTCACGCAGATAGACAGACATACAGAAAGACACTCGTATAGATGACGAGTTAAGTTGATGGAAAGACAGGCGGATTTATGAACTTTTGCACGCACCTCTGTCTGTCTGTCTGTCTGTCTGTCTGTCTGTCTGTCTGTCTGTCTGTCTGTCTGTACGAACGTACGTTTGTATGTGCCTACATACATAATCTGCCCCACTTTCTGGTTGTCACCTGATAATTGCTGCAATGTGGATGTTACTCCTCACTGATAACACTTCATGGTCGACCGGTGGGGTTCGAACCCACATTCCATTAAGTTCGGTAACACGGTACTGTAAATGACTACTGTAGTTAATACCATTGCTGTAGGCAGCTGGGACAACTTCTTTATGGACTGGTTATGAATGCTCTTTGAAGCTGAGTGTTGTAACCCTTTATTTCGGTGCACTTTCATTGAGTTTATATGAGCCACGAAATGGGATTGAGTCTGTAGGGGTGAGCTGGGTGTAGGAAATGTTCTTCCGCCCAGGTACCACAGTATCCACTCAACAGGAATTGATTTGCCTGGATTGTGAACTCATCCCAAACTGTGATCACAGAGGGTGGTGCAAAACTATCTCTCTCTTTTTAATCTCTCAATCTCTCTATCTCTTTCCCTCTCTCCCTCTTTTTCTCTAACTCTCTTTCCTTAATTTTCGTCTTTCTTTCTTTCTCTCTCTTTTCCTCACTCATTCACTCTCCAGTTTTCTTTCTCTCTGTTTCGTTTATTTTTCTTATTATGTCTTTCTCTATCTTTCTTTCAGTCTCTTTCTCTGTCTCTCTTTTTCATCTCTCTTTCTCTCTCTCTCTTGTTGCTCTTTCTTTCTCCTTCTCTATCTCTCTTCTCTTTCTTTCTCGCTCTCTCTCCCTCTCTCTCTTTCTCGCTATCTTACTCTTTCTCATTCTTTTTTCTATCTGTCTCAATCTTTATTTCTCTATGTCTCAGTCTCTCTCTCTCACACACTCTCTCTCCCTCTCGTGCTCTCTCTCTTCTCTCTCTCTCTCTCTCTCTCTCTCTCTCTCGTGCTCTCTCTCTCTCACTCTCTTTTTCTCTTAGTTTCACTTTTTCTATCCTTCTTTATTTATATCTCTTTTTCACTCTCCATCTCTCTTTCTTTCTCTCTTTCCTCTTTCTTTCTCTTTCTCTCTCTCTCTCTCTCTCTCTCTTGCTCTCTTATATATCTCTATTTCTATCTCTTGTACATCTCGCACGCTCTATCCTTTTCCCTTTCTCTCTTTCTCTACGTCTTACTCTTTCTATTTTCTTTATATCTCAATCTGACTTTCTCTATGTTTCAACTTCTCATTCTCTCTTATTCTCTCTCTCCCTCCCTCTCTCTCTCTCTTTTCTTTGTGTTTAAATTTGTCTCTCCTTCTTTCTTTCTCAATCTCTTTTTCTCTATCTCTCTATCTGTGTGTGTGTGTGTGTGTGTGTGTGTGTGTGATTCTTTCTCTCTCTCTCTCTCTCTCTCCTGACTGTATCTCCCATTGGATTGAAGACACCCACCCGCTCCCCTCTCCTAAAGAAACCACGCCAAGCACTACTGTCGTCTCCTTTCCTCATCATCTACCTCTGTGCCTCCACACATCATCCATTGCTTCCAACCCTCATCTCTGTTTGCTTTTTGGCCTCCCTCTTCTTCTTTTGTCCTCTGGGTCCCAGAATAATGATTTTTTAGTTATCCCATTACTATATTTTCTCCGTGTGACCGGTATTCAGTGCCAGTACCCTTCTTCATTTCTTGATTCCCTGGATCTATCTAGTTCTCTCTCACAGCTTCGAATTTGAGGTTCTGCCATATAAGTCTAGTTCTGCCATATATTTCTAGTTCTGCCGTTTTCTGCCATATAATTCTAGTCTTCTGTTCTATTCAGATACCGTGTAATTAATTTGTCTGGGTTATTCGTAATTGTTTTCATCGGTGTCTATGTTTCTTATCAATCTATCTTTCTTGTGTCATCTACCGGCCTACCGTACCTTGCGGTTTAGGATATGGAGTTCTTGAACCTGAGGTATTAAGGCTAGTGTATCGCCGCGAACTGCACTAGTTAGGTTTTTACCCCCATCTCATCTCATCTCATCTCATTATGTTCCTCTTGTACCTTGAGGTCTCCAGGTGAAGTATAAACATCGTGAGAGTGTCCGATTATGGGCTTCATATATCGATATTCCCATGGACTCTGCTATTTCCCCCGTCCAACGTTCCTCTGTTTCCATCTGGTCTGTACATCATTGCTTGTTGTGGTATGCTGTTGACTGGTAACCTACTTACATGGCCAAACCATTGATTTTTTTGCCCCTGACAGAAATTTGAGGAATTGAACTCGGGTCTCCCGAAAGAGAGTCCGGCGTTCTAGCCACTCGGCCAGTCACTCCTCATCCATTTATCAGCAACTATTTATCACGTTTATGTGAATTACCAACGCATATTACATGTAACTTGGATTCTTCGCAAAAGAAGTCAAGAATCGACTTCATTGCACCGGGTCTTATCCCATGCGGCTCGGTCTCTTTCCGCAGGGTGATCTGCTGAAAGCGTCGCACAAAGCTAGAACTCCGTAGCTCCAGTGACGAACCCCAAGAAAATTGCATTCGTGAACCGAGCGACGTAGCTTTGACATGAACCGAGGATCTTTGTTGCGCAAGTCGGGCGTCCTAACCATTTCCTCGCTGAGACTCCCATCGCAAAAAACATGACACAAAAATATACAGCCGACGCTCTTTCCGTTCTTCACAAGAAACAACCATGTAGATGATGCTTTCATTGTCTTAACTGATTAAGTGCCAAAGGATAGTATATCGATAAATGTGACCCCTTATTTGGAAGGTAGGAAGATATATCTCGTACTATGGTCTTGGTGTTCTTTGTTTTGAATCGCGGTATCTTCCTCAATTTCACGGGCTTGCGTGCCCAATTTGTTACCCTTCGAAAATAAAGTTTGTTCGTTTGTTTGTTCGTTCGTTCGTTCGTTCGTTCGTTCGTTCAACGCTCTGTGAGAGGAAGTTATATTATAATACTTGTTCATTGATTGTGTACCATGTTGTCTAGTCCAAACCTATCTTTTCTTTGTCACTTCATTTTTCAAATATGTTCTACATTCAAAGTGTTGTGACACTTTACAACCAACCTATATATATATATATATGACTTCCGGTCCACAAGCATGGCGGATAGGCAGTGAAACGGTTAAGGTGTTTATGCTCGTGACTACCGTTGCATTCGCATTTTCCTCATGTTGGATTGGTAGTTTACGGTTCCGTCGCCCTGCTATTGAGTTGAGTGCGTGGCGCGACGCTGTGAGCTGTGAATTTCGTGTGAAATGCTTTTAAATCTGCCCGAGGTTGTGGAGCATGATCTGCATGTTCAGAGCAATGGCGGATGGCTATGTCCCAGAATTGACCGGTTTTTGTGCCTTATGCAGAAATGTGTGGCTGCTGGTCTTCTGGTTGACTGCCGCTTCTTTGACGATGAACTGTGCTTTCGTGGAGGACTGTTGTTTTGGCATTCTGGAGACGGCATTATGTACAGTGAAATGTTTTTTACATCTGTCCGAGGTGTTGTGGTGTGATCTGCATGCTCAAAATGGCGTAGCTGGCTAGATAACATCTAGAAACGGAACAACAACATCCAGAAATATCTGAATATATGGCGGCTGGTGTGTCGCAGAAGCGAGCGGTTTTCTTGCCTTATGCAGAAATGTGTGGCTGCTGGTTTTGCTAGTGACTGCCGTTTCCATCGATGATGAACTGTGTTTTCGAGGAGGACTTTTGTGTTGGCATTCTGGCGACGGCATTATGTACAGTGAGGTGTTTCTTTGCATCTGTTCGGGGTTGTTTTGTTGCGTGATCTACATTTCGGAGGAAAAATGGCGTGGTGGCTAGAAAACATCTAGAAACGGAACGGCAATATCTAGAAACGTCGAGACTTTGTGGGTGAACATCTGGTTGGGAAAGTGACTGCCAATTCCATCAGGGGTGAACTGTACTGTTCGTAGAGGACTTTTGTGGTGACATTCTGGCGGTGGCATTTTGCACAGTGTGCCTGAGCGGGCCGTTGTTTGTCGAGACTCCTGTCTTTTCCACTTTTCACATGGGGCAGTGAGGAACATTTTATGTGATATTCACTGGCACGGGAACGGAGCATAATGGGGACGACCCTTTGCTGTGATGTTGGAACCGCGACTAATGACTAATGACTAATGACTAATAATAATTTTATATATATATATATATATATAATGGTGGTTTTGTATTTCCCCAAAACTGCAACAGCAATTGTTTATTGCGTCACGTCAGAAACACACCTCGACCATTTATTATCTCTGGCAGGTTTCCCAACAGACATCTACCCCCAGCCGATCCGCGTCAGTCTGGACAGCGTATCCTTGTAGTGGAACTAGTCAGTCCTTGTGTACATTGTACTCATCTGAACCTCATTGTTCGCTGCATTAATGCACCGCTGAATATACAGCCAATTGCTGGGCCAGACCAGTCGACGATAGTGCAGTCATTTCCTAACATAGGGCAGTCTATGGAAATAACACGGGAATTCACGGAAAGCGTTACAAATGATCGGAATTCTATTATTGTATTCCACAATACTAATAAATATGGAAATGAAAAACAAACGTTGTGAAAACCCCCCGCGTGGCAGAATCTGTTCTTTTCAATTTATGTTGCCATTTTACAGTGCGTGTGCCCTTGCGCAAAACGTATTGATTGCTTGTTGCCAAGCTAACAATAATTTAATAATAATTTAGAATTTACCGAAAGCAAAACACTTCATGAACTGAGTGGGGTCTGGGATCATAAATGATTCACGGCTGGCGTCACTGCCCAAGTGTCATGTTCGGATAACGATATTTTAGAGCTGCCTACTTGTGACACTTCCAAGGCAGCTTCGACATCAGGTAGTCACCTCCTGGTAGATTATGTTCAATGGTCACACAGTGGAAGACAATAATACCTTAATCTCATTCACAAGTAAGCGTCGTGTTACACGTGTGTTGGTTACACCAAATGTAGTATTAGTTAGTTAGTCGAGGTTCCAACTTCACGGCAAAGGGTGGCTGCATTATGCTCCGTTCCTGTGACAGTGAATATCACACAAAATGATATTCACCGTCTCATGTGAAAATTGGAACCGATAGGAGTCTCGACAAAGCAACAGGTATACTATGCAAAATGCCACTGCCAGAAAGCCAACAAAAAATTCCTCCACGAAGCATACAGTTCATCGTCGATAAAGCGGAGGTCACTAGAAAACCAGCAGCCACACATAATTGCATAAGGCAACCCAATTAGTTCAGCGACCCACAGGCCGCCATTTTTGTGGACATGCAGTTCACGCTGCAAATAACCGCGGACAGGTGTATAAGCACTCGACACGAAATTCACAGCTCACAATGTGGATCCACACATGCAGCCCAGTAGCAGGGCGTCGGAACCAAATGTTGTATTCTTTTTCCTCATTTCCTCTGTGTCTTCACATTGCTATCGAAAAGTTATGTACAACGCAGGCCGTGTGAAATAGCCCTAAAATAGCCGCAATTGTAACACATTGCATATAAACTGGAAGAGCCGCGGTAAAGCAGACGCTGGATGCTGACATGCCGGGCCGGTCGTCGAAGGTTCACATCAGCTTCGAATCGAATGTGTTAAAATTGATAGATTGACCAGGTCGATCATGCCTAACCAGAAAATACCCTGGGACACTGAATGAAGCAAGAAGATACTAACCCCATTCGAGTACGGGTTGACTGTGACTTCCTCTAAAGGACCTGAAACTAACCGTGTTGTAACTTACTTAAGAATTTGACTAAAGGGCGGTAAGACGTAGATCTAGAAACGAAAGGGGCAATATCCAGTAACATTTTGGGAAATGATCATTTGCACCTCGATACACCGGCGGGGTATCTCTTCTGTAAATTGTATACTTACAGTATACTTGATTCTCCTCTGTGAGCTATAATTATAACCTAGACCCAACATTATTTACACTACAAATAGGGCTGCCATTTCCCCTATTCTTTTATCACTGTCTCTCGGGACCAGTGGCCATACAAGCCCTCGGCAGGGGTCTCGGTAAGCAAGCACAGTGTTATACTTGGTAATGAAATTCGTCTCCGCTGATAACGGAGGTTAGTATTCGACCAGAGTTCATGAAGCGCAGTCTGGTTTGCTGATATTGAACCAGCAATAACTGTGTGCTATTTAGAACTATATTATCTATATGTCTGGTCGCCATTTCTTATTTTGACTGTCTAATCCATTATTTATGTGAAATGGAAATACAAGGGAAAATTCTTAACCAAGTGGATAATATTAAATACCTAAGGGCATTTATAACATCAGACCGGAGGTGCACAACAAAGATTAAGAGCAGAATAGGACAAGCAAATACTGTATTTCAGAAAATGAAGAGTATCTCATGCAATAATCACAATCACTGAATGTAAGAAAGAGAGTGCTGACGTGCTATACAGAACATTGTTGCTGTATGGCAGCGAATCTTGGAATGTAAATGAACAAATTAGGAAGAACTTAGAAGCAAGCAGAGATGTCGGTTCCTAAGACGAATGTTGCAAATTCTTTGGACTGCCAGAGTAACAAATGACGATTGAATGAAAGGGGCTAATGAAACTAGAACATTATATTCAACTATAAGAAAGAGACAAACAGCTTTCTTTGGTCATGTGATGAGAAGAGAAGCATTGTAGAATATCGTGATGACTGGAAAAATCGAGGGGAAGAGAGGCAGGTGCAGACCAAGAGAAATGATGCTGGATGGATTGAGACAGTGGCGTGGAGGATCATCAGCAGCAGCAGAGTTGATCCAGAACACTAAAGACCGAGATATGTAGATTGACGTGAACGCCTTACCCCAGCGGGCATGTCACTTGATGATGATGAATCCATAGTTTGTCCACTAAGTTTGGGGGAAAACATCATAGATAATAATTGACACCTAAAAAGGTAAGGAACAGAGGCTGAGATTGAGATGACACTAAACAGCATCACCATCATCTACTACTACTACTACTACTACTACTACTACTACTACTACTACTACTACTACTATTGTTACTACTACTACTACTACTACTACTACTACTACTACTACTACTATTGTGACTACTACTACTACTACTACTACTACTACTACTAATACTACTACTACAACTACTACTACTACTACTACTACTACTACTAATACTACTACTACTACTACTACTACTACTACTACTACTACTACTACTACTACTACTACTGCTGCTGCTGCTACTGCTGTTACTAATAATAATAATAACTATACTAATAATATTAATAATAGTAATGCTGATGATATCGAGATGGGACTACTTTAGTAGTAGTATTATTATCATCCATCTGTCTCGTAACGTCACAGTATGGAAGAGTGGCATGAATAGAATCGTATGCATAGAATTGTATGAACAGATGTAGGGAGAGAACTATAGTGCGCGCCCACACTCAGTGCTGTGTTTGTTGCTTCCAGTATCTTGTTTATCCATCTGTACAGACGACAGTCCTTGTTCTGTATTTCTGATGCGTATGTTGACCAACGCTGGCACTTTGTTGTCTTGGTATCCATGGTGAGTTGACATGCGCATTAAAGTTGGCCGATGGCTACGTCATCTTTCACGAAACAGACAAGTCACGAAATCAGGATGTGAAGACGAGACATACTTGATGGCAATACACAAACAAAGGTAAAGTACAAATATTAGTATAGTGAGAGCGACTAATGAAAAATGCAGACACGTATCAATCCGGATCAAATAAATGGAGAATTTGTACGTTGTGAAACCGGAGGCAGATATAAGAAAACAAACTTTTTCGAATATAAATCAACAACGATAATTAGCTGTCGAGGGAATTACTCACTATACAAATCTAGCCAGAAGCATTGTTCGGCTGTGAAACATGAAGTATAAATAAGAAAAATGAATATGACGTACCTATTGTCTTTTAAAGCAGATATACGTCAGAGGTTGACATTTTACGCAAGAAAATTGAGATCACGTGCACCATTGAAATACTTAAACTAACGATTAGTAATTTTTCGTACTGAAAATGGAACAGAATTACAAGAAATAATAGATATAATTGCAACAGAAAGTTAAGGCATACGTCTTGGTCAGAACAATAGAAAAACAAACGCTATGCGAAGAAAGAGCGTGTTCCACAGTGCAACATCAAAGTAAATGGAGCTGGTCGGAAACAAGCCAATGTAGTTAAGTATGTGAGTGCTTTAATATCAGCATATGGGACATTATTGAAAAAATTCATGCAGAATAGACAAGAAAAAGTAGCATTTGCCAAGATCGAGGATGTTGTGTGTCGTATATCTGAGTCTAAATGAGAAAATGGGATTTGAAAGAAATATTATAATACTGATATATGGTCGTCAGTAATGGACATGTTATGAACAGCCGCATCATCTGAAGGGACGTGCCTTGAAGACATTAGAACAAGAATGGCTATGGCGAAGGTAGCCTTTTGCAAAATGGACAGCACACTGACTTATAAAAGAAAGGATGTCAATTGCAACGAGAAAAGAGTTTTGAAGTGCTTCATGGAACCTGTACTTTTGTAAGTATGTGAAACGTGCACGAAGGGCAGACAAGATGAAATACATCTAATGTCAGTGAAAATGGGTTTTTGAGGAAAATGCAAAGAATACCATGGATAGATAGAAAATTCAATTAGCAAGTCCTACAAGAAGCAAACTGATTAGAGGAATTAGACGTACACAGTCACATTTTTGGAGTACGTTGTGAGAAGAAATAAATTAGAGAACTTGGTGACAACTGGCAAGATGACGGACAAAGAACAAAGGGATAAGAAAGACGTAAATATCTGGATGGTTTGACCACATGGCATGGTCGGGACGATCGTGTAAGATGGCGAAACATGAACGCCCACGCTACTGGCATGGCACATGGTGATGATGGGGAAGTTACAGAGATCTAGTTATGTCGAAGAAAGGTGAGAACACCATAGATGGATGAAAAGTGAGAACACCATAGATCAATGAAAAGTGAGAACACCATAGATCAATGAAAAGTGAGAACACCATAGATCAATGAAAAGTGAGAACACAACAGAAGCATGAAAAGTGAGTAAACCATAGAGGGCTGAAAAGTGAGAGCACAATAAATTCATGAAAAGTGAGAACACCATTCATTCATTCATTTATTCATTCAGTAGCATGTCCTTTGCAAAACCTCTCTCCCATAACAACCTTCCGTAAAACCTGTCGATCATAAGCAAGATGTCCCGCGTTCGATACACCCATCTGGAGATCATCCGCCACATCCTACACCCATCTTCTCTTTGGCCTTCCTCTTCCTTTCTTCCTAGGCATATAGAACACCACAGATGGATAAAATGTGAGAACACCATAGATGGATGAAAAGTCAATACACCACAGAGGGATGAAAAGTGAGGACACCATAGATGGATGAAATGTGAATATACCACTGGGATGAAAAGTGAGAACACTATAGATTAATGAAAAGTGCGAACACCATAGATGGTCGACAAGTGAGAACACCATAGATGGATGAAAAGTGAGATCACCATGGATGGATGAACAGATCAATGAAGACATTTTGCAAGAAATGAAGTCAAAGAGACAACTTTGACTTTAACACGAACCTGATTCTATTGATAATATCGGCACTGTGACATAAATGCGGTGAACACGATTCATAATTCCCCAACACACCGAGTCGAATGTTTGAGATCTGCTGCAGACGATTTGGCATGAGACAATCAGAAATGAAGAAATCAAGACGAAAGTGGCGGTTATAGCAGCGCTAGATTTCATCAGAATACAACGAGTTAATGGTTCGGCTATATAACCATATTACCAAATAACAGTATGCCACAACAAGCAATGATATACACACCAAATGGAGGCAGAAAAAGAGGCCGGCCACGTAAACGCTGGACAGAGGAAATAGCGGAGTCCACGATCTCGATACATAAAGCCCATACACGGACACCCTTCCGATGTGTATGCATCACCTGGACACTGCAACGTGAAAGATGAAAGATGTATTCCAACATACTCCAATCTCATGGGGCCATAGCGGCAAAGTGGTTAAGCCGCCTGAATCGAGCTTCGAAGGCTGCGGTTCAATTCTGGACTCCACCATCCTTTCTTTATACCAGTGCAATTGTCTCTGTAACCCCTGGGAGTCATAGCTGGAGTTACGGATTTCCTGCTTTGTGCGAAGCTCTCGACTGGGCTTCCTAAGAGGATCGACCCTCTGGCCTTTAAATCTTTAATTCAACCTCATGTTCAACCGGGAGTTAGCTGATGTATATAGAGCCGACGTTTTACACAGAGAGAGAGAGAGAGAGAGAGAGAGAGAGAGAGAGAGAGACAGAGAGACAGAGAGACAGAGAGAGAGAGAGAGAGAGAGAGAGAGAAAGAGAGAGAGAGAGAGACTTTAATAGTGGAAATATCTGCTGAGAGAAGCAACGGCTGCAGCAGGATATAACAATAGGAAATAAAAACAGTTTGGCATATACTCCTGCGAAACATTGAGAGATATACTAAACACAGACACAACGTACATACATTACAATACAACGGACTCCATTACGGCAAATGTAAATTACAAAGGAGGGAGAGAGAGAGAGAGAGAGAGAGAGAGAGAGAGAGAGAGAGAGAGAGTGAGAGAGAGAGAGAGAGAGAGAGAGAGAGAGAGAGAGAGTGTGTGTGAGAGAGAGAGAGAGAGAGAGAGAGAGAATAATGATAATATGCACAAAAATAATAAAATAAGTATACTGCGACACAACGAATCGACGTTTCGATTATAATAATCTTCCTTGGAAACAACAGAGATCTAAAGAAAAACATGAAATTATAAAATGTAATAACATTAAAGCCGGAACCCCTGGTCGAGGGGTTGGCAGCTTTCTCCGTAACCCCGAATACTCTCGTGGTTGACGTGAGCGCACGAGAATTGGAAGCGGTTCGGGTCGCGCTAGTGACTTATGAGAGTATGGAGTCGGTCGCTCAGAAAGCTATGGCAAACTACTGAGAATAATCTTGCCAAGAAATCAACAATCAGCTGAAAGATGTTGATGTTGACAGCGATGTCCTGTAAAGGATATGCAAAACATTTTAATAACATTAAAACACAAAAAGAAAAAGTCTTGGTATGACCCAATGCTATGCCATTATACGTCCTTCATTGTTAGGAAAGCAACGTAGAAGTTCAGTTATGAAAGTTGTGAAATATGAAAATGTGAGACCGAAGGTGTGCAAACAGTTAGATACGGATATTTAGAGGAGAGTTTCTACGGAATTCGTCCTTTGTGCGACGCTTTTCCGCGCTGCGGAAAGAGACTAAGTCATATGGGATAAACATCCGGTGCAATGAAGTCGACCTGTCGACTTTTAAGCGACTTTTTTATATAGAGGAGAGTCAGTAGAGTTGTACACTGACAACTACAAAAGTATTGATTCCCACTGGATGGATACATCCCAAAGAGTGGATTAACTGATTTTCAATTTTAAGCCTAATTAAACATTCAGAGAAGTATGACTTCAATGGTGTGACCGATACATCATCGACTCCATTGTGATCAGAATAATTGAAATAGTTAGAGACTGGTTTGTCAGATGTATAATATCCCTAAATGTGTTTGGCAAGACCGAAATAGTGTACTTATTTTAATTTTATTATTTTGTTTTGGATATCAACATTGCTTTCCCCTGTGTTTTACGTATGTGTAGTGCACAGCCGAGGGCGATTTGGAAGCAAACCGTCTTGTGATAGGTTTCTATACAAAGGCATGAGTGCCGGTCGTTCATAAAGCCATGACAAACTATTGAATGTAAAACTTGCAAAGAAATCACAAACAGCCAAAACATGCTGGGGTTAACTGCCACTTCCTGTAAAGGATATCGCAAGTATCCATGTATTGTCAGTAGGGAGGTCTTGACGAATCAGTGGTATATTATGGCATTTTAGTTTTTAGTGGTGGAGATCGTTTAAGATATATACGATGTGTCTGTGTTGAGTATCTCTCACTTTTTCGCAGGAGTTACACTTTCCCGCTTTGTATTTCCTACTGAAATACCTGGCGCTTTGGTATGTATCGACTCTGCATATTGAGAAAGGCAACACTTGTTGCTGATCTCGTGTGGACTGACTCATGACCTCAGAGGAGTGTCCACGATGCGGATGTCTCTCCTGATCCAGCAGCCCATGTTGTTGCTGGTGCTGCTTCTGCTACTTCCAACGGAAACTGTGACGACGGCATCATAAATTTACCAATAAGCATTTCGTCACCTACATTATCCTGACACAGCTTGTAATAATAGCTCAATATTACCCCTCACTAACTTTAACTTATCAACTACCTTGAATTTCCAGTCACACCTTAATCATGCAATGTCTTAATTTACCCATTAATCAGACTGTGTAAACAGACAATTAGAGATTGCTGAAGACAATCCTAGGAAGTGAAGAAACATAGACACAGCACCTGCCATCTCGATGGTGTAATTCATTTCGTTTATTTTAAGGAAATTCAACATAATTGGCACGGCTGTAGAAGCGATAATTATGTCAGTATGACATCCACGCGATACAGTTGTTAACTTTTCAAAGGCGTAGTGATAACTAGATACCATAGTCAGGATTATTTTCAACAGGGACGGAATCAATGTTGGGGTAAATGAGCGATAAAAATAATATGTTGCATGTCCATTGCATAACTTCAACCCCAATTCAACCCCAAACCCAGCTTGATTTTCTAGGTAATTTTACCAATAGTAGTTTTCTATTGCTTTCTGAATGTGAAGACAACGTTGAATTCTAACTGATTGGTATATGGGATCAACCCGCTACCATACCTTCAGCGCATTGGAAGTTTACGTGTAAGTGTCGTAAGCGCCCCCCCCCCCCCCCGAGAATGTAGATCTCTAGGAAAGAGATTACCAAACGAACCACCTGGAGATGATGCATCGTGAAGCAGCGGCACTCATGAACAGATCTGGGCGTAAAGGGATCTTGGCAGTTACATCACGACTACACACCCATACATGCTTTGCACTCGTTGTAGACTTCCTTCCCCAAACACAATATACCACTGATTCGTCAAGACTTTTCTACTCACAAGACATAGCTCCTTGCGATATGTGTATATTCCCGAAGTTGAAGATTCAGCTGAAATGGACGAGATTTGAGTCACGAGACTCAAAGAGGCCGTCGTGAAATGTTTCCAGCAATGGTAGGACCACTGGCAGATGTTGGAAAAGGTCCAAAAGTAGCAATATATAAGAGTCAATTCAACATTGCCGAATGGATAAGACCGCGTATTCTTAAACATCCGGTGTGCTGATGTGGAGGTAAGCGGTTCATCCCCTACACCTAAAATGTTGACCTGTCGTCCTTTACTTGGGATGTAAATTACAAGTACCTCTGAAGTCGGAGTGGGTTCGCCTGATGGCGAGGGACACTGTTAACAGGGAAAGCTAATCCACATGCAAAATTCCGTCCATCATTACTCTAAGTAGTGTGTATGAACTACGCTTGAGTTCAGAGCGAGCAAGCGCAAAACAAACAAACATATAAGCAAAGTAACGGCTGCAACAGGATATAATAATACAGAATGAAAACAGCTTCATATGTGTGGCTCCTGAGAAACAGTGGCAAATAATAAACACAAATACAGATTACATGCCTTACAGCGAACGCAAATCACATCGATGTACTAGCCACTCCGCTATAGCGTCTCCCATTCTTGTACTAGCCACATAGGTGGACTAGCCACATTGCTGTACACTAGCCAGATAGGTTTACTTGCCACATTGGTGTACTAGTCACATATGTGTACTAGCCATTTTGTTGTACTAGCCACATATGTGTACTAGTGACTCACCTATAACATCTCCCATGGGTATAACATGTGACTGGTAAAACAATGATTCTTCAGTATTCCTGAATTCCACAATAACCCTCTCTATCTCTTTCATCCCTCTCCCTCTCTATCTCTGTCTCTCTTTCTTTGTTTCTCTCTCTCTGACTGTCTCTGTCTTTCTCTCTATCTTTCTCACTCTCCGTTTCTTTCTCCCTCTTTCCCTTTATCATTCTCTCTCTCATTGAATCGCTTTCTCTTTGTCTCTCTCTCTTTCTGTCTCTGTCTCTGTCTCTCTGTCTCTCTCTGTCTCTGTATGACTCTCCTTTTCTTTATCCTTCTTTCCCTGTGTCATTCCCTTTTCGCTCTCTCTCTCTCTCTCTCCTTCTCTCTATCACTATCTCTGCCTTTTCTCTCGCTCTCTCTCTTTCTTTCTTACTCTCCCTTTCTTTCTCCCGCTATCCTTTCGTCGTTTTCTCTCTCTTTCTCTCATTGTCTCTCTTTATTTTTCTCTCTCTGTATCTATCTTCCTCTCTCTCTTTCTCACTCTCCCTTTCTCTCTCTCTCTTTTTCTGTTGCTCTCTTTCCTCCTCTCTGTCCCTCTTTGTTTCTCTCACTCTCGCTGGTTCATCCCCTCCCTCCCCCCTCTCTCTCTCTGTCCCTCATTGTTTCACTCACTCTCGCTGGTTCATCGTCTCTCTCTCTCTCTCTCTCTCTCTCTCTCTCTCTCTCTCTCTCTCTCTCTCTCTCTCTCTCTCTTCCTTCTCCCTCCTGTCCGTGTTTTTCATTATTCCGCATTATTTTCCAACAAGGCAAACTAATTGAATCCATGCTTTGTGCGGCATCATCAATTGATCGGCTTTGTTTGCTCAACTTTTTACTCAGATAATAATAATACGCCAAAGCTCTATTTATCCACATGTAATATCAATTGTATAATACGGATGTTCTGTCAGACTCTACAGCCACTTATATAATGTAGAATACTCCACTTTGCCAGCTAGGCATTCTCATTCTGCTGATACAATTAGCCAGGTAATCGAGCGGAAATGAAGCTAAAAAATATGTGCATCAAACAAAAAGCTGTAAAACATAGTAGAATGGTTTCTGTTAACAAAGAAATATGAGAAATAACTTCTCAGCGTCCATTGACACAATATGATACGGGTGGGGTAGTTTCGAACAAGCATTTAAGTATTTTGGTACATTGATAATAGCAGATGGAAGTTTGTGTTAGAGATGTTAAATGTAGAATAACCCAATCAAAGCAGCATTTCACAAGAAGAATATTCTTCTTCTCTTCTTCAGCGTTCCGAGCCATTGAGGTTCTTTGCTGCAGATACAATCCGTCTTCATTCGTCTCTCTGGTGGACCTTCTCTTGCCAGTCGTTGATTCCAAGTGCTTGTAGGTCTGTATATGTGTTATCTCTCCACCGCCTTCTTGGTCTACCTTGGGGTCTACGGTCATTTATTTCCTGAGTGTAAGCGAGTTACAAGAAGAATATGCTGTTATGTAAATCGTTGTTAATAGATAGTAGCAACACAAGCAAATGTGTGGTAGCAGACACAAATGTTCATCGATGCATGTTTTCTCAGCGACTCTGTGGGTGTGCTAAAACGATCGAAAAGGGGTTGGCCAGAAGGCAATGGTTTGTAATCTCTGAGTAGGTCAAGGCTGATTAATATCTGTTTCACTTGTCTGAAAGGGCCGCGTCCTTCGTTTCACGAGTGAAAATTTTCGGAGATTCCTGTAGGTCGCCGCTAGAGCTACGGAGTTCGTGCTTTGTGCGACGCTTTCCGCGCTGCGGAAAGAGACCGAGCTATGTGGGATAAAACCCGGTGCAATCAAGTCGACCCTGTCGACTTTTAAGTGACTTTTTTGTTTCACTAGTGTGCCAGGGCTCACGGGTGTAGAAGACACGAGCGAGCAGTTAAGATTACCGGCTTTACTGCTGTCGGGAGCGCTCGAGCAATATACGAGATTGACATCCTGGGTACCCTCAGGGAGGCAGGACGAGGAAATAACTCTTGGGATGGATGTGGTTCAGAAACTTTGACCAGACTGTAAGAATATCAAGTCAAACTGGGTCAAGCTAGACTAGAGCCCATGCGGGAAGCCACAGAAGAAGAGTCTACCAACACAGAAGTGACGTCAACAGTCGCTATACGGTGAAGGAGGTACTGGGCAGCGGATATGAGCACTAATGAGCATTAATGGACCAGTCATTGGATGTGCAATGATGGTGATCTGTTGACTAACTATATATATCTGTGAGGTTTTGAAAATTATATAGATATACATAGAAGCTTATACATAACAGTGAATGCATAGTGAGAGCAACTGGAGGACACTCAGAACTCTTCACCGTAAGATCTGGAGTACGACAAGGTTGTGTCCTGTCCCCTCTCTTGTTCATAACATATATAGACAACATATGTAAAGAAACCAGCCAAACAGAGACCGAACACCGCATGACGAGAACACAGAAGAAGAACCATCTGCAAATCTAACCATTAGAGAACTCCTGTTTGCGGACGACCAAGCAGTAATAGCACAATCAGAAGCTGAATTACAAGACCATATGAATAGTCTAAACGAAATGTGTAGGGAACATAACATGAACATTAGCACAAGCAAAACAGAGGTAATGACTATAACTAAAGAAAAACAAAGCAACAACGATTCACCTAAACGAACATCCCTTGTAACAAGTAAAGAGTTTCAAGTACCTAGGAGGTATCATCATCATCAAGTGCCCTACCGTCTGGCGTAGGCGTTCATGACTCTCCAAAGATCTCGGTCTTTGGTGTTCTGGATCAACTCTGCTGATGATATTCCTCCATAGCAGCGTCTCAATCCGTCCAGCATCATTTCTCTTGGTCTGCCTCTGCCTCTCTTCCCCTCGATCTTTTAAGTTGTCACGATGTTCTCCAATGCCTCTCTTCTCATCACATGACCAAAGACAGCTGTTTGTCTCTTTCTTATTGTTGTATATAGTGTTCTAGTTTCATTATCCTCTTTCAGGCAGTCGTTGTTAGTTACTCTGGCCAAGGAAGTATAATATCATCAAATGGCAAATCAGAAGACGAGATCGAAAATAGATGCAATAAGGCAAACCAACTCATTGAACAAATGGTACCAATACTAAAGAACAAACATGAATCAATAACTACTAAGAAAGCACTTTACAACACAGTCTTTCTCCAACTCTATATTACCAATGCCAAACCTGGACAATGACAGAAAAAGAGAAAAGAAAAATCACAACAACAGAAATGAGATTCCTGAGAAGAATACTCAATGTAACAAGAAGAGATAAGATCACAAATGAAGACATCAGGATTAAAGTGCAATTGTAATTGCAGTAATTGTATAGCTGCACTAGATTTTATTAGATGGCAGCAAGTAAAATGGTTTGGCCATGCAAGCAAGTTACCAATTAACAGTATACCACAACAAGCAATGATGTACAAACCAGAGGGAAGCAGAGGAAGAGGCCGACCACGTAAACGCTGGACGCAGGGAATAACAGAGTCCATGGGAATATCGATACATGAAGCCCATAAGCGGGCACTCTCCCGCTGTTTATACTTCACCTCGACACCACAAGTTACAAGAAGAACATGATGAGATTATATATATATATATATATATATATATATATATATATATATATATATATATATGTGTGTGTGTGTGTGTGTGTGTGTGTGTGTCAATCTAGGTAGGGGAAACCGTTCTGAAGAGCTGAATGGGGCCAATCCTATTGTACAGAAGTGAATCATGGACAATCAATTAAGAAACTAGTGACTAACTAACTAGTGAGGAGCGGCTGGCCCAGTGGCTAGGATACCGTGTTCTCCTTCGGGAGACTCGGGTTCGAATTCTCAGTAAGTTGTGGATGTTTTTTCTGTCGGAGGCAAAAATAACACCCTAACCTGGACAGTTCGCGGCGACTGCACTAGCTGGGTGTCTTAATTTTGCCGGCTAAAGAACCCCCCCCCCCCCCCCCTCCTCCTACCCACCCCCATTGTCTACCCAGCAGGGCACTACAGGCAGTAAATTACAAGTTTTAGTTTTCTTTTTTCTTGTAAAGAGTGACTAAGTATAAGGAAGTAACAGAATAATTACGAAAACACCCTCAACGCATAAAATATACCCTGAAGATACCGTGAAAGAAGTTAAATCACAAAGAGAAGTGGTTACTTTTTTCAGAGGATGGCAACCACATTCTATGAACAAGTCACGAGAAGGCGAAGACTGGAGTAAGTCGTGACAACGAGACAGCTGGCGAGGGGGACTAGCAGTCGGAAACCGAGAGAGGAGTTTCTGGGCAGTTTGACATCGCGGCATGAAGAAACAGGGAATATCACACAAAATGCCACTCACCGTTCAATGTGAAAAGTGGAATAGACAGTAGTCTTGACAAACCAACAGCCAGCACAGGTATACTATGCATAATGCCGCTGCCAGAATGTCCACACAAAAGTCCGCATCGAAAAATACAGTTCATTGTCGATGACCACTAGAAAAGTAGCAGCCATGCTGGGATAACTGGCAAAGAATATGGGACATTAAAGTTAGAAAGTAATGTACCGTTTCACATACTTCAGGACCCCATAAGGTTTACGGTGCTAGACACATATTTGTTTAGATCAATCGGCATTCTGTGGGTCATGTGACCAGTAACACATCGGCCGCTTTCATTTCCCAAGCCATTATTTGGTACCAAAGTTTCAACCGGGTCGACCTTCAAGCACAAAAAGAAAATGGAAAAGAAAATCCGAATCCGCCCCGATGCGAATGGAACCCGCGACCACCACAGCTTGTATGCGATTGCCTGGCCACTACGGTACCGCCACTCCTGTGGCTAACTCTGATTTTTTAAATTTTTTTTTTTTGCATATCCTTTTTACAGGACATCACAGTCAACAACATCATTTCTGCCGCTGTGATCTCTTGGTAAGTTTACGTTAAGTAGTTTGGCATTGCTTTCTGAACTGCTTTCTGAAAAATGCAAAACCAACGCAACGCGGTCAGCAGCCAAATCAGCGCAGTTGTGTTTCGATCGCTGGTATAGGGATTACGAACTACGTCCACGGAGACGGCAACTCTGAAACGATCTGCCATATATCCTAATAGTTTCCTATAATGAATGTTGCGAATTCCATGGACTCCTAGAGTACCTAACGACGATTGCCTGAAAGGAGCTAATGAAACTAGAACACTATATACAACAATACGATAAAGGCAAACAACTTTCTTTTGTCATATGATTAGGAGAGACGCATTGGAGAACTTCGTGACAACTGGAAATATCGAGGGGAAGAGAGGTAGAGGCAGATCAAGAGAAATAATGATGGATGGATTGACACGGTGACATGGAGGAATATCATCAGCAGAGTTGATCCAGAACACCAAAGACTGAGATCTGTGGAGAGACATGAAAGCCTACTCCAGCACGCATGGCACTTGATGATGATGAGTCCACAATATTTTCTAGTTTTCGTCTCGCCATAATGTGAACAAAACAATGAAGACTGCCTCTTTCTGGTGTTTGTGATAAATGGTCATTGCGTCTTAGCCTCCCTCAAAAGGTTCAGATTGTTCATTGTGGAATTTTCAGCATTCTTCTATAAAACCCCTGCGTACCCAATTTGTGACCCTTTAAAAATAAAGTTCGTTTGTACGTTCGTTCGATCATTCGTTTGTTCGTTCGTCTCCAAAACTTCCGGGAAGTTTTAATATATATGTGAAAAGAATATCTATTCGTTGTTACAGTGTTGAATCTACATTAACATTTTTTTTACAATCTATGATGTCATATTATTCAGACACTATATGTAAGAACGTTGTCATAGCACAACTGTAACAGAACAATTATTTCAAGAGCACTTCAAGACCAAGATATTAATGTGGATGAAAACACGCACGGTAATTTAGCAATTTACGAAAGGTTACCTGACAATGCTATACATTATGAAACGTGTACATTTGCTGCGTTCGTTGTTCTTGTTTGTCTCGTGAATTTACTAGCGTGGGAGTTTAATGAATTAACTGGAAGACGGCATAATTCTCTTTGAATGCAAATGTTATGCACGCATATTAAAAATTCATTGGATGGAAAAAGAAACAAAAAACATATTCAACAAAAGCTTAGATTTGAAGAAGTCTTATTTCATTAACTATATCTACACCCACCCATCTTTGTTTATATTGCTGACTAATTGAGTGGATACTTCCGTCTCTTAGAGAGGTTTTATCAAGGGGGATCCGGCTCTTATTTGCTAGTTAGATAACATAGGAAACCTCACTTTTGTGCCTAAACGCCAGGGACAGCTAGAACCAAATTTCATACCTGCAGAAGTCAAAGCAGTTATACAGAAAAGTAATAAAAACAAATCACCAGGTCCAAATGGAATAACCACAGAAGCTATTCAGGCCTGTGGGGAAACAGGAGTTAAATGGCTAACAAGACTTTTTAATATAGCATGGGAAGAAAGAAAAGTCCCAGATGATTGGCAACAGGCAATAATATTACCAATATGGAAAAAGAAAGGCAATATGAGAGAGTGCGAAACATACAGAGGTATATCACTCCTGAGCCATATAGGGAAAATGTATGCAAAACTTTTGGAACAAAGAGCTAGACCAATAGTTGAACAACAGTTAAGCAAAGCACAATTCGGTTTTCGGAAAGGTAAAAGTTGCACTGATGCATTATTTACACTTAGACAAATTTGTGAAAAAACTATTGAATATAGTGACCAGCAGAATATTGTGTTTGCAGATCAGGAAAAGGCTTTTGATAGAGTAGACAGATACAAATTATGGACCATCCTTGAAGACTATGGGATAGAAGGGCAACTGCTAGAAAACATCATAGTCATGTACCACTCGAGCCAAAATGCAGTAAGAACACAAGAAGGTATATCAGATATGTTCACAGTCAGTACAGGAGTGAGGCAGGGATGTGTGCTCTCTCCCCTGCTATTCAATATCTACATGGACAGAATCTCCAAAGAAGCAAGTCTCGACAGACCAGATTCAGAAAATTTAGAACTCTTTACTCCAGATGAAACAACTGACCCACAGGGAATAAATGAACTTCTATTTGCAGATGATCAGTGCCTGTTTTACAGCGATGAGGGCAGACTACAAAATCATATTACTAATCTGAGTTCAACCTGCAGCAGATACAATATGAGTATAAACACAGCCAAAACCGAAGTAATGCAAGTTAGCAGATCGCCAGGCCCACTAAGTATACAGATAAATAACACAACTCTGAAACAAGTTAAAGAATTCAAATACCTTGGAAGTATGATCACAGAAGATGGCAGATTAGACAGAGAAATTGAAATCAGATGTCAAAAAGCTAGTGCACTTACATATCAACTGTCACCCTTACTGAAACATCCAAACATACCCATGTCCGCAAAACGACAGATAATAAACAGCATATTCACACCAACCCTATGCTACCAATCTCAAACCTGGACTTTATCCAAATTACACCTTCGCAAAATCAACACCTGCGAAATGAGATGCCTGAGGAGAGCTGCCAACTTAACAATCCGAGACCGAGTAAGAAATGTTACTATCAGACAGACTGTGGGATCAACACCTTGTGCCACATTTATTGAAAGACAGAAGATCAAGTGGTTTGGCCATGTTGTTAGAATGCAACATCAGCAACTACCATCACTGGCCTTACATCAAAGATCATCTGCGACGAGACGACGAGGACGTCCAAGAAGAAAATGGATTGACGACATCAGAGACATTGTACAACCACACGGAATGACACTATCCAGTGCCGTCCACCGGGCGCTAGAACAAATTATTCCTCCCCACGACGCTTGACGGCAGAAGTGGAAGATGATGATGATGATGATGATGATGATGATGATGATGATGATGATGATGATGATGATAGGTCGTTTAACAAATGAAGATCCGGTTGTTATTTGCTACTTGCATAGATCGTTTAACACATGAAGATCCGGTTGCTATTTGCTACTTAGATAGATCGTTTAACAAATGAAGATCCGATTATTTTTTACTTAGATAAGTCGTTTAACAACCAAACTTGGTTGAACATCAAGAATACAGTTCAATCTACCGCAGAAGAATGTCTCGGTGTGTCAACCACGCATAGAAAGAACAGATGGTTCAATCAAAAATGTGAAGAAGCAGTCACTAAGAAGAAGAATGCCAGACATGTATGGTTAAATGACATCAATAACATCCAAAAGGAAGAGCATTATAGAAGTGAATGTAAAGAGGCTACAAAAATAGTCAGACAGCAGAAGCGAGAATATATGAGTAATATAATCAAAGATATGGAAACTAATCACCAGAAAAATGAATCCAGAAAGTTTTTTAAAGTACTGAAGTCAATGAAACGAGGGCACCAACAAAACACATATGGTTTAAAAGACAAAAATGGGAATATGATAAATACCAATGAAGAAATGTGCAACACATGGAAAGAATATTTTATTGAATTACTAAATTGTGAAGCTCCAAGTAACATTTTCCCACAGGAAGAGGTTCTAACATGCGAACCACAAATTGAAGAACCTACATTTGAAGAAATCCTATATGTAATCACACGACTTAAAAACAATAAGGCAACTGGGACTGATGGAATTGCTGCTGAATTTATAAAGGCAGGTGGCCATGCATTACATCTAAAGCTATACGAACTAATAATAAAAATCTGGAGGACAGAAGAATTACCCCATGACTGGAAAGAGTCATTATTGATACCTATCTTTAAGAAAGGAGACAAGTTCCAATGTGGAAATTATAGAGGAATATCACTACTGTCCACAAGCTATAAGATACTATCCGCAGTATTACTAAATAGACTAAAACCATATTCAGAAGACATATTAGGTGACTACCAGGCGGGTTTTAGACAAAACAGATCAACAATAGATCAGATATTTATCTTACGACAAATAGCCGAGAAACATTGGGAATATAAAAGAGATCTCCATAACATTTTTGTGGATTTTAAAAAGGCTTATGATAGTGTCCATAGGAATAGTCTATGGAAAGTTATGCAGGAATTTGGAATACCAAGGAAGTTAATTAACATGACCAAACTATGCATGGAAGATACTTATAATATAGTAACATATAAAGGCAGGAAATCAGACCCCTTCCAAATAACATCTGGCTTGAAACAGGGTGATGCACTATCGCCGCTACTCTTCAATCTGGCTCTAGAGAAAGTTGTAAGGAAGGTAAAGGAGGAATGTGATATTGGAGGAACATCCAGGCTGCTTGGTTATGCAGATGATATAGATATTATAGGGCAAAGTGAACAAAAGACATTAGAAATATTGACTCACTTAAAGGAAAAAGCCCAACAGATGGGGCTGGTTATCAACCAAGATAAGACAGAATATATGGTAATTTCAAGAGACGGAATGGCTAAAAACTCTGGCCACATACAAATAGATAATATGACCATTAAAAGAACGGAAACATACAAATACCTGGGTACAATCTTCAACTGCTCCAACATCATAAGGGAAGAAATACAAACTAGAATCAACTCTGGAAATAAGATATACTATGCACTACAACATCTACTAAAATCAAAGGCGCTATCTCGTAACACCAAAATCACAATATACAAAACACTGATCAGACCAGTTGTGCTGTATGGCTCTGAAACCTGGAGTACAACGAAAGGAGACGAAGCCTTGTTACAAACCTTTGAGAACAAAATTTTAAGACGCATCTTTGGACCCATTAGGGATACACAAAGTGGAGAGTGGAAAAGAAGAAGTAACAAAGACATTTATGATTTGTTTAAGTCCCCGCTAATCACTGGTATCATGAAGGCTAATAGACTACAATGGCTGGGGCATATAGAAAGAATGGAAGATAATAGGGAAACAAAACTCGCTTACACTCAGGAAATAAATGACCGTAGACCCCGAGGTAGACCAAGAAGGCGGTGGAGAGATAATATACATACAGACCTACAAGCACTTGGAATCAACGACTGGCAAGAGAAGGTCCACCAGAGAGACGAATGGAGACAGATTGTATTTGCAGCAAAGAACCTCAATGGCTCGGAATGCTGAAGAAGAAGAAGAAGTCGTTTAACAGATGAAGATCCAGTTGTTATTTCTGCTTAGATAGGTGGTTTAACACATGCAGATCCAGGTGTTATTTGCTATTTAGATAGGTCGTTTAACACATGAAGATCCAGTTGTTATTTGCTACTTAGATAGGTCGTTTAACACATGAAGATCCGGTTGTTATTTGCTATTTGGATAGGTAATTAAACACGTGAAGATCCGGTTGTTATTTGCTATATGGATAGGTCGTTAAACACGTGAAGATCCGGTTGTTATTTGCTGCATAAATATGTCGTTTAACAAACGAAGATCCGGTTGTTATTTGCTACTTGGATAGGTCATTTAACATATGAAGATCCAGTTTTATTTATGATACTGGAGATAAACCTTATGAATTATGTAATTCAATATTTATTGCAATCCTGAAGAAATCAGGAGCCTTGGGATGTGATCAGCATCGAACAATTAGTATAATGAGCCGCATCACAAAAATTTTGTTAAGAATTATCATGAAAAGAGTTAGGAAGAAAACAAAACCCTAAATAGGGGAAGAACAATTGGGTTCTTAGAAGGCAAGGGTATAGTAAATGCTGTGTATATGCTGAGAACATTAATTTAACGTTCTATAGAAATAAACACAAACCTACATCTTTACTTTGTTGGCTACACACAGGCATTCAATAAAGTCAGACATGTCAATTTGATGAAGATGCTTGTAGATCTACAAATTGATGGGAAAGACCTAAGACTTGTGACAAAACATATAAGAAAAAGTATTATGGTCGTCACTAGGAAGGAAGACATACCACAATATAATATACGGGTAAAAGGGGTAAACAAATCAGGAAAAGGCAGAGACGTACAAATCTGGATGGCTTGGCCATGTGGCATGGTCGAGACAAGAACACGGAGCTGATCTACGACTCTAGTGACTGCGCGAGATGGCAAAACATGACCGCTTATGAAGCTTGAAGCATTTGGCACATTGTAGGTTTTCGGGTTTGGTGTTCGCCGCTAAACAGCCAGCACTAACAGAAAGCAGATATTGCCGTCTACTGTCATACGGTAGCTCAATCATTCATATCCGACTAAGGCCTGGTTGACTGACATTTATTGCCTATATAGTACCTTGCGGCGAAGGACAGGGGGTCTTCAGCCTGAGGAATTAAGGCCGCCTGGCTCGTAGCCTAGTCGCCGCCAACTGTGCATATTAGGGTTTTCCTGTTTTCCTTCACAGAAAAAAAAAAATCCACACATTACCGAGGATTCAAATATGTGTCTCCCGAAGGTCAGCCCAACATTCTAGCCGCTAGGCCAGTCGCTCCACTAGGACCTTACTAAAGAGCCAAAACGAATAACATAGTAAATCTATGGAAATGCAAGGATAGAGGATCTTGAAGAATTAGCAGCTTGACTGAAGAGTTGAGTTGAGTTTAGCTACGGACCAACATCACTGCACTCAGGACATTCTCATACGCACTCCGTCCCTTCGTTCGACGGCCAGCGAAGAGTCACGCTGCTATTCGTTCTCACTGCTATCTGATTGAAACTTCTCCTGGTCTTCTCTCTAACTTTTGAAATTCTTCCATAATCCCTGCCTATCTCCCGCAATCTCATTCTTTCCACATACGGGTTCTCAACCTGTCTCCCCACCTTCTCCGCCTGGTCCCACAGGCGCTCGAACACCTCTCCATTGTCCATAGGTAATCTACTACCAAGTGGTACATTCTCTGCCAGCCCATAAGCCTGTTCATTCCCCCGTATTCCCGCATGGCCAGGGGAAAAATACTCTATACAATTCTCACAATCTGTGACCTCTGAAGCGAGGTGAGCCATTCCACACGAAACATTCCTTTCTCCACCTTACTGAGCATATTCATTGAGTCCGTAATGGATACCAAAGAACGATGCCATAGAAAGATCACTGAGTGCGTCTAGAGACGGACAGCTCACAGTCAGAATCCACACAGAATGACATTTTCATCAACGTCTTGACAATTCATTGCATAATGAATACTTGCGGTTGTGTACTTGTTTGGACATTTGTATTTACAAGCTTCTACAATGTACATTAAATATTACTCCGCAAGATTCTAAATAATACAAGTTGAATTACCAGCTGTCTTACCCGTGGCGAGAAAACAACACCTGACAGTAATACAAATTTACAAACATTGATTTTAATAACATGCAATATGACATTTTACGCAGCTATGTTGATAAAAGACTACGTAAATTATTTTACGTTCATTTTTTTTTCAAACAATGAATTTGATAAAAACTAACAGTTCAAATATCTTCTTTCACAAGTACATCTAGGAGTTTGTCTTCTGTAGAAGGTTGGCCTTTAAAACAACAGTCAGAATAAATATTTTCTTGTAAAGACGGGCAGAACTGATAAGGTTAATCAAACGTGAAGGAAATGATTTATTTCACCTGCTGTAAATATGCTCATGTCACTTGCTTTTTCATGTAAATTACTGCCGACTTGGCTACATGCAATTTCAGATGGCGTGTGATTTTTATTTATGTGGTAGTGTAGTTCCGCTAGTTAACAGAACACCCTTGTGCGGCGTGGAGTACCCGTATAGTTCCCAGATTAGGGTTAAGTGAAGCCATGTTGTAGGTGGCGGATGAAGTTTAAGAGCAGCCGACAGATAGTTGTAGATTATGTTCTCCAACTTTGCAACGGTAGGCAGAGGATCTCTTTTTTGGAGACAAAGGCTACTTTCTCAACTAATATTGTCACTGCTAAGAAGGAAATCTATGGCAAACTATCTTCTTTACAGATGCCTAGAAAATCATGTCTCGTCAATTAACTACAACTATGGTTATCGTGTGGATAGCGAAGCAAGACCACCCACGCTTATCGTCTTGGAACACGATTATTGCGAGTTTAGGGTAAATCACCACTCTCACGAGAAAGAAATACGCAGGCGCTCATTAACAGTTTTATACACAAAATAAAATTATTGAAAATTTGTGGGCAACTTATACAACAATAAAATTTAACTCATTCAGTGCCAAAGGACGATATATTGTAATTCTATGGCTATAATTTTGTTTGTTTTGTTTCGTGGTATCTTCCACAATTTAAATGCTCAGTGAATGGAAATTCACATTACAATACTTGTTCATTGGATTGTGTACCATGTCTAGTCCAAATCTATTTTTTTTCTTTGGCACCGAATCAGTTAATGCAGCACTAGCACTGGGATTTAAAACTACCGCCTGCATATTACAACAGCTTTCCGTTGAATGATCAAGTCTACTTTGACGTACGGCCTACTATCCACCATGAATACACTTGGCATCAGAGGCTTGGTTTATCATCCTCCTGAACTCAAAACCACAGGTAATACTAGGTAACCCATACATTGTTAATCGCCAGTGGCGGTTCCAACTTCACGGCAAAGGGCCGCCCCATAATGCTCTGTTCCTATACCAGTTAATATCACACGAAATGCACCTCACTGTTCCATGTTAAAAGTGGAACAGACAGCAGTCCATAGGACGCGCAAGAAAACATAAGGTCGCAGCCAGAATGCCAACACAACTGTCCGCCACGTAAGTTACAGTTAATCGTCGATGCAAGCGGCAGTCACTAGAAAACCAGAAGTTGCACAAAAATTACTGCATAAGACATAACCAGCTAGTTTAACAACCGACCGTCCGCCATTTTCTTGAACATGCAGTTCACAATACACACAACCACGGACAGATGTGAAAGCATTCCACAAGAAATCCACAGCTGCTAGTGTCGCTACACGCACGTAACTCAGTAGCTAAGTGATGGAACCACGTACTACCAGTCCAACATGAGCAAAATGCGTAAGCAAGCCGTAGTCAGAAGCAAAACTACTTCAGAGGCATTAACAGCTCAACAGCCTATCTGCCATATTGGACAGTTGTTTGTGTCTGCCACGAGATGCCTTTGTTGATACCCACGTGATTTTGTGGAGGTCAAAGGACATTAAGGAAGATCAGCATGGCCGAATGGGTAAGAGCACTCGTTCTTAAACATCCGGTGTGCTGATGCCGAGTTAGCGGGTTCAACCCCTACACCTTTCAGTTAGACTAAAATGTTGACTTATCGTCCTTGACTTGGGGACGTAAATTACAAGTACCTCTAAAGTCGGAGTTGGTTCGCACGATGGCGAGGGACACTGGTAATATGGAAAGCTAGTCCACACGCACAAGTAAGTCCAGGAAACTAAACGTAGTAGCACATGTATGGATTAAGCTTAGTTCAAAGCCAGTGAACAAAACAAAACAAACAAACAAACAAACAAACAAACAAGTAAATTAAGCCTAGCGCCAAAATTAGAATATTTAATATCAATATTAAACCGGTTCTACTATAAGGGATAGAAACTTTGATAAAAACTTAACGAATTTCTAATAAACTACATCATCATCATCATGTGTCATGCCAGTATGCGTAGGCGGTCATGTTTCGCCATTTCACACGATCACCAGAGTCGTGGATCAGCTCCGTGTTCTTATGTCGAACATGGCACGTGGCTAAGGTATCCAGATATTTACCTCTCTGCCTTCCCCTTGTCCTTTCCCCGTGGCATGATAAACTAAATACATTCTTTAATTGTTGTCACTGCATAATAGTTGGACTAATATATTATGACAGGGTCACCAATGATCCGTGACGATAAGCGTGGGCGGTCATGTTTCGCCATCTCACTCGATCACCAGAGTCAGCTCAGTGTTCTTCTCTCGACTATACCACGTGGCAAAGGCATCCAGGTATTTACTTCTCTGTCTTACACTTGTTCTCCTCCTCTCAATCTTGCCAGTTGTCACAAGTTCTCCAATTTATTTCTTCTCATAACGTGACCACAACATGTTGACTGTCTACGTCTAATTTCTCTAATCAGTGTAGGAGGAGCGGCTGGCCGAGTGGCTAGAATATCGATTTTTCCATTTGGAGACCCGGGTTCGAATCTTGGGTAAGGTGTGAATTGTTTTCTGTCGGGGCACAAAATAAAACCCTAACCTGCTCAGTTCGCGGCGAATGCATTAGCCAGGCGGCCTTAATTCCTCAGGCTCAAGACCCGCCATTATACACCACCAGGTACTACATAGGCAATAAATGACAGTTGTACGATTTTCATTTGTTTCTTGTAGGACGTGGTCATTAGTTGTTCTGTCTGTCCATGGTATTCTTTGCAGTTTTATCAGAAACCACAATCCACAGCCATCAGATGTTTTTCAGCTTGTTTGCTTATTGTCTACGCTTCACATCCATAGAAAAGTACAGATTCTATGTAGCACATTAACGCCTCTAGTTCTCGTTGCAAATGATGTCCTTGTATTGGCCAGTTTAGCAAACGGAGAGAAGTAAACTCGCAGTGATTCAAGAGATGTGGAAACAACGCTGACACACACTGAGAAAACCTGAGGATAGAGTAACTACACACTCCACTTTCAGGAACCAACAAGGCGAGGAAACTGTGGGAAACCTACACACGGAGAACATAATTAAAGACGAGAGATGAATATATAATATAGTTATAAGGAAGACTTGCAGGCAGCTGCAGGAGTTGGTCAAAGATAGAACGGCTAGGCGTGAATCATAAGCTATAAATCATGTCTCGTCATTGGTGGATGAAAGGCACAAGAAGAAAGGATGCAGGTTGAAAATCCGCTCCTGGTGCCAAATGCAAAGGCCTTCACTTCAAATGAAGAAACATTATGTTCATAACAAAACCAAAACTCGAAGCAGTCACACTCCGCCCTGACCTCAATGTGTTGGATCGGACACTTGACCTATGCCTCTGTATAGATGGAAAGTTTAGCACTGATCTTGTATCCCCCGCTAATATCTAGGTTTGGCGAGGGAATGTTAACTCTGCAATATAGTTCCCACAGAGATTGCCCTTGGTGAAATAGTCGGAAGACAGGTCTCTGCGTCCACTTTACCCCTTTAGCCCCAATCCTTCAGATCGACGAAATGCACAACCATTCCTCACTTTAATCCAATTCATCGCGCAAGTTATTCTTCATCAAATAGGCCTTACAAGCCATCTTAGAAGTCACGGCTCCAAACTTTCAACCCCACTGGATTAAATGAATGGACATCATGATTCTTGATGGACAAACACCCTTCCCAATAAATGTTCGAGGCTAATCTGTGCTGAACGCTGGTACACAGGACTAAACAGTTAAATCCAGGATTCAACGTCAACAGTGGCTGAATTGTAAGCAGACCATTTTGCGCTGATTTCGATGGCGTGAGGCGGTGCCTTTTCAGAAAAACAATGCAAACTCCTGAACTAAACTTGCCCAGTAAATAACAAAACGTTAGTTGCATATCCTTTAAAGGATGTCGCATTCAACTCCGGTATTTTGTGGCTATTTGTGATTTCTTAGGATGTTTAGTGCTGTAGTTTGCCATTGCTTTCCGAACAACAGTCACTCATACCATCATATGAAAACAAACGCAAGGAAGACTACTTATAAATGGCCAGCAGCTGTGTTTCGAACCCGGTTTGCGAGATTACTTTCGCAACCCCTTAACAGCAGCGCTGCTCTTCCTAATACATCATCGTTAACGAAAGTGAAAATAATAGGAAATATATTCATACAATGATATGTCGTAGAACCCTCGTGGTGGTAGATTATCCATGGACAAGGTAGAGGTGGTCGTGCGCCCGTGGGACCAGGTGGAGAAGGCGGAGGCACAGATTGAGAACCCGTATGTAGAAAGAATGAGATTGCGGGGGATCAGCAGGATTTCTGGTAGAATCTCAAAACTGAGAGGGAAGACCAGGCGAACTTTCAATCAGATAGCGGTGGGAACGATTAGTAGTGTGACTCTTCGCGTATGGGAATGTTCTGAGTGCAGTGATGTCAATTCTTAGCTCATCTCAACTCAACATGTCGTAGAAGTAAGGTAATTATATCACATAAGCATGCGCTTGCGATTAAACTTCCAGTGCGTTAATGACGGTTAACGGGTTCAACCTGGACACCGGTCAGTTGAGCTGTAACGTTGACTTTCCATTCAGAAAGAGATGACAAGCTACTGAACGTAAACTTGCCTGAAACATTATCATGTCCTGCAAAGGACAGGAGCAATTGTTTATTCACCTGGTTAGTAGCACATCTTTGATGAAGTGATAGAGACGCTTACGTGTTCCAACAAATCCAGGAGCTAGGCAGAGGGGAGCGCAGCTACTAGCGGGGTTCGTCATATCAGAAAGGCGTCCTATCAGGAATAGGAACCAGGCGAAGAAAGACACAAACCTTCTGCCATGTAGGCAGACTGTGAATACCCAACGGTTAGAGCATCCATCCATCCATCATGTGCCATGCCGGTAAGCGTGGGCGGTCATGTTCTGCCATCTCACTCGATCAACAGAGTCGTGGATCAGTTCCGTGTTTCTGTCTCGACCATGCCACAAGGCCAAGCCATCCAGATACTTGTTTCTAGGTCTTCCCCTTGGTCTGTTCCCCTCGATCTTACCAGTTGTCACCAAGTTCTCCAAATCATTTCTTCTCATAACATGCCCAAAAAATTGTGACTGTCTACGTCTAATGTCTCTGATCAGTTTACGATCTTCATTTGTTTCTTGAAGGACTTCTTCATTGGTCTTTCTGGCTGTCCATGGTATTCTTTGCATTTTCCTCAGAAACCACATTTCTACAGCCATCAGATGTTTTTCAGCCTGGCTGCTCATTGTCCAAGTTTCACATCCATATAAAAGTACAGGTTCTATGTAGCATCTCAACACTCTTTTTCTCGTTTCAATTGACATCTTTTTATTGGTCAGTATGTTTTTCATCTTGCTAAAGGCTACTTTTGCCATGGCGATCCTTGTTCTAATCTCTTCAAGGCATCTCCCATCAGATGTTATTACTGTTCCGAGATAATTGTACCTATTCACTTGTTGAAGAATATTCCCATTTACTTGTATATTACACTGTGGTATTTCGTTCTTCCTAGTGACGACCATAATCTGTGTCTTTTTACAATTTAATTCTAACCCTTGTTGTTCACTGTGTGTAACAACCGCATCTACTAAATTTTGCAGATCCTGTTCATTGTCTGCAATCAAGACTGTATCATCTGCATATCTAATGTTATTGATGCATCGTCCCCCAATGTTGATTCCTTCCATATTTTCAATATTTCTGAAAATATTTTCACTGTACAGGGAAAACAGATCTGGAGACATTACACATCCCTGTCTCACACCTCTCTTAATAGGCTGATATTGGCTTACTTCATTATCAACTCTTATGGCAGCTTGTTGTTTCCAATATATGTTTTTTACAAGTCTAAGGTCTTTCCCATCAATTTGTAGATCTTCAAGCATCCTTATCATGTTGACATGTCTCACTTTATCAAAAGCCTTTGTGTAGTCAATAAAGCAAAGGTGTAGATCTTTGTTTACTTCTATAGAACGTTCGATTACGGTTCTCAGTATATACACAGCATTTACTGTACCCTTGCCTACTACAAACCCACATTGTTCTTCTCCTATTTCAGGTTGTATTTTCCTCCTAACTCTTTGCATGATAATTCTTAGCAAAATCTTCGTTACGTGACTCATTATACTAATTGTTCGATGTTGATCACACTCCAAGGCTCCTGATTTCTTTGGGATTGCAATAAATACAGAATTACATAACTCATGAGGTATATTTCCAGTATCATATATTGTATTAAGCAGACTGGTAACTTTATCTATTCCATATTCTTCTAAAGCATTAATCATTTCTGTTGTGACGCTGTCTGGACCGGGGGTCTTGCCAGATTTCATATGAATAAGAGAATTCTGAACCTCCGTCTTCAAAATTGCTGGCCCTTCATTGTTATTTTGAACAATATATTGTTCGTCTCTGTTATCGTCATAAAGGTTTTTCACGTAATCTGACCATACATGTAAAATCTGATCTTTTTCTATTACGACTCTTCCATCTTTTGTCTTTAGGCAGCCTGCTGATGTACGTGTTCTTTGATTAGTAATCTCCTGAATTCTTTTGTGCATTAGTTTCGCATTTTTACTGTTGTGTTGTTTTTCAATTTCTCTGCAATTTTTCTCAAGCCATGTTTCTTTAGCCTCCTTACATAAGGTTCTGACTTTTCTGTGAATTTCTTCATATTTGGCAGGATTATTTTTGTTCTGTCTTCTTGTTTCCATTAGTTGTAAAATTTCTTCAGTCATCCATGTCTTACGGCCCACTTTCTTTACTTTTGGAATAGTTTTTTCTGCTGCACAACTGATTGAATTCTTCAGCATTTCCCATTGATCATCTACATCTTGAAATAGGATCTCTAGATCAGACAATAAATCAAATTTGTTCTTTACTTCTATGTTAAAATTATCTTGTATTTCTTTGTCAGTTTTCAATTTGCATAAGTCATATTTAGGGTTTCCTGCTGTATACTTGACTTTCTTTAACTTTACCCTCAATGTGCCAGTAATTAATCTGTGATCACTGTAACAGTCTGCATTTGGAACTGTTTTTACAACTGTTAATGCATTTCGAAACCTTTTGCTTATCAGGATGTAATCTATCTGGTTTTTAATCCTGCTGTCTGGACTCCTCCATGTCCATCATCTTCTAGGATGTTGTTTAAACCAGGTGTTTCCTACAACCATTTCTTGTTCTTTTGCCCATTCTACAAGTCTGTAACCTCTTTCATTTCTCTCTCCCAAACCATGGTTGCCTACACTGCATCCATCGCTTTGCTTTCCTATTTTTGCGTTGAAATCACCCATTATGATATTTATTTCTGATTTTTTACAGTTCTTCAAAGCAGACTCCATGTCATTATAAAATTTCTCTATACTTTCTTCACTGCTTTCACTTGTTGGGGCATATACTTGAATTACATTTATTTTAAAAGGTCTTCCGTTTAATTTTACTAATAGAACTCTGTCTGACACAGCCCAATATCCTTTGACAGAATTTGATGTTTGCTTATCTAATATAATGGCTACACCTCTTTGCTGTTCTTCTCCCCCCGAGTAAATAATCTTACAATCCTCTCCTGTCCTTATCCCTGCTCCTCTCCATCTCGTTTCCGATATTCCTAATATGTTAATCTTCTCTCTCTCCATTTCTTTTTTGATGTCCTCCAACTTTCCATCTGCATTCATTGTTCTAACATTCCAAGTTCCTACTTTCAATGATATTAATCTTTTGCACCTAGTAGCCTGTTGACGGTCTGGAGTCACCTGGTGCGCATGACTATCCCTACCGGGCGAGGCTGCTCCTATGGAGCACCCATTTACGCCGTTTCTCTGATTATCGATAAGTGAACACAACATGATTTTCTTGGCATGTGTAAAGAAGGTAGTTTGCCATTGTTTCCTTCCCAGCAGTGACCATACTGGTCAGTGACCGTAGCCATTGTCTCCTCAAAAAAGGAGATCCTCTGCCTACCGTCGTGAAGGTGGAGACCATAACCTACAACTATCTGTCGGCTGCTCTCCATCTTCATCCACCACCTGCACCCATGGCTTCACGTAACCCTGATCGGGGGGCTAAACGGGTACTCCACCTTGCCCAAGGGTGTCCCGTAGGCTAGCGGAGGGAAGGAGGCGCCTTACTTCTCCTTTGATAGGGGATACCCCTACCCCGCTACTCTAGAGCATACCCTAGAGCCAACCTAGAGAGGTTAGAGCATACAGACTTGAAAACATGTCTGTCGGATGTGAATGTACTGAGCCACGGGCTTTGCGAATCAGTGCAAGGCAAATCACTTTATGTTATTGTTATACACAAACACATAGTCACATGTGCTCTCTCTATCTCTCTCTCTCTCTCTCTCTCTCTCTCTCTCTCTCTCTCTCTCTCTCTCTCTCTCTCTCCGACTATTACTTTCTCTCTCTCACTCTCTGTATCTCGATGTCACTTTCTTTCTCTCTCTCTTTCTCTCAGGAGATGTGTGTGGGTGGGGGTGTGTGGGTTGGGGAATGTATGTGTGCTTGGGGTGTGGGTGGATGGGATGTGTGGTTGGTGGGAGGTGTGTGTGTGTGTGGGTGGGGAGATGTGTAGCTGTGGGGATGTGGTGGATGAGTGGGGGCTTGTATGTGTGCCTGGGGTGTGTGTGTGTGGTTGGGTGGGGGGATTGTGGGTGAATGGGGAGTGTGTGGGTGGGTGGTGGATGTGTCTCATAACATGGTAATATGCATTGTTTATGTTTACAAAATTTATTTGACAATGATTTGTCCTATGCACTATTGATGAACGAAAGATAAGTGATTAGAAGGGCCGAATGTAAGACTTCATATTTTTCTTCTTCCTCCTCCTCCTCTTCCTTCTCCTCCTCTCCTTCCTCTTGTTGTTGTTGTTGTTGTTGTTGTTGTTGTTCTTCTTCTTCTTCTTCTTCTTCTTCTTCTTCTTCTTCTTCTTCTTCCTTCTTTTGCTGCTGCTGCTGCTGTTGCTGCTGCTTTTCCATTCTTATCTTCTTGGATATGTTCTTACACTTCTACACTTGTGTTGATATAAACAATGTTGATTTGAGTGCATCGAAATCCCCATTCAGTCCGTGTTTAACTGAGATGGTTGACGACAAGAACAGTTCTCGGGAAGTTCTGTACAGATCACATGTGTAAAGAATATCTGCTGTCGCATTCAAGTTTTTCAGATGAGAAATAAATTCACAGTACTGTTTTGCACTGAAATTACGAACGAACGAACGAACGAACTAACGCAATTTACTTTCAAACGATGGCAAATTGGGCTCGCATGCCCGTCAAGCCCTTCCAGTCACTCAACATTCGCTCACAAGTTATCTATCACAAATGTTACACTTACATTGGGGGGGGGGGGATAAATTAATGCTGTAAACATACACACAACATAAACAATTCATATTTCAACATTAAGAGACAGTAAGGGAGGCAGAAACACACACACACACACACACACACACACACACACACACACACACAGCGCGCGCGCACAGACACACACACACACACACACACACACACACACTAATGTATGTACACATAAATTTGAATCACAATTCACTTGTTCAAATTTAATATTCTTCTTCATATAGTCCATGCCGTGTGGCGTTGGTGATCATGTCTGTCCACACCCTTCTGCCTCTTGTACTGGCAGTCTTCTTATAGCCTACGTCATGTGGCGTTGGTAATCACGTTTGTCCACAACCTTCTGGCTCATCTACTCCTAATCTTTACTGTTACCGACGTTCTTCCGTGATATGATGTCAAACTGCCCAACATCTTCTCTCTTGGTCTCCCCCTACTCTTTTCCCCTCCAACCTTCCCGTTCAGATAACACGCTCTAGCGTTCCTCTTCTCATGACACGCCCAAAGAACGCGGACTGTCTTCTTTTGGTGCGAGTTAAAACTTAATTTTGCCAGTTAACTGCTTTCATGATGTCTTCATCGCTCTTTCTATCTATCCGTCCACGATGTTCTCTTATGCTTCTCTAACACCACATCTCCGCAACTTACACATAATTCCTCACTTGTCTGCTGACTGTCCAAGAATACCCACACAGGCGATATTTTACACAAACTAGGCTTCGACCAAATATGGCACACAATCAAATTAACAAATATTATAATGTAAATTTATGCTTATTGAGCATTGAAATTGCGGAAGGTATTACCAAACAATACAAATAACACCATGACCCTATATGGCAATATATCGTCCCTCTGTCCAAATGGGAAGTTACATTTTGCGATATATATCCTTCGAAATTGAATAAGTTACTAACTAACTAGAAAGTATCGCTCTACTTCCCGAAGACAGATAGTAGTGTTTGAATAAATACACGTCGACATTTATTAAAGCAATTCTGAATCACAATTTGCGTGTCTAATTCTGACAGCCTATAAGCCATTTAATAACTGGATTTAAGATGATATTTAATAACTGGGTTTAAGATGATATTTAATAACTTGACTTTCATGTTGGTTTCTCGTTCAGGAAGCGATGACAAACTAGTATCTGCGTGTCTTGTATAGTATACCACTATCAACTCCATCATGTTTTATTATTTTTGTTATTTACTACAGACATTTACGTTCAGTAGTTTGTCATTGATTTCCGAACAACCGATGAGCATACTATTGTTACAAACCAACACAATGCGGTGTGCTTTAAAATCGCCCGTAGCTGTTATCGAACGTAGTATGCGGGTTTGCGAATCGTATTCTCTAGCTCAACACCGCAACTATTGAACATACAATTACTTGTACATCACATACTACTGAGCCTACAATTACTTGTACATCACATGCTACTGAACCTACAATTACTTGTACATCACATGCTACTGAACCTACAATTACTTGTACATCACATACTACTGAGCATACAATTACTTGTACATCACAAACTACTGAGCATACAATTACTTGTACATCACAAACTACTGAGCATACAATTACTTGTACATCACATACTACTGAGCATACAATTACTTGTACATCACAAACTACTGAGCATACAATTACTTGTACATCACAAACTACTGAGCCTACAATTACTTGTACATCACAAACTACTGAACATACAAATACTTGTACATCACAAACTATTGAGCATACAATTACTTGTACATCACATACTACTGAGCATACAATTACTTGTACATCACATGCTACTGAACATACAATTACTTGTACATCACATGCTACTGAGCATACAATTACTTGTACATCACATGCTACTGAGCATACAATTACTTGTACATCACAAACTACTGAGCATACAATTACTTGTACATCACAAACTACTGAGCATACAATTACTTGTACATCACATACTACTGAGCATACAATTACTTGTACATCACAAACTACTGAGCATACAATTACTTGTACATCACATGCTACTGAGCATACAATTACTTGTACATCACATGCTACTGAGCATACAATTACTTGTACATCACATGCTACTGAGCCTACAATTACTTGTACATCACATGCTACTGAGCATACAATTACTTGTACATCACAAACTACTGAGCATACAATTACTTGTACATCACATACTACTGAGCATACAATTACTTGTACATCACATGCTACTGAGCCTACAATTACTTGTACATCACATGCTACTGAACATACAATTACTGTACATCACATACTACTGAGCATACAATTACTTGTACATCACAACTACTGAGCATACAATTACTTGTACATCACATGCTACTGAGCATACAAATACTTGTACATCACATGCTACTGAGCATACAATTACTTGTACATCACATGCTACTGAACATACAATTACTTGTACATCACATACTACTGAACATACAAATACTTGTACATCACATGCTACTGAGCATACAATTACTTGTACATCACAACTACTGAGCATACAATTACTTGTACATCACAAACTACTGAGCATACAATTACTTGTACATCACAAGCTACTGAGCATACAATTATTGTACATCAGAAACAGCCAAGAAGGGCTGGGGGTAATTGCGACGTTTTGCAAGGAAAATTCAACCTATAGAAACAGAAAATATCAGTGCTGAGATAAATGGAGGAAGAGAAGAAGAGTAATAACTCTTCGCTGGAAAGTATAAAGCAGTCAACGAATAAACAGAACAATGAAAGTTTATCACTTACTTTTTTTTCTGATGGGAGCTTTTCACGAAAAGTGACTCAGTTGATCACAGTTACGCGATTTTAGTCCTCTAACGTTTCAACTTGTCACAGCGCAAGTTGAATTCACTTGAATTTCTAGATGATCTTAATGCCCTTTGTTTGATGGCGCCTTGAAACGAGAAGTCAGTTCTATAACTTTCTGGAATCCTTATCTGCGCTGCTCTTATCTTTTTCTATGTGTCTTAAGTCTTTGTTGAGTTCTTCTTATGAGCTACTGAAACGAGAAGAATCCGCTAAAATCTTAAATTCCTAAATTTCAAGATGTTTCCTGGTTTAATTTCTATCCTTATAACGTTTCTGACAAGGCAATGTTTAAAAGTTTTGTGTTTTCTAATATATAATGAACTGAATCAGCAAGGACAATATAAACGGTGCCACAAAACTTGGTCCCTCTTCGGTTTGAGATTTTAGTCCGGAACTTCAACTTGCCTTCTCGCTCGCTCTCCTACAAGATCACCCAGTGAAATATCACCACAACCGCCCACGTGCAACTCATTAGAATAATTTTTGCGACGCGTGACATCCAACCAATACTGCAGGCCGGACGATGTACAAAGTGCGCCACCTCGTTGGAATAATTATTTAGGTGATAAGAGAAGATAGCTCCTGCCCACTGAATGGGGAACTTCAGCTAGTTCAGCAAATGTCCCACACAGATCTGGTCACTTCATTAATAAACTTCAAGCGTTTTGTCAAATTAAGGATTAACATTAACCCGGGGTATGTCCCATTCACTAGTAAAATTACACTGTACTGTCGCAGGCAGTAGATAACTTTGAAACTGCCATTCGGTAGTAAAATTAACTCGTGTGTGCCATTCAGTAGTAATTTTAACTCGTTCTGTCACATTCGTTAGTGAAATTAACTCGTTCTGTCACTTTTGTTAGTGAAATTAACTCGTTCTATCACATTCGTTAAGTAAAATTAATTCGTTCTGTCACATTTGTTGGTGAAATTAACTCGTTCTGTCACATTCTTTAGTAAAATTAACTGGTTCTGTCACATTCTTTAGTAAAATCAAATCGTTCTATCACATTCGTTAAGTAAAATTGATTGGTTCTGTCACATTTGTTGGTGAAATTAACTCGTTCTGTCACATTCTTTAGTAAAATTAACTGGTTCTGTCACATTCTTTAGTAAAATTAACTCGTTCTATCACATCCTTTAGTACCACATTACCTTGTTCTGTCACATTCTTTAGTAAAATTAACTCGATCTGTTGCATTCTTTTGTAAAATTAACCCGTTCTGTCCCATTCTATAGTTACATTAGCACATTCTTTCACAGTCAATTCGTTATATCAACACTTTTCATGCCAATGATTTGAAACTTGCGCTCCGCGTGAAATCCCACCACCAGATAATGAATTACTTTACAATGTCATGTGGGTAATTAAGAGCAGCCGGCTCCCTGGCGTAATTCCCTTATTCTCTCGTATGAAACACGAGATTCGGTAGCGGATCGCATCTGGTTGGTTACTAACGGAGGTATGTGAGCCGATCGTTCAGAAAGTATTGGCAAACTACTGAACGTAAAACTTGCCAGGACATCGGTCGCAGCTGAAAAATGATGGTGTTGACTGCAATGTCCCGTAATGGATATGCGAATAAAAAAATACTAAGAGCAGCGTGAACAACCAGTTTTCATAGCTGCATGAGTCTGGTATAAATGGTACCAGGGCCATATCTTTATAGACTAATCTGCAGGCCATGGCTGATGTAGTTAATATCAAGTTACTTTATAAGATGGGCTCTATAAGATGGGCTCTATAAGATGGGCTTTAAAAGATGGGCTTTGTAAGATGGGCTTTATAAGATTGGCTTTTCAAGATTAACTTTATATGATGGGCCTTATAAGATGGGCTTTATAAGATGGACTGTATTAGATGAGCTTTTGAAGAATTAACTTTATATGATGGGCTTTATAAGAAGGGGTGTATACGATGGGTTTTATAAGATGGGATTTTCCAGAGTAGCTTTATAAGATTGGCTTTATAAGATGGGCGTATGAGATGGGCTTTATAAGATGGATTTTTCAAGATTAACTTTATATAAAGAGCTTTATAACATGGGCTTTATAAGATGGTCTTTATAAGATGTTCTTTTCAAGATTAGTTTTAAAAGATGGGCGTATAAGATTGTCTTTATAAGATGGGATTTTCAAGGTTAGCTTGATAGGATAGGCTTTATAAAACGGGCTTTATAAGATGGAATTTATAAGATGGGCTTTATAATATGGGCTTAGTAAAAGGGCTGTATAAGATGGGCTTTATAAGATGGGCTTTAGAAGGTGGGCTTTATAAGATGGGCTGTATAAGATATACTTTATCAGTTAAAATTTTGTTTTCTAATGTATAATGCACTGCTGTTTGTCCATCAAGGCTGATCATGACCGTTCATTTCATCCAGTGAGGTTGAAAGTATGGAACCGTGAGTTCTAAGATGGCTTAGTTAGTCTTTCCTCTTGAGCCTAAGGCGGCGCATAGGGCAGAAGTCCTGTCTCTCCATGCCTGGCGGTTCGCTGCTACCTGTTGTAGATCTTGGATATTTACATGGCCGTTGAATGAGCCTTCTCTAATGATCGTTCTACGCAGGGTCTCTCTTGGTCTTCCCCGTTTTCTTTTCCCTACCGGTGACCATATGAGGGCTTGGTAGGGGAGTCTTGTCTTGTCCATTCTGAGTACATGGCCGATGTAGTTCCAACGGCGTCTTCTTATGAAATTTGATACTGTATCTTGCTTAGTCTCTTGTCTTATTTACGAATTGGTTCTGAAGTCTGTCCAGTGGATGTTTAGAAGTCTTCTAAGAAATTTGTTCTCAAAGATGGCTGATAAGACCTATTTTGGCTCGAAATATTCTTTGGCAATGTAGGCAAAGAATGCTTGACGTTCCAGGAGGAGGATCTCCTGCAGTGGTTTTTCTGTCCAGCCTTTTCTTCACAGCTCTTTGCAGTCCTGGTTGCTTCAAAAGTGACTGTACCCTTGCGTAATGATGCACGCTGAGAATTTCGGTCTTTGGCAGCATATAATGCACTACAAGAGCGAGGGCAGTATTGACTGTTTTAGTGCCGAATGATAATACGAGGCGCGTTTTTTAAGTAAGTCCCGGTATAAAATGTAACCAAAAAGAAATCATTATATATAAAAATGATTTATTGCAGCCAAAAGCGAACCACAGATTTACATTATTTCTCAACATAGTCACCATTGACTTCAACACATGTTTGGTATCGTGGCACCAGGTTCTTAATTTCAATGTAGAAGTCTGCCGCCAGTGTCTTGGACCATTCGTTCATCATCAGTTTCAAACCGCTGGGATGCCAGCCACTTCTTTAGGTGCATGAAAAGGTGGTAATCACTTGGCGCAAGATCGGGGCTGTAGGGCGGGTGGTCAACAATTTCCCAGTGAAATGTTTGCAACAATTGAACAGTTCCATATGCAACGTGAATTTCTGCAGCACTATTGCTTTATGCTAGCAAAACAAACAAAAAACGGATCACAGCACGAACCTCGCAAGCTGGCGGGAGTATTTATTTTTGCACTCATTATAAATCACTCACACGCAGCATCAAACAAGATTTCGACAGTGAAAAAATAGCACACAGCTAGCTAATGAACCACATAAACATACTGCATATGCTACATTTCCGTTTTCCATCGGTATTTGTCGGTGTGGTTAAAACGGGACTTAATTAAAAACCGCGTCTCGTATATGGCCAATTATGACCTCGCATTTAGACACTGTGACAATATATGCCATACTAAGATGATAGTTGTGTGTGTAATTTCGCGATTTCAATGCTCAGTGAATGGAAATGAACATTATATTACTTTTATTAATTTGATTGAGCAATATATTTGGTCCACACCTAATTTTATTCGATTGTTTGTTTGTTTAGCATTGAAAAAGACATCGATGGCACACAGCTTGGTCCCTCTTCGAGTGGTAGATGCGTGTAACTTTGATGTTGGTACTAGTTTAATGCTGGGCAGAACGTGTAACCCAGGTTTTTATTGTAAAAATCCACATCGACGGGGAATTGAACGCATGGCTATTGGGCCGTCAGATAAGCGTGTTATCCGCTGTCCTACAGAGACACCCATTAAAATGTGGGAAAGACATTCTAAAGAAGAACGGCCTCTTCTGCGACCAATTTAACTATGTAACTCCTATCTGATAAAGGAGCGTGTTCCCCCATATTATAATGTAACGTGTTCCCATCTGATAAAGTTAGTTGTTCCCATCTGATATAGTAACTTGTTGCCATCTATTAAAGTAACTTGTTCCTATCTGATAAAGTAGCGTTTCCCATCTGATAAAGTAGCGTGTTCCCATCTGATAAAGTACCGTGTTCCACTCTGATAAAGAAACGTGTTCCCATCTGATATAATAGCTTGTTCTCATTTGATAAAGTAACTTGTTCCCATCTGATAAACTAACGTGTTCCACTCTGATAAAGTAACGTGTTCTCATCTAATGAAATAACTTGTTCCCATCTGATAAAGTAACGTGTTCCCATCTGATAAATTAACGAGTTCCCGTCTCATAAACTAACATGTTCCCATCTCATAAAGAAACGCATTCCCCCATCTTATAATGTTACATGTTCCCGTCTGAAAAAAAAACGTGTTCCCATCTTATGAAGTAATATGTTCCTATCTGATCAAGGAACGTGTTTCCATCTGATATAGTAACGTGTTGCCATCTGATAAAGTAACGTGTTCCCATCTGAAAAAGTAGCATGTTCCCATCTAATAAAGTAACATGTTCTTATCTTATAATGTTACGTTATCCCATCTGATGAAGTAACGTGTTCCCATTTGATAAAGTAATGTGTTCCTATCTGATAAAGGAACATTGTTCCCATCTGATAAAGTTACATTTTCACATCTGATAAAGTAACATGTTCCCATCTGATAAAGTAATGTGTTCCTATCTGATGAAGTAACGTGTTCCATTCTGATAAAGTAACGTGTTCCCAAATGATCAAGTAACGCGTTCCCATCTGTTAAAGTAACGTGTTCCCATCTGATCAAAAAACATGTTCCCATCTAATGAAGTATCATGTTCCCATCTGATAAGTAACATGTTCTTGTCTGATAAAGAAACATGTTCCCATCATATAAAGTAATGTGTTCCTATGTGATCAAGGAATGTGTTCCCATCTTATAAAGTAACATGTTCGCATCTGATAAAGTAACGTGTTCCCATCGTATACTGTTACGTTCTCCCATCTGAAAAAGAAACGTGTTCCTATCTGATAAAGTAACATGTTTCCATCTGATTAAGTAGCGTGTTCCTATCTGATAAAGAAACGTGTTCCCATCTTATAACGGGAAGTGTTCCCATCTGATCAAGGAACGTCTTCCATTCTGATAACAGAACGTGTTCCCATCCGTTAAAGTAACATGTTCCCATCTGATAAAGTAACATGTTCCCATGTGATTAAGGAACGTGGTCCATTCTGATAAAGTAGCGTGTTCCCATCTTATCAAGTAACGTGTTCCCATCTGATAAACGAACGTGTTCCTATCTGATAAAGTAACGTGGTCCTATATGATAAAGTAACATGTTCCCATCTGATTAAGTAAAGGGTTCCCATCTGATAAAATAACATGTTCCCATCTGATCAAGTAACGGGTTCCTATTTGATAAAGCATCATGTTCCCATCTGATAAAGTAACGCGTTGCATCTTATAAATTAACGTGTTCCCATCAGATGAACTAACGTGTTCCGATCTTATAAAGTAACGTGTTCTCATCTGATCAAGTAACGGGTTCCCATCTGATAAAGTAACGGTTTCCCATCTGATAAAGTAACGGGTTCCCATCTTATATGCCTTTGTTGTCCGTATTCACATGTAACTATTTTCTGAGGCAAATGTAGGCGAGGGATGGCTTTATCCACGCTGTCGTGTCTATTACTGTAATTTAATGGTGCATTAATTAGTGTTTATTACTTTAACTTAAGAGCACCAAGGTTAGTTGGTTAGGATACTTTAACTTACGTGCTCCGTGGTTGGTTGGTGTTTTTTTTTACTTTAACTTAAGGATGCCATTATTGGATGGTTGGTGTTTATTACTTTAATTTAAGGATGTCATGATTGGTTGGTTGGTGTTTATTACTTTAACTTAATGGCGCCACGGTTGCTTGGTTTGGTGTTTATTACTTTAACTTAGAATGCTATGGTCGCTTGGTTGGTGTTTATTACTTTAACTTAAGAATGCCATGGTTGGTTGGTGTTTATTACTTTAACTTAAGGATGCCATGGTCGCTTGGTTGATGTTTATTACTTAAACTTAAGGATGCCATGATTGGTTGGTTAGTGTTTATTACTTTAACTTAAGGATGCCATTATTGGTTGATTAGTGTTTATTACTTTAACTTAAATATGCCATGATTGGTTGGTTGGTGTTTATTACTTTAACTTAGAGATGTCATTTTTGGTTAGTTGGTGTTTATTACTTCAATTGAAGATTACGATGGTTGGCTGGAAAGTGTATATTACTCTAACTTAAGGGCGCATATCGTTCCCCACCAGCATATTTTGGATATAAAACTCAAGATAAGCTCTTGATTTTCATAATTTCAAGCGATGTAAACCAATCCACATGGAACCTATCAGTTGCTAGTTTTAGTAACAGGCGTTGGGTGTCTTTCAGAGAGAGAGAGAGAGAGAGAGAGAGAGAGAGAGAGAGAGAGAGAGAGAGAGAGAGAGAGAGAGAGAGAGAGAGAGAGAGTTGAGTGCACACATGTCATGTAATACGCATGTCATGTAACACGCTAATCCATATGTTTGTGTATTCTCATCTGTCATATTATCAGTTGATTACCATTTGATTTTATCATGTATAAGCTGACCCGACCCGGCTTCGCCCAGTCCCTGGAGGGGATCTATCTATCTATCAGTCTGTCTGTCTGTCTGTCTGCTTGTTTGTCTGTCTGTCTGTCTGGCTGACCCGGCCCGGCTTCACCCAGTCCCTGGTGGGGAGCATCTCATTTAATTCATATAAGTAGTCATATAAGCTCCCGTTTCCGACTATCTGTCTGTCTGTCTGACTGTCTGTCTATCTGTCTGACTCGGCCCGGCTTCACCCAGTCCCTGGTGGGGAGCATCTCATTTAATTCATATACGTAGTCATATAAGCTCCTGTTCCCGACTATCTGTCTGTCTGTCTGTCTGTCTATCTGTCTGTCTGTCTGAGCCGGCCCGGCTTCACCCAGACCCTGGTGGAGAGCATCTCATTTAATTCATGTAAGTAGTCATATAAGCTCCCGTTCCCGACTATCTGTCTGTCTGTCTGTCTATCTATACTGACCCGCGTGGCTTCGCCCAGCTCCTGGCGGGGAGCGTCTCATTAAATTCACACAGTAACTTAAAAGAATGGCCTTCCACACACCATCCATTATTTTTAATGAAAACTGTCTTTAATCACCTACATGACTAGATAACTTCTTTAAGCATAAAAAGATGAGTTACAATGTTATGCATTATACATTATTTTTATGAAAACTTTGAAAATGCCTTAAAGATTATATCATTATTTATTATAACTCATATGCATGTAAATAACTATAGACAAAGAGTTTATAAATCTTTGAAAACGATGCAACAATATGACTATAAAGTATATAAAAATGTTATTAAAAGTTATGCCCCTTGAAATAACTTTTCTAGAGTTAAGTCCCCTTGCTATATAGAAATTATAATGAAAAATGAAATATTAAATTTTAGTAAGTAAGTAGCCGGAAAAAAAAAACAACTAAAAAACTATGACAGAAAGTTGCACAGAAATGAAAGGAAAGCGTGTAGAAAATTTCATCTCAATCGGATGGACCGTTCGCGAACGCATAAAGAACGGACGGAAATACATGCATCGTGTTTTATATATATAGATAAATAAACTTATGTACATTACTATAGTTTGTGTGAGAGAGTCAGTGAGTGTGAATGAGAGACGGAATGTGTGTGTGTGTGTGTGTGTGTGTGTGTGTGTGTGTGTGTGCCTGTCTCTGTGTGTATCTGTGTGTGCGTGTGTGTGGGAGCATCACTATTTTTGCTTCACACACTGTATATGTACACATTTTTTCCATGTTTAACATTTTTATGAGACTGCTCACGACAATTGCCAGTGTATGCGTGTGAGTAAAGTGTGGGAGTTTGTTCTTACTAGTTTCAATGCTCACGTGAGGCATTATATGTGTCTAGATGTGAGGATGTGTGAGTCTGTGTGTGTGTGGAGGATATGTGTGAGTGTGGGGATATATGTGTGTGGGGGGGGGGGGAGTGTAGGTGTGTGTGTGGTGGTATGCGTTTGGATGGTTTGGGGTGTGTGGGTGTTGGTGGGTAGTGAGATTTGTGCGTTTTCGTGGGATGTGTGGATGGATGTGTGAGGGTGAAAGTAGGGGTGTGGGAATGGGTATGGGGGATGTGTGTATGGGTGGAGGATGTGTGTATAGGACTGGGTGCGGAGGATGTGTGTGTGGGTAGATGGAGATGTGTGGATGGTTTGGGGGAAGTATGTGTAGGTGGCGGGGTTGTGTGGGTAGGGGATGTGTGTGGGTGGATTGGGGATGTAAGGGCGGGTGGGGAGAAGTGTATGGTGTGTGGGTTTGGGATATGTGTGTGGTGTGGTGGTGGGGGATGTGTGCATGTTGTGTGGGTGGGGGTATGTTTGTGGTGGGTGCGTGAGGATATGTGTGTGGGTGGGGATAGTGTGTAGTGTGCGGTGGGGGATGTTTGTGATGGGTGCGGGGATGTGTGTATGGGTGGGGGTTATGTGTGGGTGAGTAGGGAATGTGTGATAGTTGGGGGAAGCATGTGTCGGTGGTGGGGTGTGTCAGTGGGGGATGTGTGGGTGGGGTGTGTGAGTGGCTTAGGGGTGCGTAGGTGGACGAGGGATGTCTATGTGTCGGGGCGGGATACGTGAGTGGGTGGAGGATGTGTATGGATTAGGGGTATATGTGATTGAGAGATGTTTGGTTGGGGGTGAGTGGGTGGGTGGGGTGTGTGGGTGCGTAGTGTAGGATGTCTGAATGAGTGTGTGTGTTGGTGGATGGTCGGGGAATTGTGTGTGGGTGGGGATATGTGTGTGGTGTGTTGGTTGGGGATAAGTGTGTGGTGTGTGGGTAAGGGATGTGTGTGTGGGTGGAGGTATATGCGGAGTGGGTGGGTGAGGGTATCTGTGTGGGTGTGGGTGGGGATATTGTGTGGTATGTGGGTGGGGAATATGTGTATTGGTGTGTAGGTGGGAGATGTATGGTGGTATGTTGGTGTGGGATGTGTGGGTGAGGGATATGTGTGTGTGGTGCGTGGGTTGGGAATATTGTGTGGTAGGGTATGTGTGTGATGTGCGGGTGGGCGATGTATGTGGTGGAGGATGTGTGTTATGGCATGTGTGGGTGGGTGGAGGATGTATGTATGGGTGGTGGAGTGAGTGTGAGTGGATTGGGGATGTACAGGTGGTTAGGAAGGTGTGTGTGTGTGGGTAGGGAGATGTCAGTTGGTGGGGATGTGTGTGCATGGTTTGGGTATATGTGAGTTGATGTGCGATGTGTGGGTTGGTGGGGGATGTGTGTGCGTGGGTGGGGAATCTGTGGTCAATGGAGGTGTGGTTGGGGGATGGGTGGTTGGAGGTGTGGGTGGGGATAGGATGTGTGGGTGGGGGATGGGTGTGTGGGTTAAAATGTGTATGTGGGTGTGCGCGGGATGTGTTGGTTGGTGGGGGATGTTTGTGTGGGTAGGCCAGTGTGTTTGGGTTGGGGAACAGGTGAGGGCAGTGTGTGTGTGTGGGTGAGGAATGTGCGGGAGGGGATGGTTCGGTTGGTGGGGTATGTATGTGTCCCTGGGTGTGTGTGTGTGTGTGTGTGGGTAGGTGGGGGCGTGTGTGTAGGTGGGATGATGTGTGGGTAGGTGGAGATGGGCCTCATAACATGTTAATTTGTCTTATTTATGTTGACAACATTCATTTCACAATGTGTTTTTTGTTTTCTTCCTATGTGAATATATAATGCTCTTGATGAACGAAAGATGAGTGATTGAAAGGGCTGAATGTGTGACGGGCCTGCGTGCCCAATTTGTGACCCTTTAAAATAAAGTTGATTTGATTTGAACGTTGATTTGATTTCACAAACACAACATGTGGCTCATTATTACTCTCCATCCATTGGAACGCCACTGTTAGAACCCCCGCCTGCTCATACTGTAAGTCAAGATATCACACCCCAAACCTTCCTTTATTTACAGGACGACCATTAACTTTTGCAATGAAACGCAACTTACTACGTTTACCTCTTACCAGACGTATATGGTATATTATCATATCACTTTTGTATGAGTTGTCACATAACTAGGACATTACTTGTCACAGCATATTAGCATTAACTGTCACATCAATTAGGCATTAATTGTCACAACACTTGGGCATTAATTGTCACATCATTTGGGCATGAGTTGTCACATTACCACTTGGGCGTGAGTTGTCACATCACTTGGGCATGAGATGTCACATCACTTGGGCATTAGTTGTCACATCACTTGGGCAATAGTTCTCACATCACTTAGGCATTAGTTCTCACGTCACTTGAGCATTAGTTCTCACGTCACTTGGACATTACTTCTCACATCACTTAGACATTAGTTCTCACGTCGCTTGGACATTAGTTCTCACATGACTTGCGCATTAGTTCTCACGTCACTTGGGCATGAGCTGTCACATCACTTAGGCATTAGTTCTCACGTCACTTGGGCATTAGTTCTCACATCACTTAGGCATAAGTTCTCACGTCATTTGGACATTAGTTCTCACATCACTTAGGCAATAGTTCTCACGTCACTTGGGCATTAGTTCTCACGTCACTTGGGCATTAGTTCTCACATTACTTGGGTATTAGTTCTCACGACACTTGGGCATTAGTTCTCACATCACTTAGGCATTAGTTCTCACGTCACTTGGGCATTAGTTCTCACATCACTTAGACATTAATTCTCACATCACTTGCGCATTAGTTCTCACGTCACTTGGGCATTAGTTCTCACATCACTGGGCATTAGTTCTCACACCACTTGGGCATTAGTTTCTCACACCACTTAGGCAATTAGTTCTCACACCACTTGGGCATTATTTCTCACACCACTTGGGCATTATTTCTCACAATCACTTAGGCCATTAGTTCTCACGTCACTTGGACATTAGTTCTCATACCACTTGGGCATTAGTTCTCACACCACTTGGGCATTAGTTCTCACACACTTGGACATTAGTTTCTCACATCACTTGGGCATTAGTTCTCACATCACTTTAGGCATTAATTTCTCAAGTCCCTTGCGCATGAGCTGTCACATCACTTGGGCATTAGTTCTCACATCACTTAGGCATTAGTTCTCACATCACTTGGGCATTAGTTCTCAACATCATTTGGGCATTAGTTCTCACATCACTTAGGCATTAGTTCTCAGGTCACTTGCGCATGAGATGGTCACATCACTTGGCTTTAGTTCTCACATCACTTGGGCATTAGTTCTCACATCACTTGGGCATGAGCTGTCACATCACATGGACATTAATTGTCACATCACTTTGGCATTAGTTCATCACATCACTTGGGCATTATTTGTCACATCACTTTGGCATTAGTTCTCACACCACCTTAGCATTAGTTCTCATATCATTTGGGCATTATTTATCACATCACTTGGGCATGAGTTGTCACATCACTTGGGCATTATTTGTCACATCTTTTGGAAATGAGTTGTCACATCACTTGGGCATGAGTTGTCACATCACTTGGGCATTAGTTATTACATCACGTGGGCATTATTAGTCACATCTTTTGGAAATGAGTTGTCACATCACTTGGGCATTAGTTGTCACATCACTTGGGCATTATTTGTCACATCACTTTGGCATTAGTTCTCACACCACCTTAGCATTAGTTCTCATATCATTTGGGCATTATTTATCACATCACTTGGGCATGAGTTGTCACATCACTTGGGCATTATTTGTCACATCTTTTGTAAATGAGTTAATCACCCAAATAAACGAGAAGTAGATTGTGAGCTTTACTAAAACACGACTACAAGAGACAAATTGGACGTTGCGGCCAAAGCCTTCGTCAGCACAGGACAAACAAATACAAACCAACACAAAACTACATGAAACACACTATGACAATATTAAACTATTACCGACAACGAAGACGAAACGTGAAATATATAGTAGCAGTTCAAGGGAGCGGACAATGGTAAACAAGAATGAGGTGAACTGCAGTAAAGCTTAAAAAGGCAATGAATGAATCACCCAAATAAACGAGAAGTAGATTGTGAGCTTTACTAAAACACGACTACAAGAGACAAATTGGACGTTGCGGCCAAAGCCTTCGTCAGCACAGGACAAACAAATACAAACCAACACAAAACTACATGAAACACACTTTGACAATATTAAACTATTACCGACAACGAAGACGAAACGTGAAATATATAGTAGCAGTTCAAGGGAGCGGACAATGGTAAACAAGAATGAGGTGAACTGCAGTAAAGCTTAAAAAGGCAATGAATGAATCACCCAAATAAACGAGAAGTAGATTGTGAGCTTTACTAAAACACGACTACAAGAGACAAATTGGACGTTGCGGCCAAAGCCTTCGTCAGCACAGGACAAACAAATACAAACCAACACAAAACTACTTGAAACACACTATGACAATATTAAACTATTACCGACAACGAAGACGAAACGTGAAATATATAGTAGCAGTTCAAGGGAGCGGACAATGGTAAACAAGAATGAGGTGAACTGCAGTAAAGCTTAAAAAGGCAATGAATGAATCACCCAAATAAACGAGAAGTAGATTGTGAGCTTTACTAAAACACGACTACAAGAGACAAATTGGACGTTGCGGCCAAAGCCTTCGTCAGCACAGGACAAACAAATACAAACCAACACAAAACTACATGAAACACACTATGACAATATTAAACTATTACCGACAACGAAGACGAAACGTGAAATATATAGTAGCAGTTCAAGGGAGCGGACAATGGTAAACAAGAATGAGGTGAACTGCAGTAAAGCTTAAAAAGGCAATGAATGAATCACCCAAATAAACGAGAAGTAGATTGTGAGCTTTACTAAAACACGACTACAAGAGACAAATTGGACGTTGCGGCCAAAGCCTTCGTCAGCACAGGACAAACAAATACAAAATTCTTGTAAATGAGTTGGCACATCTCTTGGGCATGAGTTGTCACATCACTTGGGCATTAGTTATTACATCACGTGGGCATTATTAATCACATCTTTTGGAAATGAGTTGTCACATCACTTGGGCATTAGTTGTCACATCACTTGGGCATTAGCTGTCACATCTTTTGGAAATGAGTTGTCACATCACTTGGGCATTAGTTGTCACATCACTTGGGCATTAGTTGTCACATCTTTTGGAAATGGGTTGTCACATCACTTGGGCATTAGTTGTCACATCACTTGTGCATTAGTTGTCACATCACTTGGGCATGAGTTGTCACATCACTTGGGCATTATTTGTAACATCTTTTGGAAATGAGTTGTCACATCACTTGGGCACGAGTTGTCACATCAGTGGGACATAAGTCACACACAAACACACACACACACAAACATATATATATATATATATATATATATATATATATATATATATATATATATATATATATATATATATATATATATATATATATATATATATATATATCTTCTTCTTCAGCGTTCCGAGCCATTGAGGTTCTTTGCTGCAAATACAATCTGTCTCCATTCGTCTCTCTGGTGGACCTTCTCTTGCCAGTCGTTGATTCCAAGTGCTTGTAGGTCTGTACATGTATTATCTCTCCACCGCCTTCTTGGTCTACCTCGGGGTCTACGGTCATTTATTTCCTGAGTGTAAGCGAGTTTTGTTTCCCTATTATCTTCCATTCTTTCTATATGCCCCAGGCATTGTAGTCTATTAGCCTTCATGATACCAGTGATTAGCGGGGACTTAAACAGATCATAAATGTCTTTGTTACTTCTTCTTTTCCACTCTCCACTTTGTGTATCCCTAATGGGTCCAAAGATGCGTCTTAAAATTTTGTTCTCAAAGGTTTGTAACAAGGCTTCGTCTCCTTTCGTTGTACTCCAGGTTTCAGAGCCATACAGCACAACTGGTCTGATCAGTGTTATGTATATTGTGATTTTGGTGTTACGAGATAACGCCTTTGATTTTAGTAGATGTTGTAGTGCATAGTATATCTTATTTCCAGAGTTGATTCTAGTTTGTATTTCTTCCCTTATGATGTTGGAGCAGTTGAAGATTGCACCCAGGTATTTGTATGTTTCCGTTCTTTTAATGGTCATATTATCTATTTGTATGTGGTCAGAGTTTTTAGCCATTCCGTCTCTTGAAATTACCATATATTCTGTCTTATCTTGGTTGATAACCAGCCCCATCTGTTGGGCTTTTTCCTTTAAGTGAGTCAATATTTCCAATGTCTTTTGTTCACTTTGCCCTATAATATCTATATCATCTGCATAACCAAGCAGCTTGGATGTTCCTCCAATATCACATTCCTCCTTTACCTTCCTTACAACTTTCTCTAGAGCCAGATTGAAGAGTAGCAGGCGATAGTGCATCACCCTAGTTTCAAGCCAGATGTTATTTGGAAGGGGTCTGATTTCCTGCCTTTATATGTTACTATATTATAAGTATCTTCCATGCATAGTCTGGTCATGTTGATTAACTTCCTTGGTATTCCAAATTCCTGCATAGCATTCCATAGACTATTCCTATGGACACTATCATAAGCCTTTTTAAAATCCACAAAAATGTTATGGAGATCTCTTTTATATTCCCAATGTTTCTCGGCTATTTGTCGTAAGATAAATATCTGATCTATTGTTGATCTGTTTTGTCTAAACCCGCCTGGTAGTCACCTAATATGTCTTCTGAATATGGTTTTAGTCTATTTAGTAATACTGCGGATAGTATCTTATAGCTTGTGGACAGTAGTGATATTCCTCTATAATTTCCACATTGGAACTTGTCTCCTTTCTTAAAGATAGGTATCAATAATGACTCTTTCCAGTCATGGAGTAATTCTTCTGTCCTCCAGATTTTTATTATTAGTTCGTATAGCTTTAGATGTAATGCATGGCCACCTGCCTTTATAAATTCAGCAGCAATTCCATCAGTCCCAGTTGCCTTATTGTTTTTAAGTCGTGTGATTACATATAGGATTTCTTCAAATGTAGGTTCTTCAATTTGTGGTTCGCATGTTAGAACCTCTTCCTGTGGGAAAATGTTACTTGGAGCTTCACAATTTAGTAATTCAATAAAATATTCTTTCCATGTGTTGCACATTTCCTCATTGGTATTTATCATATTCCCATTTTTGTCTTTTAAACAATATGTGTTTTGTTGGTGCCCTCGTTTCATTGACTTCAGTTCTGTAAAAAAAATTCTGGATTCATTTTTCTGGTGATTAGTTTCCATATCTTTGATTATACTACTCATATATTCTCGCTTCTGCTGTCTGACTATTTTTGTAGCCTCTTTACATTCATTTCTATAATGCTCTCCCTTTTGGATGTTATTGATGTCATTTAACCATACATGTCTGGCATTCTTCTTCCTAATGACTGCTTCTTCACATTTTTGATTGAACCATCTGTTCTTTCTATGCGTGGTTAACACACCGAGACATTCTTCTGCGGTAGATTGAATTGTATTCTTGATGTTCAACCAAGTTTGGTCAACGCTTTCCTCCAAAGGGTTTTGCAAAGTTTCAAGTTTACATTTTATTTCATCTGTAAATTTCTCTTTGACTGTAATGTCTTGTAGTTTTTCTCTGTTATATGTTGGGTGTATTCTTTGTAATGTAGTATAAAAAGCTCTCTTAAGATTTATTTTAAATTTTGCTCCAACGAGGAAGTGGTCGCTGTGGCACTCAGCTCCTCTATAACTTCTAACTTGCTGTATGTTTGATGCATTTCTGTTGTTAATTAAAATGTGATCTATTTGATTATAGGTTCTCTTGTCAAGTGATTTCCAAGTTTGTTTGTGTATATCCTTTCTTTGAAGTCTGGTACTGCTAATCTGCAGTCCTTTGGCTTCTGCCAGGTTGATGACTCTCCATCCATTATCATTTGAAGTTGCATGTAGGCTTTCCATACCGGCCACTTTTTTATTAGTTTGCTCTCTACCTATTTTTGCATTGAAGTCTCCCAGCACAATCAGGATGTCCTTTTGGGGGTTTCTTCTATGACATCTTCCAGATCATTATAAAAGTCTTCTTTAATATCATCTTCTTTCTCTTCAGTAGGTGCATGTACATTAATCATCGTTATATTTTTCCATTTACCTTTTATTCGTAATTTACTAATCCTGTCATTAAAAGCTTTAAAGTTTAAAACGTTCCCCCATAACTCTTTTTTGATGACAAATCCTGTTCCTAATTCATGTTTATTTTGGGTGTTTCCTCCTTATATTATAATCATTCCATTTTGCTCTAAAGTACCCTCTCCTGGACCACCTTATTTCTTGAATTGCTGTTATATCCATTTGATATTCAACCAGCTCCCGGGTTAGTTCTTCGGCCGCTCCAGCTCGATATAGTGTCCGTACATTCCATGTTCCAAATCTCAAAAGTCCTTTAACGTTCCAAGGTCGTTGTCCAGATAAGTCAGTCCGATATCGAGGCTCATGTATTTGTTTCGTAACAAAGAAAGGTTTTTACAAAGGTGGGGATGTTAACCCCACGCTTCAACCCCCAACCTGGAGGACCAGGGTGTTTCTCTTTGTCTGTTCTCTACCTTTTGACCTTTGGGAGGCCCTGCTGGTAGCTACGCTACCGCCGGCATAGCTCTCAGGGTCATTGAGAAACTCAAGCTCCCCCACCACGACAAGGTGGAAACCCACACACACACACACACACACACACACACACACACACACACACACACACACACTAACACACACACACACACTAACACATATAGATATACACTTGGAAGCCGAGTTCAACAAACGTAATTATTGTTTCAGTGAACACACGACCTTTCCATTCTTAATGTGTCAAGCAGTGTAGATGATCAATTAACATTTGTGCGAATGTATGTCAAAGAACAAAGTCTACTTGTGGAGAATGGATTTTTAATATTGTTCCGCTTGTGGTATTTTGTTGGGAGGGGAAAGTCGGGTTTCCAGAGAGTTCTAATCTTCAGTGGCTCGGGTCAGTATGATTACAACCCAATAGTCGTTGGTGTGTGATTGTGACGTGTATACAGGCAGAGGGATAATAAGGAGAGAGGGAGGGGGGGGGAGAGAGAGAGAGAGAGAGAGAGAGAGAGAGAGAGAGAGAAGAGAGAGAGAGAGAGAGAGAGAGAATTAGTGAGGAAAGACAGAAACATAAGTAGGGTGAGGGGAAAAGGCAGAAAGAGAATGGGAGAGAGAAAAGCAGAGCGGGAGAGAGAGAGAGAGACAGAAAGAAAGTTCGAGATAAAATGAGAGTGGAGGGAGAGAGAAAGAGATTGAGAGAGAGAGAGATAGAGAGAGAGAGAGAGAGAGAGAGAGATGAGAGAGGAGAGAGAGAGAGAGAGAGAGAGAGAGAGAGAGATAGCCACTAGTTGTATAGAGAAGAGATGTGGTTTGTGAAAGAGACATCCATAAGGAGGGAGAAGTAGAAAGAGAGGGAACATGAGACAGTTGGGTATGGCTTACGTTCAATTAGAGAAAAAGAGAGAATGAATTAGAGAGAGCGATAGAGTTAGGGAGGAGAGAATGCATGTAATGACTCACACGCCTATTACAAGCTTGTAGAGAGGAAACACAAAGAAGAAAGGATGCCACGAAAATACGTCCCGTCTACTGAACGACAGACTGACAGAAAGACAGATAGACGGACGGACGGACGGACGGACGGACAATCACACTTACAGTCGGTCGGTCGTTCGGTCGAACGGACGGACGGAACGCATGTATATACGGGTGGATGGTGGATGGATTGGATGGATGGATGGAGGGATGGATAGATGGATGGATGGATAGATGGATGGATGGAGGATGGATGG
>JACEFZ010015003.1:0-37885 GCA_014155875.1 Cepaea nemoralis
GTTTAAAAAAACTGACCACAATCAAGTAAATTTGTGGAAAGGGACATAACTATAAACAGTTATTTCAAAGGGAAATTACTATTCACAGTAAAGTAAATAAAGTCTGTGATTTACAATAATAGAATCTTTCTTAACATATTTTTAAATTTATAAAATAAAATTTGGAAAACATTATGCAGTATAAAACGCATATAATATTTCAAGTAGCTTAGAAACTTATGTAAAAGTATTGGTTTTATTTTATATCACCAGAATTGTATTATGCACTTTCGAATTTTATCTTGATATTACATTTGAAATTTTATCCAGTTTTACACTAATTTTATATATACATCGTGTAACGTAATTTAATTTTTGAGGCCTGTAAAAGGTCTTAACTTTTAATTGTGGCCTTTCCCTCCACAAATAATTTCTGGTTTAATCTTATTTCTTTTTCTTTTCATAACTATTCTCAGTATCAGCTTTGTCATGTGGCTGAGAAGACGTATTGTGCGATGCTCTTTGTATTCGAAACAATATGATAATATATAACATAAAGAAATGCAGCTTTGCTACAGGAAGAGCTGAACATCAGAGACACGTTTTAGGAAAACAATTTATTGGGAAATAGAAAAAATGCAGGTGACAAATTAATTGAATTTTCCATAGAAAATGAGTTAACGATAGCCAAAACACGTTTTAAACAACACCCAAGAAGACTCTTCACATGGAAGACCCTGGAGAGTATTACCAAAAATCAGATAGATTATATTTTAATAAAAGAAGATGGAGATCAGGCATAACATCCGCAAAATCCCTACGAAGTGCAGACTGTGATACAGATAATCAGTTAATCGAAGCAGATCTAAAATTAAAACTCAAAAGGCTTACCCGAGGACCAAGGCCACTTTGTTTTGATCTCACAAAAATACCAGATGCATACAACGTAGAAGTGAGGAATCGTTTTGGGGTCTTGATGTCTGTACAAGAGGAAATGACACTTGATGAACTGGCAGTATACGCTAGAGATATCTTGATAACAGCAACCAAAGATTTAATTCCGACCAGGACTAAACAACACAGGCCATGGATTACACCATGCACGTTAGAATTAATAAAACAGCGAAGGGAACTGAGAAAGAAAGGAGAAACCGATAACAGTAGGATGAAGTATAAATCTTTAACACGAGAAATAAGAAAGAACACAAGAAAGGACACTAACCAACATATACAAGATTGTTGTATTAAAATAGAGCAATATCATAAGAATCGAGGGCACCAACACAACACATATGGTTTAAAAGACAAAAATGGGAATATGATAAATGCCAATGAGGAAATGTGCAACACATGGAAAGAATACTTTGTTGAATTACTAAATTGTGAAGCTCCAAGTATCACTTTCCCACAGGAAGAGGTTCTAACGTGTGAACCACAAATTGAAGAACCTGCATTTGAAGAAGTCCTATATGTAATCACACGACTTAAAAACAATAAGGCAACTGGGGCTGATGGAATTGCTGCTGAATTTATAAAGGCGGGTGGCCATGCATTACATCTAAAGCTATACGAACTAATAATAAAAATCTGGAGGACTGAAGAATTACCCCATGAGTCATTATTGATACCTATCTTTAAGAAAGGAGACAAGTTCCAGTGTGAAAATTATAGAGGAATATCACTACTGTCCATAAGCTATAAGATACTATCCGCAGTATTACTAAATAGACTAAAACCATATTCAGAATACATATTAGGTGACTACCAGGCGGGTTTTAGACAAAACAGATCAACAATAGATCAGATATTTATCTTACGACAAATAGCCGAGAAAAATTGGGAATATAAAAGAGATCTCCATAACATTTTTGTGGATTTTAAAAAGGCTTATGATAGTGTCCATAGGAATAGTCTATGGAATTGCTATGCGGGAATTTGGAATACCAAGGAAGTTAATCAACATGACCAGACTATGCATGGAAGATACTTATAATATAGTAACATATAAAGGCAGGAAATCAGATCCTTTCCAAATAACATCTGGCTTGAAACAGGGTGATGCACTATCGCCGCTACTCTTCAATCTGGCTCTAGAGAAAGTTGTAAGGAGGGTAAAGGAGGAATGTGATATTGGAGGAACATCCAAGCTGCTTGGTTATGCAGATGATATAGATATTATAGGGGAAAACGAACAAAAGACATTGGAAATATTGACTCACTTAAAGGAAAAAGCCCAACAGATGGGGCTGGTTATCAACCAAGATAAGACAGAATATATGGTAATTTCAAGAGAAGGAATGGCTAAAAACTCTGGCCACATACAAATAGATAATATGACCATTAAAAGAACGGAAACATACAAATACCTGGGTACAATCTTCAACTGCTCCAACATCATAAGGGAAGAAATACAAACTAGAATCAATTCTGGAAATAAGATATACTTTGCACTACAACATCTACTAAAATCAAAGGCGCTATCTCGTAACACCAAGATCACAATATACACAACACTGATCAGACCAGTTGTGCTGTATGGCTCAGTTATCAGTTGGGGTATCTTCATTGCACTCCGGACATGTCCATAGGTGCTCAGATCCTCCCCCCAGCATATGCATCAGCGTCCGGTGGCTAATAGTGCCAGTTCTGTGTTGGTTGACGAGGCGCTTTGTTTTCCCGATGTACCTCTCGCGTCTGGCTGTGCCGATTCTTACTCCCAGGTCTTTCATCCTGGACAGCGATGTGGAATCACTGACGTCAAAGTCCTCTGTTCTCGCCATATCTTTAAGGACGTTAATAACATCGGCAGGATCCATGGGCTGGCCTTCTACAGGGGGTGCAGAGCCAGCCAGTTTGTCAGCTCGTTCATTTCCCTCGACTCCCGCATGTCCCGGGACGAAGATGAAGGTGACTTTACGGACAACAGACTTCCGCAGCGATTCAGTCCACTGTCTACGTACATATCCAGCTTCGACCTTCTGAATCATGCTAATTGAATCACTTAGTACACACACGTTGGTATAATGCTGGGATGATGTTAAAACATGACAGGTACATACAATTGCAACATGCACTGTTCAATAATATAGTAGGTGTAAAAGGAGTTGGTTATCTTTTTTCTCCTTGCTTATTTAAAAACAAAATTTTTTTGGGTCTTATTTGTAAGGGTCCATTCATTTTTTCCCTTTCCTTTTTTTTTTTTCGTTTTAAAAAAAAATAAATAAACAAGCATTTGTATCAACATAAATATTTACAATCTCATTGGTTTGGTAACCATCTGTGATTTTGCATTCATTCATTCAACATTCGCTCCCTTTTTCCTGTTTCTTTCTCGCACTCATGTATACTAAATTTGATATCTTAAAGAAGAGTACTTGTGTTTTCTCTGGAGATATATGTGATATTTTGTGTTTATAGCATGGGAAGATACCCATTTGCATGTTTCATTTCTTGAACACATTTACATGTGAAAGGGGGGTAACATGGGAGATGATGTTTAAATATTAATAATGATAACAGTAATAATAATGCAAATAAACACTAAATACATCAATAATAATAATGACAAAAAGTGTGATAACAGCAATGATAATAAACAGCAATGATAATAATAGTTATGTTAATGATCACATTTTCCAAACATGTGATTCCATTTGCTAAATGATTAACTTTGGGATGGTGTTAACATAGCATAGCAGGTACAAACAATTGCAACCTGCAATGTTCAATAATAGTATTAGTAAAGGGAGTTGGTTATCTTTTTTCTCTTTGCTTATTTTTTATTTTTTTTGTCTTAATTGTAAGGGTTCATTCACCTTTTCCCCCTCCTCTTCATTTATTTTTTTTTTAAAGATAAACAAGCATTTGTATCAACACAAATATTTACAATCTCATTGGTTTGGCAACCATGTGTGGCTTTGTATTCATTCATTCAACATTCACTCACATGTTCCTGTTTCTTTCTCGCACTCATGTATACCAAATTCTAAACTCATAAAGAAGAGTACCTGTGTTTACTCTGGAGATGTCTGTGATATTTTGTGTTTACAACATAGGAAATTTATCCATCTGCATATTCCATTCCTTGAACACATTTACATGTGAATGGGGGTTTACAAAGAAAAGGGGAAATCTTTACATTTTTGTTTCCCTTGCCACCCTCTCACCAATTGGTTACACACCACCAATGCCCTCATCCCCACTCACTGGGCAATGATGGTAAAGGCAGGATAAATATTTGAACCAAACAGGTGTGTGTATCAGCAAAGGCAACAACAACCATGAGCGGGGGGGGGGGGGGGGACATGGGAAATGTTTTTTTTTCTTCTTCTAATGATGGCAATAATAATAATGACAAGTAAGAAACATATTGAGGTTAATAACAGCAAATATTAAAAAAAAACAGCAATGGTAAGTTTAGTTATGAAAATGATAACATTTTTACAACATGTGATTCCATTTGCTAGGAAGATGTTCTTTGGAATGGTGTTAACATAGCATAGCAGGTACATACAAATACAAAATGCAGTTTTTAATAATAGTAGGAGTAAAGGAGTTGGTTATTTTTCCCTCCTTGTTTTTGTTTTCCCTAACTGTAAGGGTTCATTCATTATTTCCCCTTTGCTCTCTCTTTCTTTTTTTAAATAAAAATTAACCAAGCATTTGTATTAACACAAGTTTTTACGGTATCATTGGTTTGGTAACCATATGTGATTTTGTATTCATTCATTCATTCAACACTTACTCACATGATTCAAAGGGGGTGACAAAGAGAAAGGGAAATCTTTACATTTTTGTTTTTCCCGCGCTACCCTCCCACCAATTGTTCCACTCCACCAATGCTCTCATGACCACCCTGGTATTGATGGCACAGGCAGGACAAATGTTTGAACCAACCAGTGGGGGTAGTAGCAAAGGCAACAAACCATAAGCAAAGGGGGCACAGGGGAGATGAAGTTGTAAATTAATACTGATGATATCAATATTACTTGTAACATTAATGATACTAAGGATAATAAGGTAAATACTGAATACAAAGAAAAGGCTAAATCTTTACAATTTTCTTTCCCTCAATACACTCCCACCAATTTGTTCCACTCCACCAATGCTCTCGTGACCACTAATGATGGTACAGACAGGACATATGTTTGAAACAACCAGTGGGGGTAGTAGCAAAAGTAACGAACCTTAAGCAAGGTGGGGGGCACAGGGGAGATGAAATTGTAAAATACTAATGATGATATCAGTAATACTTATAAAATTAATAAAACTAAGGATAATAGGGTAAGTACTGAATAAAGGAAAAGGGGAAGTCTTTACATTTTTGTTTCCCTCGCTACACTCCCACCAATTGGTTTCACTCCACCAATTCCCCCATGACCACTCTAATGGTGGTACAGGCAGGACAAATGTTTAAGACAATCAGTGAGGGTAGTAGCAAAAGCAACAAACCTTAAGCAAAGAGGGGAACATGGGAGATGAAGTTGTAGATTAATAATGATGATATCATTAATACTTATAAAATTAATGTTACTAAAGACGATAAGGGTGAGATAATGGTAGTAATAATAATAATGACAATGATAATAGTATATAATAATAATAATAATAATAATAATAATAATAATAATAATAATAATAATAATAATAATAATAATCGTATAATAGACATGTGATTATACTTACTAAAGTGGTAATCTTAGTAGTGGTGGTAGTATAGCACAACCATGCATTTAAAGCAAACATTCCATAAATAGTAATTTGGAATGGAAGGAGTTGATTTTCTTTTCTCCTTTATTCTTTCCCCCCCTTATCTATAAGGGTTGAACTCATCATTTTGAAGCAAATAAAACAAAGCATTTGTACTTCCACTATTCTTTACATAAGGGATTTTTCATTGGTCTTTTGACCATATGTGAACTTTTTTAATCATTCACTCACAGTTTCTTCTTTCTTTCTCGCACTCATTTATACCAAATTTGTAATACAATAAAGAAGAATACATATGATTTACTCTGGGAAAAGTTGTGATATTTTGTGTGTGTACATAAAGGAATTTAAGTGTGTGTTATTTGTGTGGTGTTTGTATCTGGCAAAGTTTCTGCAGGTCCATATAAGTTGTCTGTAGTAAGAAAGTGCTACAAGTAGTTTTGTATGTATGTCCTTAGCTGTCTTTGGTATAGTGTTGAGAAAAATTGCTTTATATATGTCGGTTTGTTTGCCTGTGTGCGTTTGTATGAGGTGTTTGAGTGTTGCGCGTGTGGCAGTAACTGTTGGACATGTATAATAAATGTGTTCCTCCTTCTCTTGTGTGTTGTTTCTACACAATTGACATTGTTTGGATATGTATGCTTTTACCTATTTTGTGAGGGTCATATTGTATAACAGTCTATATGTGATTTCCCTAGCTTTTGGAGTTATGTGTTTGTTGTGTAGGTTTGAAAAGGTGCATGTGAAGTCAGTCATAAAGTATTTGTGTCCTCTTTTAATCCTAAGTCTTAGTGATGGCACTTGTTCTCTAACTAAATGTTTGTATATCGTGTGTGTTGTCTGCTGTATTAACTGTTCATGTCCTTTTATTGCCTGCATGCATGTCTGATAGAATGTTGGTAGTCTTCCCTGTTAGTATGCAGTTGCATTGTTAAGAGGTATGAGATGTTTGATGTGGTGGCCTATGTAGTATAGTGCTAGTCTGTTCTGTTCTGGGTGTCTGATGATTTTACCTATGTGACTGATTCTAAGTGACAGTATTTTTGTCTGGATGTCCTGTAGTGCAATACCCCCTTGTCCCTTGTCTTGTATGAGAGTTTTGTGTTGCATGCTGTGTATTGTGTTGGTGAAGATGAAGCTTCTGATTTGTTTGTTTATGTTTGTGACGGTCTGTTTGGGAGGGTCCAGTACTGTTGCTAAATATATTATTTTGGGTAATATGTATGTGTTGACTATTGTGCTTCTACCAAATATTGTGGATGTCTTGCTCCTATACCTGTGTAACATGTCTGTGATCTGTTTGGTCAGTGCGTGAAATGTCTGTCTGTGTGTTTCTGTGGGATCACATGGAAATGTGATCCCATACAGCTTCATGGTGTCTATGTGCTTCAGATCTGGAGGGTTTTTGGAGATCTGGAGGTGATTTCTGTACAATAATTTTGGCTCCACTGTCTTTTCCAAAATGGGTAACGGTGTGGAGTATATTCCTTATTGATGTGTTGCTGGTGGGAAAGAAGGCAGTGTCATCTGCATAGGCGATGGGCTTCTGCTCTCCTATCCCATGCAGGAAGGTTCCTTTAATACTAGTGTCTTGCCTTATCTTCTCTCATAAAGGTTCTAGGGTGAGCACATACAGGAGACGTGATAAGGGACACCATTGTCTTACAGATCTCGTGAGCCTGAAGGTAGCTGTCAGTGAATGGTTAACCAACACTCTGCTCTCAGGATTTTTATACAAGATCTGTACCCACTGCCTGTAGTATTCTCCTATGTTACAAAATTCTAGTGTCCTATGCAGGTATGTGTCGGAAATTCTGTCGAAGGCCTTCTCTTGATCCAAGGATGAGATGATGGAGGATGGACAGTCTTTCCCATGTGTGTAGTTGATTATGGCTTTAATGAGGTGTGTGTGGTTGTGTATATTTCTGTCTTTGACACTGCACTGTTGGTCTGGGTGTATTAGTGTTGGCATGAACGGTTTAAGTTTGTTGGTGAGTCATTTTAACGAGTATCTTGTAGTCTGTGTTGAGTAAGGAAATTGGTCTGTAGTTCTTCAGTTGTGTTTTGTCAGTTTTATCTTTGCATATGAGTGTAATGTAAGACATGTTGCAGCTGTCCGGGAGATTTTTTTTGTCAAAAGCTTCCTGATAGACTTTGAGGAGAAGATTGCCTAGAATAGGGAAGAAGTGTTGGTAGAATTCTACTGTCAAACCGTCTGGTCCTGGAGTTTTGTCTTTGTTTTGTGTGCTTAGTGCCTGTGTTATGTCTGTCAGTGTCAGTTCTGTGTCCAGTGTGTCTCTGTCTGTGTCAGATAATTTCTTTGTGTACCGTAAGAAGTTGTCTTGTATCTGTGTGTCGACTGTCTCTGCTGTGAATAGTTGTGTGTAGTGTTGTTGGAAAGCAGTCTCTATGTGTGGTGTTTCTGTCTGCATGTTTCCTTGCATGTCTGATATTTTGCTTATTTGCCTGTTACGTTGTACGTTCTGTTCTATTGCTAAAGAGAGGAAGGAATTTTTTCCCCCCTGATTTCTTCATTTATTAATTTCACTTAAGTTCTTTGACTGCCAGACCAGGTGGCAATGACTGTCTCAGCTTCTCTGCCTTGTCTCTGTCCTGGATCACCAGTGTGTACAAGTATCTGCTGCATCGCAACTTGACCTTGACATTGTCCTTGTTCTTCTTGATCTTGACAGATATAGCATCTTTCCTCCTGGCTGTGAGCAGAACGTCTTTGATCTCCTGAATCTGTTTAAGCATGATTGCTGTTAATATTTTCCTTCCTTTGCTGGAACAAAAACTAAAGTGTGGAAGGAATTTCCCTTTTTTTTTTCCTTTTTTATTTCCTCTTCATTTTTTTTGGCCTTCTACAGGCAAAATCAAATTTTCTAGAGAGGAAGTAATTTTTTTTTTACAACCTTTATTGAGTGTTAAGAAACATTTGCATTTGTATTGTTCGTGTTTTTACAGAGCGTTGCGTGTGGAAGTGTAGGTGACATATGCGCAAAATTTTACAAAATTATTTCAACATTTTTACATTTGAAATGGGGGGTAAACGAAAAACGAGTACAAACAAACATAAGACGATAGTATACCATTATTTTCCCCCTGCCACCCTCTCACCTGTCAGCTCCAACCCCACCAATACCATCATCACCACTTGGTAATGAGGAGAATGGCAGTAAACTTGTTGGAACCAACCGGTGAAGTAAGCAGCAGCATCAAAACCAACAGTATCAAAAACATTCCATCATTGACATTGTTGTAAGGAAATATTTTAAAACAAATGCGTGATGGTATTGCGTCGTTGTTATTTCCCCTGTCGCCCCGCTCTCCTGTCAGCTCCAAAACTCCTACCAAATACCATCACCACCTCCGTGATGATGAACATGGCGGTGTAGAACCAACCGGTGAGGGCGGCCGCAGAAAAACAACAATCACAGTATCAAAGGTGGGAAAGGGGGATGTGACAGTTTACGGGTTTACAAAGCCATATATATTAATAATGATTACAATGATAATAATGCAAATAAATACCCAAATACATAAATAAAAAAAATGACAAAGAATAAAAACTGTTAAGGGTGATAAACAATAACATTTAACAGCAATGATAATAATAGTTAAAATCTGTGATTCCTTTTGCTAAAATGATTTTCTTAGGAATGGTGTTTACATGAAATACATCTTATAATAATAATGACAAAGAATAAAACTACTAAGGGTGATAACAGCAATGCTAATAAACACAATGATAAAATTAGTTATGATAATGATCACATTTTCCAAACATGTGATTCCATTTGCTAAAATGATTTTCTTAGAAATGGTGTTAAAATATGGCAGGTACATACAATAACAATTGCATCCTGCACTGTTCAATAATATAGTAGGTGTAAAAAGGAGTTGGTTATCTTTTTTTTCTCCTTGCTTATTTTTTATTTTTATTTTTTTTATACATATGCTTGCAACATGCAATGTTCAATAATAGTAGAAGTAAAAGGAGTTGGTTTTCTTTTTCTCCTTGCTTATTTTGTTTGTTTGTCTTATTTGTAAGGGTTCATTCATTTTTTCCCTTCCTCTTTTTTTTTTTTTTTTAACTTTTTGTAAAAAGTAAACAAGCATCAGTATTAGCACAAAATTTTTACAATCTTTACATTTTTGTTTCCCTTGCCATCTTCTCACCAATTTGTTTCACTCCACCAATGCCCTTATCACCACTATCTGGGCAATGATGGTAAAGGCAGGATAAATATTTGAACCAAACCGGTGTGGGTATCAGCAAAGGAGCAAAGGCAACAACAACCATGAGCGAGGGGAGGGGGGCACATGGGAAAAGGTTTTTTGTTTTATTACTAATGATGACAATAATAATAAGACAAGAAGAGACATACTAAGGGTAATAACAGCCAGTATAAAAACCAGCAATGGTAATAATAGTTTGAAAATGATAACCTTTTTACAAAATTGTGATTCCATTTGCTAGGATGATTTTCTTTGGAATGGTGTTCACATAGCATAGCAGGTACATACAAAGGCAAACTGCAGTTTTTAATAATAATTGGAGTAAAAGGAAGTTGATTTTTGTCCTCATTTCCCCAAGCATTTGTATTTAAAAAATTTTTACAGTATCATTGGTTTGGTAACCATATGTGATTTTGTATTCATTCATTCAACACTCACTCACATGATTCAAAGGGGGTGACAAAGAGAAAGGGAAAACTTTACATTTTTGTTTACTTTGCCACCACCCACCAATTTGTCTCACTTCACCAATACCCTCATGACCACTCTTACTGATGGTACAGGCAGGATGAAGTGTTTGAACCAAACCGGTGGGGGTAGTAGCAAAGGCAAAAAAAAACTAAGCATAGGGGGGCACAAGGGAGATGAAGTTGTTAAATAATAATGATGATATCAAAGATACTTGTAACATTACTGTTTCTAAGGATACTAGGGTAGGGTAATGATAGTGATAATATTAATAAAATATAATAAATAATAATAATAATAGTAATAATAATAATAATAATAATAATAATAATAGTAATAAATATATTAATAGTAATAATAATGATGTATTTATAATTTAAAGATAATTAAAGTACTAATAATAATAATAATAAATATATAATAATAATAATAGTGTTGATAATAGTATGATAGATATGTGACTCAATTTACTAAAATGATAAACTTAGTAATGGTGGTAGTGTAGCCTAGCAAATGCATTTAAAGCAACATTCAATAATTAGAAAAATTGGAATGGAAGGAATTTTTCTTTTCTCCTTTTTTTCCCCCTTTCCCTTATCCATAAGGGCCACTTCTTCATTTGAAGTAAATAGACAAACATTTATACTTCCACAGATCCTCACATGAGGGATTAATCATTGGTCTTGGTGACCATTTGTGATATTTTATACTCATTTACTCCTCATTCACTCACAGTTTCTGCTTTCTTTCTCGCACTCATGTATACCAAATTTGTAATACAATAATGAAGAATACATATGATTTACTCTGGAAAGAGTTGTGATATTTTGTGCGTGTACATAAATGATATTAAGTGTGTGTTATATGTGCGGTTTTTGTATCTGGCTGAGTTTCTACATGTCCATATGAGATATCTATAGTAAGAAAGAGCTGTCAGTAGTTTTGTATGTATGTCTTTTGTTGATTTTGGTATAGTGTTGAGAAAAATTGCTTTATATATGTCGGTTTGTTTGCCTGTGTGCGTTTGTATGAGGTGTTTGAGTGTTGCGCGTATGGCTGTAATTGTTGGACATGTATAATAAATGTGTTCCTCTGTCTCTGTTGTGTTGTTTCTACATAGCTGACACTGTGATATTTGTTTGAATTTGTATGCTTCTGTCTGTGTTGTCGGTGTCATATTGTATAACAGTCTATATGTGATCTCCTAGCTTTTGGTGTTATGTGTTTGTTGTGTAGGTTTGAAAAGGTGCATGTGAAGTCAGACATGAAGTATTTGTGTCCTCTTTTAATCCTAAGTTTGAGTGATGGTGCTTGCTCTCTAACTAAATGTTTGTATATTTTGTGTGTTGTTTGCTGTATTAAATGTTCATGTCTTTGTATTGCCTGTATGCATGTCTGGTAGAATGTTGGCAGTGTTCCCTGGTAGTGTGCAGTTGCATTGTTAAGAGGTGTGAGGTGTTTTATGTTATGTGCTATATAATATAAAGCTAATCTATGTTGTTCTGGATGTCTGATGATTTTACCTATGTGACTGATTCTAAGTGACAGTATTTTTGTGTGGATGTCCTGTAGTGCAATTCCCCCTTGTCGTTTGTCCTGTATGAGTGTTTTGTGCTTGATGCTGTGTATTGTGTTGGTGAAGATGAAGCGTCTGATTTGTATGTTTATGTTTGTGACGGTCTGTTTGGGAGGGTCTAGTACTGTCGCTAAGTATAATATTTTGGGTATTATGTATGTGTTGACTATTGTGCTTCTACCAAATATTGTGGATGTTTTGTACCTGTACCTATGTAACATGTCTATGATCTGTTCAGTCAGTGAGTGCCATGTCTGTTTGTGTGTTTTTGTGGGATCACATGGAAATGTGATCCCATACAGCTTCATGGTGTCTGTGTGTCTCAGGTCTGGAGGGAAATCAGACTTTTGTTTCCACTTTCCTAGACCCATTATCTGTGACTTTCTGTATATTTACTTTGGCTCCACTGCCTTTTCCAAAATGGGTAAAGGTGTGGAGTATGTTCCTTATTGAGATGTTGCTAGTGGGAAAGAAGGCAGTGTCATCTGCATAAGCGATGAGCTTCTGCTCTCCTATCCCATGCAGGAAGGTTCCTTTAATACTAGTGTCTTGTCTTATCTTCTCTAGTAAAGGCTCTAAGGTGAGCACATACAGTAGTGGTGATAAGGGACATCCCTGTCTTACAGATCTCGTGAGCCTGAAGCTAGCTGTCAGTGAATGGTTCACCAACACTTTGCTCTCAGGATTTTTGTACAAGATCTGTATCCACTGCCTGTAGTACTCTCCTATGTTACAGTGTTCTAGTGTCTTATGCAGGTAAGTGTGGGAAATTCTGTCGAAAGCCTTCTCTTGATCCAAGGACAAGATGGAGGATGGAAAGTCTTTCCCATGTGTGTAGTTGATAATGTCTCTAATGAGGTGGTTGTGGTTGTGTATATTTCTGTCTTTGACACTGCACTTTTGGTCGGGGTGTATGAGTGTTGGCATGAAGGGTTTGAGTTTGTTGGTGAGTGATTTGGCAAGTATCTTATAGTCTGTGTTGAGTAAGGAAATTGGTCTGTAGTTCTTCAGTTGTGTTTTGTCGGTGTTGTCTTTGCGTATGAGTGTGATGTAGGACATGTTACAGCTTTCAGGTAACTGTTGTTTGTCAAAGGCTTCCTGATAGACTTTGAGGAGAAGATTGCCTAGGATAGGAAAGAAATGTTGGTAGAATTCTACTGTCAAACCGTCTGGTCCTGGAGTTTTGTCTTTGTTTAGTGTGCTCAATGCCTGTGTTATGTCTGTCAGTGTCAGTTCTGTGTCCAGTGTTTCTCTGTCTGTGTCAGGTAATTTCTTTGTGTACTGTAAGAAGTTGTCTTGTATCTGTGTATCTATTGCCTCTGCTGTGAATAGATGTGTGTAGTGTTGCTGGAAAGCTGTCCCTATGTGTGGTGTTTCTGTCTGCATGTTTCCCTGCATGTCTGTTATTTTGCTGATTTGTCTCCTATGCTGTATATTCTGCTCTATTGCAATGTACTGTGTACTGGCTGTCTCTTGTGTAATTGTGTTGAGCTTTGTTCTGAGAAGAGCACCCATATATCTATGTTGTTGGTGTTCTTCTAGCTGTGCTTCAAGTGTGTGTAAATGAAGTGCATCTCTGTCTGTCTGTTTTGTTAGTCGTATGGCTGTCTGTATAATACGCTCCTGTCTAAGTCTGTCTTTGTGGATCATGGTTGCTATATGTTGTGTTCTGCTTCGTATCGTGTTTTTTAGCAAGTCCCAGTATTGTGTGATGTTCTCAGTCGGTATATTGTCTGTGTAAGTGTGTATGAGCTGTGTCATATATTTTACATATCGTGTGTCGTTCAAAAGTGTACAATTAAACTTCCAATGAGGTGAACGCTTGTGTGGCTGCGTGTCTGTGCTGTTCGGGCTAATGTGTACTAGTATACCTTTGTGGTCTGTGAAGTCTAGTGTTTGTCGTAGGTGTTGGGATTTTATGATGTTGTGTGTTGCGGGTGTGTAGAATCTGTCTAATCTGGATGATCTGTTGTGTGCTTTGTTTGTGAACGTTGTTTCTATGCTGTCGGGGTGTGTTTGCCTGAATGCGTCTGTGAGGTTGTGTGTATCGATGATGTTTAGCAGTGTGTCTAGTTGATGTATACTGTCCTTGCCGGACCTCCTCAGCTGTGTTCTTACTTCACCTCCTACCACATCCACTCCTTCAAGAACACAGTTGAAATCACCGGCAAGAACAATATTTTGTCCCCTGTATGTCTGTGTTAATAAATCGTCTAACTGTTCATAAAATAGAGGTTGATAATTGTAGTTTGGTGGTGCATGTATGTTAACAATAGCGTACGTGTGTGCTTCGTTTTTTACCTCAACTGCACAAATCCTACCATGTGGGTCTCTGTGTGACCTAAAAATAGTCCACGTGTCGGAAATTTGTAGGATCGCTGTCCCTGAACCTGTGTTGTTTTCCGCCAAACTGAATGACGAATTTTTAATCCTAGCCGTGTTACCAATTCAGCTGCTTCATAGTCTGTTTGGATATTTGTTTCTTGTAATAAAAGAAAATCTGGCTTGTGTTTGTGTATGAGTGTGACTATTTGTTTTAATTTCATTTTCATACCACGGATATTTAAACTAATTAAACATAAATTGTCAGCCATTTATAAATAATTAAAAAAACAACTAATTAATGTGTAGTTTAAGAGTTAGTACCTTTGTCTGTCTTGTCTTTAGTTTTGGGTTTTATCTCCCTCTGTGGTGTTTCCTTCGTTGTTGTCGTCCTCCTCTTGGTCTCCGTCGTCGGTGTCAGTATCTGTGTTGATGAAAAGTGGCCCTTCCTCATCGCTGTTTTCGCTTCTGTTTTTCTTGTGTTTTTGAGGATTTCTTGTTTGGTTGGAAGAGGACGTTCCCTTCCTCCTCTTCTTTCACGTCTTTGCTGGGTGACGAGTTCCTTCTGTCTCTCCATTGTCTTTTTCTGCCGTGGCCTGACGACTTGAAAGCCGTCGTCTTCGTCTTCTTGTGTTGTTTTTGTCACTGATTCTGAGTCCTCGTCTGGCCTCGTGGCTTCTTTTTGGCCGGCTGTCTCGGCGACATCTTGTTTTTTGTGGTTCGAATTTGTTTGAAGTTTTTCCCCGAGTGCGGGGAACTCCTCTTGTGGTCTTTCAGTTGTTTGTTGGGTATTGCCTTTCTTTTGTCTCCGGCTCGGGCATTTGTTGGCCCAGTGTGAGTCCAGGCCACATGTAGGACATTCGGTGCGGCGACCAACCATTGTAAACATAATTCGGTGGTCTCCTGTGATTTTCCCAGGAGCCGTAATCTTGGCATAATGAGGTATCGGTTTTGTGGGGGTACACAGGACTCCCCATTTTCCGCCACCGTACTGAATACGGAGTACTTCCGCATTTTTGTCACCAATTGTCTGCTTCACGATGAACTTGACTCCCTCTGGAGGAATCGTGTTGGGAAGCCAATGAATCGTCACACGTTCTCGTTCCTTTTCAAAGTGTTCAATCGACACTTCGAGTCCCTCTGTCGGCAGTTTTATTTTCTTGCCATGCAGGCCCTTGTAAACTGCCACATGGGCAGCTTGAGTCAGGTTTACGAACCACCGTGTGGGTGTTTCGTATCGGTAAATGTCCGCTACTCCGCCAGCAGGCACCCCGTATGGCCCTAGCAACTTGCTTTCTAGAGAGGAAAGAAACCGAAACATGTTTACGTTGCGAAGAGAAACCAGAGTATGCGTAATTTCGGTTTAGACAGACGAGGCCTAGCAGATAAAGAAATGAATAATTTACTACATATTAATTATTATACAACAACTTGGTGCCTAAAATTTTAAATAATATTCAAAACTGTATATAGCTTTTATGATGGTAACATTCAATTTATACTTTTTAGAATATGAATAAAATTATTACAGGAATAAACATATACTTGTCTTGCAAAATAGCTGTCTGTACAAATATAGTGAAATCTATAATTGTTCCCCTTGATTGCTAAAGCCGTAATATGACTTCAACTTAGATGCAATTATTTCCCTTGTAGTAAATAAATAAAATTAGTTGCATATCCTTTACAGGGACCGCCATCCCTGGTCTAGGTGTTACACGACTTTCTCCGTAATCCCGCATACTCTCGTAACATGACGTGCGCGATGAATTGGTAGCGGTTCTCTCCGCGTCGGTAACTTACGGGGTATGTGAGCCGTTCGCTCAGAAAGCAACGGCAAACCACTGAGCGCAATCCTGCCAAGAAATCAACAATCAGCTAAAAGATGCTGATGTTGACAGCAATGTCCTGCAAAGGATATGCGAAAAAAAAACCCCACAGGGCGTCGCAGTCAACACCAGCATGTTCTGCCGTTGTGATCTCCTGGCAAGTCCACGCTCAGTAGTCTTCCATTGCTCTCCGAATGACCGGCATCCATAACATTTCGTAAAAAACCAACGCAAGACGGTTTGCTGCCAAATCGTCTGCAGCTGTGTTTTGAACGCGGGTATGCGGAATTACGAATTGCGTCTGTAACTCCTTCGCCTCGTAGCGAGAAAAACAAAATTATTCGTACTAACAAACCATTGTGTACGCGACATCTTTTTAAGGTTGGTGTTGTTTTGCTTGTCCTCTCATAAAAATAAATGTTGTTGCGTATCCCTTACGAGACGTTGCAGTCAACACCAGCATTTTTCAGCTGATATTGATGTACTAGGCAAGTGTTACGTTCAGTAGTTTGCCATTGTTTTCTGAACGACCGGCTGCCATACCAGCACGTTATAACACAACGCGGCACGGTCTGCTGCACAAATCGGTCGCAGCTTAGCTTTGAACGCCTGGTACCCGGATCACGAACCGCGTTCGCAAGCCTTTAGCCACGGATTATTATTTATTTATTTATTTATTTATTTTTGTTGCATGATTATGACATAGCCATGTACCACACGAGCCGAAGTGCAGTAAGAACACAAGAAGGTATATCATATATGTTCACAGTCAATACAGGAGTGAGACGGGGATGTGTGCTTTCTCCTCTGCTATTTAATATCTACATGGACAGAATATCCAAAGAAGCAAGTCTTGACAGAACAGACTCAGAAAATTTAGAACTCTTTACTCCAAATGAAACAACTGATCCACAGGAAATAAATGAACTTCTATTTGCAGATGATCAGTGCCTGTTTTACAGCGATGAGGGCAGACTACAAAATCATATTAATAACCTGAGTTCAACATGCAGCAGATACAATATGAGTATAAATACAGCCAAATCCGAAGTAATGCAAGTTGGCAGATCGCCGGGCCCATTAAGTATACAGATAAATAGCACAACTCTGAAACAAGTTAAAGAATTCAAATATCTTGGAAGTATGATCACAGAAGATGGCAGATTGGACAGAGAAATTGAAATCAGATGTCAAAAAGCTAGTACACTTACATATCAACTATCACCCATACTGAAACATCCAAATATACCTATACCCGCAAAACGACAGATAATAAACAGCATATTCACACCAACCCTATGCTATTAATCTCAAACTTGGACTTTATCGAAATCACACTTTCGCAAAATCGTAAGGTAAGAATAAATATCCATAGAACCCTAATAATAGAAATGGTAATACACAAGAGTAATAATCGCTATAAGGAAGAACGATAAATTTGTATTTGTATTGTTAGTGTTGTTACATGCGTCCTGTGTGTTCAGTATTTGTGTGCGTATATTAACAGAGCGTTGCATGTGGGCGTGTAGGTGACATATGTGCGATATTAGTACAATTTATACACTGACATTGCTTTATATGAAAGGGGGGCTACCCAAAAAAATTCGTTTTACTATGTTTGTTTCCCTTGTCACCCACTCACCACAGGGCTCCAAACCCGCCAACACCATCACCACCTCTTCGGTAATGATGATAATGGCAGTAATCTGTTTAGAACCAACCAGTGAGGGTGGCAGCAGCATCAACAGCATCAGTAAAACAAGCGGGTGGAGGGGGAACTGAGGGATTGTAATAATAATAATTATTATTATAATGATTCATAAGATTAAAATTAAAAGGAAATCCAACCATAATAATAAAAATAGTAATACAGAAAGGTAACAATGGCAATAAGGAAGCATGATAATAAAAGTACCTTTGCGTTTGTATTGCTAGTGTTGTTACATGCGTCCTGTGTGTTCAGTATTTGTGTGCGTGTATTTACAGAGCGTTGCAAGTGGGCGTGTGGGTGACATGTGTGTAATATTACCACAAACTTATCCATTGACATATTTAACTGTGAAAGGGGGTTAACAAAGAGAAAAGGGAAAACTCATATATTTTGTTTCCGTTGCCACACCCTCACTAATTTGTTCCACTCTACCAATGTCTCATCACTACTCTGGTAATGATAGTAAAGGCAGAATAAATGTTAGACACAAACCAGTTGGGTAGTGCCATGTAGCCTCGGAGGCAAGAGTCAATGAATTAGAATTATATACGAAAATTGTGGCAAAACGAATGGAGAGAGATAACCGAGAAGCGCATGAATACACAGATTACTACATGACGTCACGGCGGACTACGTTACCATAGGCAGTCAAGTTTAGAAACATCAAGAAGAAAGGCGCACGCAATGACAACACCGAGATCAACATGAAAAACCAACTGACAACCGTTATGGGCATAACATCTGATACTACAACAAGAGGAGGAAACAAGGGCACAATCTGCATTAAGAAGGACGATTGGCAGAAGGACGTTTAAAGCAGAGAAAAAAAGAAAATAGATGGCGTCATAATGTGCCGGTTGAATGTCAGCTGGAAGTCATGGAATCAGCCACAAGCAGAGTAGCGTAAGTTAGATTGTTAGGGATCAGGAACGTAACATAATTACAGAGCGATTTACAGTATGATATTTATTCGTCATTTGTTTCAATATTAGAATGGGATCGAGTTCGGCAGCTAAGATAGAATATTTACAAATAATTATTTATTATATTTTGACCGGCCATCCAAGCAATATGGGAACGGTCATATAACTATTTGTTGATAACATGTCCGACCGATCAACACTATTAAAGTTTAATTTGACGTAGAATGCCATCGTTTGCTGCCATCATCTTCGTTGACGTTCATTTCTGGTTAGCGTTGACCTGCTACAGTGCTTGTTGGGACAACGAGCGTGAGTAGAAGAGAGAAACATTCTAACAGAAATTATAAGACAAAGACCATATAGCAGGTAGCAGCAAAGGCAACAACAACCATAGGCGAAAAAAGGGGGCATAGGGGAGATGAGGTTATATAGTACTAATGATGACAATAATGGTAATGATAGAAAGGTATAAAGAATAAACAAAGGTAATAATAATGAAAGTAATACTAATAATAAAATTTTATAAACATATGATTCTATTTACTAAAATGATAGTCTTAGCAATGGTGGTAAAATAGCATAGTAAGTGCATAGAATTGCAACATTCAATTATTAATAATAATATGAGTAAAGGGGGTAGATTTTTTTCTCTCCCTGATCCCCCCCCCCCCCCTTAACTGTAAGAGTTCATTCATTTTCCCTCCTTTTTTTGTAAGTAATAAACAAACATATATAGTTGCACAAGTTTTTACATTTGAGGTCCTTACTCGTCATATTGACTATATGTGATATTTTATAATTGTTCACTCAACATTCACTGCCAGTTTCATGCTTCTTTCTCGCACTCATGTATACCAAAATTGTAATGCAATAAGGAAGAATACAAATGATTTGCTCTGGAAATATCTGTTGTATTTTGTGTGTACATACAGGAAATTAAGTGTGAGTTATATCTGAGTTGTTTGTATCTGGCTGAGTTTCTGCATCCATATAAGATGTCTGTAGTAAGAAAGTGCTATGAGTAGTTTTGTATGTATGTCTTTTGCTGTCTTTGGTATAGTGTTGAGAAATATTTGCTTTGTATATGTCGGTTTGTTTGCCAGTGTGTGTTTGTATGAGGTGTTGGAGTGTTGCGCGTGTGGCTGTAATTGTTGGACATGTATAATAAATGTGTTCCTCTGTCACGCGTGTGTTGTTTCTACATAAGTCGCATTGTTTGGATATGTATGCATCTACCTGTGTTGTCGGTGTCATATTGTATAACAGTCTATTTGTGATTTCCCTAGCTTTCGGTGTTATGTGTTTGTTGTGTAGTTTTAAAAAGGTGCACGTGAAGTCAGTCATGAAGTATTTGTATCCTCTTTTAATCCTAAGTTTTAGTGATGGTGCTTGTTCTCTAACTAATTGTTTGTATATTGTGTGTGTTGTTTGCTGTATTAACTGTTCATGTCCTTGTCTTGCCTGTATGCATGTCTGATAGAATGTTGGCAGTCTTCCGTGGTAGTGTGCAGTTGCATTGTTAAGTGGTGTGAGGTATTTGATATTGTGGGCTATGAAGTATAGTGCTAGTCTGTGCTGTTCTGGATGTCTGATGATTTTATCTATGTGACTGATTCTAAGAGTCTCGTAGCGGGCGAGAGCTGGGAGTGGTTCTACCCCCGCTGGTGACTTGCGTGATAACTGAGCCGGCCGCTCAGAAAGCAATGGCAAACTACTGAGCGTAATCTTGCCAAGAAATCAACAGACAGCTGAAAGATGCTGCTGTTGACATCGATGTCCTGTAAAGGATATGCGAATTTTAAAAAAAAGACTGATTCTAACTGATAGTGTTTTTGTTTGAATGTCCTGTTGTGCAATACTCCCTTGTTTCTTGTCTTGTATGAGAGTTTTGTGTAATATGCTGTGTATTGTGTCGGTGAAGATGAAGCGTCTGATTTGTTTGTTTATGTTTGTGACGGTGAGTTTGGGAGGGTCAAGTACTGTCGCTAAGTATATTATTTTAGGTATTATGTATGTGTTGACTATTGTGCTTCTACCAAATATTGTGGATGTTTTGTACCTATACCTGTGTAACATGTCTGTGATCTGTTGGGTTAGTGTGTGCCATGTCTGTTTGTGTGTTTCTGTGGGACCACGTGGAAATGTGATCCCATACAGCTTCATGGTGTCTGTGTGTCTCAGGTCTGGAGCTAAATCAGACTTTTGTGTCCACTTTTCTATGCCAATTATCTGTGATTTCTGTACATTAATTTTGGCTCCACTACCTTTTCCAAAATGGGTAATGGTGTGTAGTATGTTCCTTATTGATGTGTTGCTAGTGGGAAAGAAATCAGTGTCATCTGCATAAGCGATGAGCTTCTGCTCGCCTATCCCATGCAGGAAGGTTCCTTTAATACTAGTGTCTTTTCGTATCTTCTCTAGTAAAGAATCTAGGGTCAGCACATACAGGAGTGGTGATAAGGGACATCCCTGTCTTACGGATCTCGTGAGCCTGAAGCTGACTGTCAGTGAATGGTTTACCAACACTTTGCTCTCGGGATTTTTATACAAGATCTTATCCACTGTTTATAGTACTCTCCTAAATTACAGTGTTCTAGTGTCCTATGCAGGTAAGTGTGGGAAATTCTGTCGAATGCCTTCTCTTGATCCAAGGACAAGATGGAGGATGGACAGTCTTTCCTGTGTATGCAGGTGATTATGTCTCTAATGTGGTGGTTGTGATGGTGTATATTTCTGTCTTTGACACTGCACTGTTTGTCTGGGTGTATGAGTGTTGGCGTGAGAGGTTTAAGTTTGCTGGTGAGTGATTTGGAAGTATCTCGTAGTCTGTGTTGAGTAAGAAAATTGGTCTGTAGTTCTTCAGTTGTGTTTTGTCGGTGTTGTCTTTGTGTATGAGTGTGATGTAGGACATGTTGCAGCTGTCAGAAAGTTGTTTTTTGTCAAAGGCTTTCTGATATACTTTGAGGAGAAGATTGCCTAGGATAGGAAAGAAATGTTGGTAGAATTCTGCTGTCAAACCGTCTGGTCCTGGAGTTTTGTCTTTGTTCAGTGTACTTAGTGCCTGTGTTATGTTTGTCAGTGTCAGTTCTGTGTCCAGTGTGTCTCAGTCTGTGTCAGGTAATTTCTTTGTGTACAGTAAGAAGTTGTCTTATATCTGTGTGTCTACTGCCTCTGCCGTGAATAGATGTGTGTAGTATTGTTGGAAAGCAGTCCCTATGTGTGGTGTTTCTGCCTGCATGTTTCTCTGCATGTCTGATATTCTGCTTATTTGTCTCTATGCTCTATGTTCTGTTCTATTGCAATACATTGTCTACTGGCTGTCTCTTGTGTAATTGTGTTGAGCTTTGGTCTAAGAAGAGCACCCAGATGTCTGTGTTGTTGATGTTCTTCTAGTTGTGTTTCTAGTGTGTGTAAATGAGGTGCATCTCTGTCTGTCTGTTTTGTTAGTCGTATGGCTGTCTGTATGATGCGCTCCTGTCTTAGTCTGTCCTTGTGGATCATGGTTGCTAAATGTTGTGTTCTGCTTCGTATGGTGTCTGACAAGATCTGTAAGACAAGGGTGCCCACTATCACCACTTCCGTATATACTGAAACTAGAGCCATTATTAGAAAAGATCAGACAAGTTACCAGCATTAAAGGCACTTTCATACAGGGAATAGGAGGGCAAAAGGTCATTGCTTATGTAGACGATACTGCAATCTTCCCTACAAGCAACATATCCATCAGAAACACACTGCACACCTTCTCCCACTTTGGGATAGGCAGTGGAGCCAAAATTAATGTACAAATATCACAAATTATGGGCCTAGGAAAGTGGAAACAAAAGTCTGATTTCCCTCCAGACCTAACACATACACACAATATGAAACTGTATGGGATCACATTTCCATGTGACCCCAGAACAACACACAGAGAAACATGGCTACAACTAACACACCAAATCACAGACATGCTACATAGGTATAAATACAATACATCAACAATATTTGGTAGAAGCATAATAGTTAACACATACATCATACCGAAAATAATATACTTAGTGACAGTGTTAAACCCTCCAAAACAGACAATCACAGACATAAATAAACAGATAAGACATTTCATATTTAGTAAGACAATACACAGCATACAGCATAAAACTCTCATTCAGGATAAGAAACAAGGAGGTATAGCACTTTAGGACATACAAACAAGAATACATGCACTTAGAATCAGCCACATAGGTAATATTATCAGACATCCAGAAAAACATAGTTTAGCATATTATATTATATAGCACACAAAATAAAACATCTCACAAAACTAAACAATGCAGCAGCACATTATCAGGGCATACTACCATCTTTCTATCACACATGTATACAGGCAATACAAGGACATGAACATTTAATAAATGAAACAACACGAAAAATAAACAAACAATTAGTTAAGTAAACAAGCACCATCGCTTAAACTGAGAATCAAAATAGGACAAACATATTTCATGTCAGACTACACATCCACCTTTTCCAACTTACACAATAAACACATCACATCTAAGGCGAAAGAAGTAACTTACAGACTGATTTTTAACATAACTCCCATAATACCCAAATTAGCATTCAGATCCAGACAAATAGGAAAATGCCAATTATGCAGGGACATCACAAAAGAGACAGAAGAACACATATTTTTCACATGTCAAACAGTCACAGATGCAGTGGAAACTCTACAACAAATAATAAAATACACACAGGCAAACAAACAGACATTTACAAGGCAATCTTTCTTAACACTCTTCCTAAAACATCCGAAGACACACACACAAAACTACTTCAAACAATTGCGGAATACAGAAAAATAGTTTGGACATGCAGAATCAAGGCAAGGTTTAACTCCCTTACATACAACAGAAACTTATTTTTACTAATGTTTAAATACAAACTAGCTACTATTTTTCCTGACTGAAATGTGTAAATTTCCTTAATTTTATTTACTCTTGCAATGAGAAAAAAATGCCATTATTGTTAATTTAAAAAAAAATAATAATAATAATATCAAAAAGATATAAGATGTTTTACACCCGATCGTCTTGACAGACGATATTTGATTTTTGCTGCAAGGCACAAAATCTACAACCCCTGCTGTGGAAAATGTTAGAACGTGTGTGCGTCTCACGAGCCCTGTGTGTGGCTTATTTTGTTAATACTTGGGAACACTTCTCACTAGGTGGTAACAAGCATTGGAGAGGCAAATAGTACACGCCGCAACTCTTCCCCAGCATGCTTTGAATCACAGATCCACTCCTCTCCTTCCCCCAAACAACTTTAAAGAGAGATATATAGCTCCTCTGGCCTAGGCACACAAAGGCTTTGTGAAAACTGGCTGCGTGTCCGCTGTAAGACCGTCTAATGACTGGTGGTCACTAGGCAATTTTGCGTTCAGCGGTTTGCCCTTTGCCTAAATTCAACACGATTCCCCAGCACGAATATAAACATTGTTGTAGAATACAAAAGGCTAACATGTATGGTATTTATATATGGGTAGCCATGTATGGGTGAATTCGTGTAGATATTTATGTAAATATAATTATGGCTTTGGTTCATATACAGGTGCTTATATGAATATATGCATATGGAAATCCCCCCCCCCTCCACAATTTAAATAGAATGAAAATATAAAGGTTATTGCCCAAGATCACGGAAATCCATGTACTATTATCTACAGAAAGCAAGAGATAGATCAAGACAGAATTCGTGTGTGTTATTGTGAGTGTGTGTGTGTGTGTGTGTGTGAGAGAGAGAGAGAGGGAGAGAGAGAGAGAGAGAGAGAGAGAGAGAGAGAGAGAGAGAGAGAGAGAGAGAGAGATGGACAGGTGTAACATGCATTCCACTTGTGGAGATGGAAATGAAACGAGGAATGTGTGTTTACATGCACTATGCCATAAATGTTATATTATCATAACTGTATATGCATGTATTTGTTTTATTAACGCATGTGACACATGACACTAACAAACGGCAACGCTCTGTAATATACACAAACAAAGAAATACACCTTGTAAATATGCATTGCTTTGTATGAAATAAACGAATGGGAAGTAAAAACTAAAAAAAATGTACAAGGTCTTAACGTTTGATTGTGGTCTTTCCCTCTACAAATAATTTCTGGTTTAATCTTATTTCTTATTCTTTTCATAACTATTCTCAGTATCAGCTTTGCCATGTGGCTGAAAAGACGTATTGTGCGATGCTCTTTGTATTCGAAACAATATGAAATAACACAAAGTAATGCTGCTTTGCTACAGGAAGAGCTGAACATCAGAGACACGTTTTAGGACAATTTGGATTGGGAAATAGAAATAATGCAGGTGACAAATTAATTTAATTGTCCACAGAAAATGAGTTAACGATAGCCAACACACTTTTTAAAGATTCCAATTCAAATTCAAATTTTCAAAAACAAAAATTCCAAATTCGGTCTCGTTCAACATGCTACATAAGCTGGGGTTATTGTTGAGGTCCGTGGTATTTGTGGGTTTATTCACCCTAATTCTTGTCTTGTGAGTCCTATCTCGGACTGGTTATGTATCGTTTGTGCCCAAGAAGACTCTTCACATGGAAGTCTCCGGACAGTATTACCAACAATCAGATAGATTATATTTTAATAAAAGAAGATGGAGATCAGGCATAACATCTGCAAAAACCCTACGAAGTGCAGACAGTGATACAGATAATCAGTTATTAGAAGCAGATCTGAAATTAAAACTCAAAAGGCTTACCCGAGGACCAAGGCCACGTTGTTTTGATCTCACAAAAATACGAGATGCAATAGTTAGTTAGTTAGTTAGTTAGTTAGTCGACAGATCATCCTCATTGCACATCGAACCATTCAGTCCATAAGTGCTCGGATCCCCTCCTCAGCAAATCCCGCAGCGTGTAGCGGCTAACGACGCCAGTTCTGTGTTGGTTTATCAATCTTCTTTGGCTTCCTGCGTAGTGTTCTTGTTTGGCCACCCCTCTGTTAATTTGCTGCACTCGCAGTCTGGACATTGTTGTAGATTCACAGTCATCACTTGGTTCTCGCAAAAGTCTCACTTCTCGTAGAGCATTCAGAATGTCAGCCTGGTCCATGGCGCGTCCGCCCTCCACAGTAGCCTCACCTGCGAGCTTGTCAGCCCGCTCATTTCTTTGTACTCCCGCATGCCCTGGCACGAAGATGAAACTAATCTTTGCCAGGCGAGACCGCTCCAGAGGCAGCAACCATTCTCTTCGGATCGACCCCTCCTCTATCCTCTTGATCATGTTCATTGAGTCGCTAAGGAAACAAGCCCTAGTGAATGTCTGTGTCTCGAGCCATGTTATTGCTTTACTTACTGCCATGACTTCCATGGTCAGGCTACTTGTGGTTTCAGTGAAAGCACCAGAGTCCTCCTTCACAATTCTCCCTCCGGCCCGAGCTGTAAAGGCCCATGAGCTTCTCACATGTCGGACGACCGACCCATCTGTGTAGATGACCGCGTCACCGTCTAGCGAATTCTCGAAAATCAACGCTTGTACTTCAGCCTCAACAGCAGCCGGATTTTCTTGTCTGCATTTTCTATCTAGTTGGATGCAAACTGAAAAGGATGTGCAGAAGTCTGTTGGCACTTGCACCCACTCCTCGCCAGGTTCTAAGTCCTCAAGTGAACACACCTGTTGAAGAATGTCTTCGGCTTGACCCATCCACGACCGTCCTCTTTTTAACCTGCTGCCCTTCACCTTCCTAATTTCACTATGCAGTGGATGTTGTGTGTTTGCGTTAATTCTGAGGTAGGCGCGTGCCCTGCAAACTTGTATTCTCTCTTCAATGGTTGGAAAATCAAGAAGGTAGCGCATCGCCCTGCATGCTGTATCTCTTGTACATCCAAGAATAATGCGCATAGCTTCATTCTGTATCCTTTCCATCCTTTCTATCTGCTTATGGCTGAGAGTCAGGATTGCCATTGCATACTCCAAAACAGACATGACCAGCCCCTCGTACAGAAGACATAGATGGCGCTGCTCACAGTTTGCTGCCGCCATCACCCGCATCGCTGCCAAACCCCGCTTGGCCTTTGTTATCACCTGGTCTATGTGCACATTATAAGCAAGGCTTCGATCAAACCGTATCCCCAGGTAATTCATTGCCTGCGTTCTTTCCACCGTCTCTGAACACAGCATTACAGTTGGTGTTGGATTGTTGACAATATGATTATTCAACGAGAACCAAGTCACTGTTGCCTTTGTTGGGTTGACCATTGCCCCAGCTTCATCACACCAAGTACTTATGCGATTGAGTTCGGTTTGTAGTTCCACAGCAACCTCCTCTCTATCCTTACCCTGACGATACACTAAAACATCATCGGCATATGACAATGTCCTGCCAGGTCCAGTGATCTGCTCACTGGTGATTCTCACTGTGTAGGCGTTGAACAGTATCGGAGATAATGGTGATCCCTGTGGTAGGCCAGGATATATTGTTGTTGGTTCCGAAGTCCAACTGCCACATCTAAAAACTACTTTCCGTTGGAAGAGGGCTGCCGCGATCCAACTAAGGAGGAATGGACTTACGTTTAGTTCAAGAAGCTGAAACATTAAAAAATCCAGTGGTACTCTGTTGTATGCGTCCTCTAAGATCAATCGCTGCAGCAACGGTTTCAGTGCCTGAGTGGAAACCTTCATAGACATCATGGGCAAAGACTGCTGCATTGGTCCAGGTTTCTCTTTTGGACGGTACCCACCCAGGGTAGGTGGGAAAACACATTGCCTCTCTAGTTGGCTTGATATTTTCCTGGCAATTACCTTCTCCAGCAGCTTGCCTATTGTATTCTGCATGGTTATAATTCGATATCCCTGAATTTTTTTGTGGTCTTTGTCAGGCTTCGGCAAGGGAATCAGATAGCTGTGTAACCATTCCTCCTTGATGCTAGCACTCCCTATACTGTTGTTGTACATGTCTGCTAGTTTCTCTAGCTCATTGTCGGTACACCTATTGATGTCGTCGTATCTAATGCCATCAGGACCTGGAGCACTGTTTTTTGATCGTCGAAGCACAGCCTTGATTTCTTTTACTGTCACTGTGTCTTCATCCGAAGTGTTCTGGACCTTGCATCTGTCTGAGGTGACCTCCTTGGCCAGATTTCGGCCTCCCATGTCTGTCTGGTTGCTCTGCTCAAGGTAGCGTTCAAAGAGGGCTTTGCCCTTGTCCTCGTCAGTCCTCTGCCAGATGAGGTCAGCACCTTGGAAGTCAGAAATGCTCATATTCTTGACTACACCACTCATGCTTTTATGTAGTCGCCAGAACAATTTCAGTGACTTGTGATGCATACAACGTAGAAGTGAGGAATCGTTTTGGGGTCTTGATGTCTATACAAGAGGAAATTACACCTGATGAATTGGCAGTACACGCTAGAGATATCTTGATAACAGCAATCAAAGATTTAATTCCGACCAGGACTAAGCAACATAGGCCATGGATTACACGATGCACGTTAGAATTAATAAAACAACGAAGGGGACTGAGAAATAAAGGAGAAACCGATAACAGTAGGATGAAGTATAAATCTTTAACACGAGAAATAAGAAAGAACACAAGAAAGGACACAAACCAATATATACAAGATTGTTGTATTAAAATAGAGCAATATCATAAGAATGGAAGAGATTACGAAATGTTCAAAGAAATGAAGTTATTGACAAGAAATGTTCAACCTCAATTAAATGTTACCTGTGACAATTTGGAAAATACCTTAACAGAATCTAGACAAATTCTAGAAAGATGGCAGGAATACTGCAGTGGAATGTATGATATGGTTGACTGTGAGGACACGAATGATATACATGAACCAATGACAGCAGAGACAGAAACTGAACTGAAATTAGATTAAATTGCATGGACAATAAAGAACCTGAAGAATGGTAAATCACCAGGATGTGATATGATACCAGCTGAACTAATTACAGCGGGAGGAGAAGAAAGCATACAAATCTATCACGCATTATGTAAAAAGATGTAAATATGGTATAGCGAAAAGACTGCAAGAGAACTATCTTCAATCCAATACCAAAAAAGATCAACCTGAATTTATGCACCAACTATAGAACTGTTGCCATGATCAGTCATGCAAGTAAAATTCTATTAAAAATCATAATGGGAAGATTTCGTAAGAAAATGGAAAGAAGAGATCAACGCGGTTCAATCTAGATTTGGATAATGAAGAGGAACAAGAGATCACATACTCAACATGCGTTTAATAATAAAGAAGTGGTGAGAATTTAATGTAAACCTATTCTCATGTTTTGTGGATTATTCAAAGGCATTTGACTGTGCACAACATCAGAAACTATGGGAAATCATGACGAATATATGCTTTCCATCACATGTAGTACAATTCATAAAAATGCTCTATCTAGACCAACAAGCAGCAGTTAGAATAGATGGCGAGGCATCATATTGGTTTGGCATCAAGCAAGGAGTCCGTCAGGGCTGCGTGCTGTCACCCTATTTGTTTAACCTGTACGCCGAAAATATAATGAGAAATGTCAGAGGTGATATAACCAGGGAGCAAATATTGGTGGTCATAAATTACCAGAGATTCGTTATGCTGATGATTCAGTATTACTATCCACATCACAGAATGGTTTAGAGAACCCAATAACCCCTCCAAGGCAGCTCCCGTCAGCTGTTATGTACTATTCCCAGATAATTGTACTGATTCACTTACGAATATTCCTGTTTATTGAATTCATCAATTTATTGCATTTCATTCTTCCTAGTGACAACCATACTAACTATAGAAAAACTAATAACCTCAACCCAAAGAAATAGTGAAAATCACAACTTATATCTTAACATAGCAAAAACAAAGATAATGCATACAGATAAAACTACTTTGGAGAAAGAAATATATGTAATGGGGAAAGATAGTAGGTGGTAGAAAATTTTGAATATCTTCGGTCACTGATTACCAAGAATGGTGACATAATGAAAGAATTTAAATGACGACTGTCAATTGCTCTTCAAGATTGAAACACTAAATAAAATATGGAGTGGGACAGACAGAACTACACAAATTAGATTTTTAAGAGCATGCATCTTTCCCATTGCAACATACGCCTGTGAGACCTGGACACTTACTAAACAAGCTGAACAGGCATAAATGCCTTTGAATATAAATGTTATAGACGAGTTCTAAGAATATCTAGGGTAAAGAAAAGAACAAATGCATTCCATACTTCAAGAGCTGAATATTGAAGGGGGTTGGCTTTCAAAGACGATACAACAAAGAAGATTGATATATCTTTGGCACTTGAAACGTCATGAAAGTTTGGAGAGACCAATAATGAAGGGGTATATGTCTGGGAAGAGAGGAAGGGGAAGGCCAAAGAGAAGATGAGTGCAGGATGTGGCGGATGATCTCCGATGGGTTTATCGGACGCGGGACATCTCGCTTGTGATGGAGAAGTTTTCCGGAAGGTTGTTATGGGAGATAGGTTCTGCAAAGGACATGCTACTGAATGAATGCAGCTTTTTATAAACACAGTTACGAAAAAAAAAAAACAGACCGTTGCGGTGACTAGCCTTCATCAGCAAACAAATAATACACAGAACTGAACATATAATCACGGAGAAGACCATCCAGTGATTACATTAAGGCATAAGAACGGGATTAGAAGAAAGAAAGGATGAAAATGAAAAATGAGAACAATGAAGAGAAAATTTAAATTTAATAAAAAAAAACATGTGCTGCATAATCCAAGGCTGTGATACTCTTTGCATTCTAAAGTTCCTGGTTTCTTTGGCAGAGATAGTTTTAGTTTAGTTTAGTTTAGTTTTAGTTTAGTTTAGTTTAGTCGACTGATCAACATCGCCGCAAACGGGTGTAACCCAAAAGTGCTCCGTTCTACTCCTAACTCAAGCCTGAATCCGGAGAATCTCAACTCAGTGCACGAACACCGTAGCACCGGCGAGGATCCTGAAATACCTTGGGTAGATTTTAAACTCGAAATTTTGCCCGGGCAGCGCCGTTAGGCTACTCTTTTCCGATTTCCAACTGCCAAGGGATATTTTACGTGCGCAACTCTACACAGTGGTTCTCGGTGGAAACGGGAGTGAAAAAGGGTTGTGTCTTGTCACCGATGCTCTTTGGAATAGCTATCGATTGGGTCGTGCGCAAATGCACAAACAACACAAATATGGGTATCCATTGGGTTGACAAAATTCTAGAAGACCTGGCCTGTGCCGACGACATAGTGCTTTTAAGTTCAACACACCCAGATGCCCAAGAGAAAATAAACCATCTCCAAAATGTTTCAGGACAAATTGGTCTCCAAATTAACATTGCAAAAACAAAAACTATTGATCTTACCAACAGTTCAGACGACACCAAATTAAACAACCATGTTCTTGAAAAAGTCAACAGCTTCACATACCTAGGAAGCAAAATGACATCTACAGGGGACTCAACGCCAGAAATATTATGTAGAATCGCACTGGCATCTGGTACCTTCAATAAACTGTCAAACATCTGGAAGTCAGAGACACTCAGCAAACATACGAAACTTAAAATCTTCAACTCTTGTGTGATTCCAGTGCTAACATAGGGATGTGAGAGTTGGAAATCAACGGTAGCTTTAGATAAAAAAGTAGACAATTTTGAGAACAAATGTCTTAGAAGAATTTTAAACCTCCACTGGACAGATTTCAGAACCAATACGCAAATAAGACAAGAGACTAAGCAAGATATTTTATCCAATTTTATAAGAAAACGCCGTTAGAACAACATCGGCAATGTACTCAGAATGGACAAGACAAGACTCCCCAACCAAGCACTGTTATGGTCACTAGTAGGGAAAAGAAAACGGGGAAGACCAAGAGAGACCCTGCATGGAACCATCATCAGAGAAGGCTCATTCAACGGCCAAGTAAACATCCAAGATCTACAACAGGTAGCAGCGAACCGCCAGACATGGAGAGACATGACTTCTGCCCTATGCGCCACCTTAGGCTCAAGAGGAAAGACTAACACTACACACGGGCGTCCGATCTCACTACCCAGAGACCAGGGGAAATTTTGTTACTAGAAGTCCACGTGAATAAATCCCGGCCCTCACCCGGGCTTGAACCCGGGACCTCTAACACTCGAGGAGGGCACCATAACTCGAGACCTGTGACAAGATCGCCTCGGGTACTGAGAGTTAACCACACCCGAGGTGTCTCTAGCACTCCCGTGTATTCTGACCCCAGGGGCTGGACAGGTAGATACACCGTTTACTCTGCTGTTGACCTCATATTAGTTAATTATGTCTACAAGCCCCTCCAGATTCTAGACCCCCACTATCTACCTACTCCCTTGGGACAATGAACAATGAGGCATCGTCCGAGACCACACTCAATAATTGTACAAAGAGTAAGTCAACATATACAAAGTTTATTCTACCCTTGAGAATATAGAAATGAATTGAACACCCTGATAGAATAATTCTATTTACAAAGGTAGAGGATAGAGTAGAGACAGAATCAGAGATATGGCTCAAATCATCATCAGGCTGAGAAGTAGATTGGATGCAGATGTCCCGTCCAGTCAGTCCGCCACTCACCCGGCTTCCTTCCAGTGATATGACTAGAACCTTGGAGACCACTCCGTCCCTAGAGCTTGGATCGACAACAAGAGGAGTTAACCACTTGAACCTCACTCAACTGGATGAACTGCACTCCATCACTTCCTAATGAGTCACTGTTAAAGGCACTAAACAGTTCTCTGTAGACAGCCTGGCTGGGAGACCCTCCTCCTTGAGGTGACCCCAGTTACTAACGACTTCAATAAATGTCTGTAGCCAATGACCAATCTAATGGTCCCTGAATAATATCACGTACCCCTGGTTGGGTAATAGTATAGTTCTGCTGCGAGTTCACAAGAGTCATATGAGAAAAACATTTCACAGTTAGTAGACTCGAAAGTTACACTTTGATCAAACACCTATTTCACAGTTCCCTGCAACACTGTTCATATGGACAATAATGAGTTGTCCTCTATACCTGATAACACTTTAGAGAGTCACAATACGTAAGCTGGTGTGGGTCTCATCATGACCTGCCCCCAGTATTGACGTCGGTACGCACAAGGTTATGTGTTAATCTCTGCTGTAAGTTTCCGACGTTTAGGCGGATCAACAAAAGACTTAGACTTGAGAGCTCCCAGAGCTGAGATTACCACACCTTGATATACCTCACTGGGTAAACATAGCAACATCATTCCGTATACAGTCGATTGTCTCTTACACTTAAGCGGGATTGCTCAGGTTGCTGAACATCTATCTCATTGCTGAAATAGAGCATCTTCAAACTGTCAGAAAACCGAAACAAACCATCACGTCCCACATGTGCAATTTCAGGGCACTGGAATCAACTTGGTGAGAATCATTCAGTCAGGAAGATTCACCCTGTTGTATGATGTGGTTTAGTCAGGCGTGGTAAGTAGTGTCTCTACTATTCGCTGTGGTACACGAAGTGGTTTCAGGCAAACAACAATTATAGTAAGCTGGTTCCTCAACAGGCAACTCCTGAAAGGAAGAGCGATCGGTGAGAGTAGTCGGCCCCAAACATTGGTCCACATACATCAAATCATTGACTACTCAACCCTCAGTCAGGCTATTTAGTTATTCAACTAACTAGAGCATCATCTCTATGTTGAGAGTAGTAAAGCATGGGTATCCGTCAATGTCAGATGGCCTCAAAGAACAGCCCGTCAAACAGAGTACGTAACAAGAATGACGAGTCTGATCGTGCGTCTCACATATCCCTATTCATCTACCAGTTGTCGCTAACGTCAGTAGCTATCCTAGTTCTAGAGTTAACAGAACTAAACATTAAGGTGAGGCTTCCCTGGACCCCAACCTAACATTATGCATTCATAGTAAACATCATAACGATCAATGTACCATCACTCGGGATATAGTAATAATACATGATCACATAAAGTATGTACACACTCCATTTCGCTGGTGGAACATCCTGTCCACCCTGTAGTGAAACTCTTCTTATAAGACTCTTCCCTAGAGTCAAGAAGTCTTTTTGGCAAAACATGTTCCCCACATGTTCCAAGGGTTCTGCACCAGTTCTGACCTTCCAAGTGGATTAGCCTTGGCCTGGGCCGAACTTCACGGCTGGCCTGGTTTGCCAGACTCATACTTTCATAACTTGCTCTAGTCCCCATATCCCATTTTTCCCCGTGCCTCTTTCAACCTCCTTTTGTTCCTCCATACTTCTATTACATCAGCACTGACTCGTACTTATGCAAGCATGGAAGAACAGGACAGTAAAGACAAGAATTAAGAAGGCAGGTTTACATCGCGACGGTAACGCATTGTTATCACGCGTCGAACCACTTGGCGTTCGGTATCGCTCCTAGAAGTATCACATAATATGACCTAATATATATATATATACATCATGACACATCATATATATATATATATATATATATATATATATATATATATATATATATATATATATATATATATATATATATATATATATATATATATATATATATATATATATATATATCATCAATGAAAAACTTACCTTCTCACAGAATTCCACAGTTCCACAAAATTAATTCACTATTACGTTAACACACAATAGTTACATCATTCCTTGTGGCTAAGCATTACGTGCTCTCTTTACTTAGTAACTAAGCATATCACTGTCTGAATTCTCCAGCTAACAACTTACCTGGCTATCCAACAGTTCTTCTAGCTTCAGCTACTGACTGACATAAGTTAGGTTCATATCATACACTAGTAACTGGGTCCTATTATAGTACAGCAACCTAGTATATGCAACTATTTACCACACATGGTTAATCACAGGTGAACACAATTCGCCGATACAACGGACTCTCTGTTCTAAGCCGTGGACAAAACAACACAGGCTTGTAAACAAACGCGACACGCGCAGGTGTAATACCGCCCAAGTTTCTCAACTGCATTATCGATCCGTTTCTCATTAGCGATGCAAAGTCAACCGCATATTAAATGAGATTAGAACGATTGCGTTTTGTGATCAATTACAAAGTTAAATTAATTAACCAAGTAAATACCTGAATTCACGGAACCAAACTCCAGTCAGCTACCAGAACTGTTCATGGGCAAGCTTGCCGTAATGGGACAACAGTCAGCTGCATCTTGATTGGGGTTGAGACGTTATACAATCGGCCTAGCAAAGCCATGCGTCCTCACGCCTTGAGAGGTAGAAAGTGAATTACTTTTCAAGTCGCCTTTCTCCTACGTACGTACCGAAGCGCTCGAGAAATGAGTGCTTCTTGATGTAAGTCAACTTCACGGACAACATTCATTCCACGTACTAGAATCTCTAGATTCTTCTGCACGAGAATATGTTAGTGCACCTAGCAACCCTGATCACTCAAATCCAGGTGCTTCGAGAAGATTCTAGACGGAAAATCTCATCGACTTCCCCCAGTCTATAAATACCCGGGAAAGTCATTGATGACATGCCGAATAGAGCTGAAACCTAATAGACAAAAGACAGATGAAGCGGCGTTTCGTCACAAGACCACTCATCCCCCTCTTTGGCAGAGCTATACAGATGGATCTTATTAGATCACTAGGAATGTAATCACTAGTGTAGATGTCATTTAAGAATTTTGTCAATATTTCGATTCCAAAATGACCTATTTTGACGGATGTCAGTCGCGGCGATCGAGCAAACTTTCATCTAAAGCTTACAATGGGTGACGTTCTAGAGAGCTGTAAACTTGGTGGAGTATTGATGCATAATAAGGCAGACGTGGTTGCGGCCTTGTGGGAGCACGTGTACACCTCGGAGGAGCAAATGGATCACCATGGTCTGGCAAGATTGCGACAGCGAGGGGTGACGAGGGGATCTGGCCGACGATCGACGCTCAGAGGAAAGGCGAGACGGACATATAATCAGATTGCCACTGGTACTATTAGTGTTGGACCTCTTCGCTGCCTTCTGAGGACAGGGACGGGGCGCTTATGGGAATGCCTCGAATGCTAAGATGTCGGTTCCTAAATCAATCAATCAATCAATCAATCAATGGGTGACGTTGTAACATTCTAGTATGATAATTTGGTCGCGTCTAGCATCAGCTGCGTGGTCAAGTGGTTACACTACCCATCTCACACGCCAGTGATCCGGAGTTCAATCCAGGGTCTACTCAGCGATATGCACTACTGACGAGCTCAAACTAGCGATAAACTAGAGTCTAGTACTTCCAATCTGAACGTGGACAGCGGCCTTAGGTTCGTACCGGAATATGATCAGCGTTGCCAGTAGTGGATTGTGCTCAATCTTTAAACCTCAAATCCCGAAACAACCAAATAAATTTAAATGTAATGTTGTCTGGACCAGGTGCCTTTCCATTCTTCACGTGATGTAGTGTATATTCAGCTTCCGCTGCAAGTATTAGTGGACCACAATATGTATTCACGATAAATTATGCCACTAATATATATATATAAGTTCTTTAATCATAGTCATAAAATTATATATATATATATATATATATATATATATATATATATATATATATATATATATATATATATATATATATATATATATATATATATATATAATATTGAGCACAACCCACTACTGGCAACGCCGATCGCATTCTGCTATGAACCTAAGGCCTATCCACGTCAATATGGAAGCACTATACTCGAGTTTCGCCCTCATTTGAGCTCGTCAGTAGTGCATATCCCTGACCGGATCCGGAAACAGTCCCGGATCACGCGTGTGAAGCGGGTGTGTAACCACGCGGCACACACTGGACACACCAAATTATCACAACAGAATATCACAACGCTACCCATCGTAGGCTATGCTCAAGATTGCCCAATCGCCGCGACCGACGTCCGTCAATCGATGGGACCCGAACGATCAGGACTTCTCTCTGGCAAGGAACACCAGGCCTCCTCAATCCAGTGAGCAATAATCAATTGATTATGTGGTTGTTTCGGGATTTGAAATTTAAATATTGAGCACAACCCACTACTGGCAACGCCGACGCATTCTGCTATGAACCTAAGGCCTATCCACGTCAATATGGAAGCACTATACTCGAGTTTCGCCCTCATTTGAGCTCGTCAGTAGTGCATATCCCTGACCGGATCCGGAAACAGTCCCGGATCACGCGTGTAAAGCGGTGGTGTGTAACCACGCGGCACACACTGGACACACCAAATTATCACAACAGAACATCACAACGCTACCCATCGTAGGCTATGCTCAAGATTGCCCAATCGCCGCGACCGACGTCCGTCAATCGATAGGACCCGAATGATCAGGACTTCTCACTGGCAAGGAACACCAGGTCTCCTCAATCCAGTGAGCAATAATCAATTGATTATGTGGTTGTTTCGGGTTTTGAAATTTAAATATTGAGCACAACCCACTACTGGCAACGCCGATCACATTCTGCTATGAACCTAAGGCACCTAAATATATATATATATATATATATATATATATATATATATATATATATATATATATATATATATATATATATATATATATATATATATATATATATATATATATATATATATATAATATTTTTGACACTTGATTAAAGAAACTTTATTCGCAAATGTAATCCGGTATCATTGCATTTGTTATTAAAATGTTATGTTCTCAATCCAAATGCTGGAGCCCTACCAACAAAACTGGTAGTGGGCTGTGTGACCTGAAGATGAGGAAGCTTGTTAAAGTCCAATGCCTTCAACATCTCCTTGGCATCTGGATCAATTTCTATGATATCCATCTCGTGCGCGGAGACATCGGGCACATAGTTGTGTCAGAGTCTAGAAAGGGTACAGTGATGCAGTGACATCGTTACGCCCGCCAGGCGACTTAGGTCCCAGCAGGGATGCAGTAACTTCGTTACGCCGCCAGGCGAGTGGTAGTTACCTGCCTGCAAGATCGCTGGCTGACGAGCGACCAGCGGTCAGGCAAGGACGACGCAAGACGCACGCATGCCTCGTGAAGCCACCTCAGGTGGGAGGCAAGTTGCGAACTAGCGGCAGACAGCTCTGGGACTTCGACTCGGACGGACGCATGATGAGAACT
>JACEFZ010015006.1:0-27500 GCA_014155875.1 Cepaea nemoralis
CCTGGTGGGGAGAATCTCATTTAATTCATATAAGTAGTCATATAAAGTTCCCGTTCCCTTTCCCGACTATCTATCTGTCTGTCTGACCCGTCCCGGCTTCGTCCAGACCCTGGCGGGGAGCGTCTCATTTAATTCATATTCGGCCCCTGCTCCCTTTCCCGTTCCCAAATAAGAAGCCTGGCCCGGCTTCGCCCAGCCCCTGGCAGGGAGCGTCTCATTTAATTCATATTCGGCCCCTGCTCCCGTTCCACACAAAAAAAAGACGACCCGGCCCGAACTTACCAAAGAAATCACGAAAATGCAATAAATGCTGAAATGCCTGTATAGATGTCGAAGAGAAATAAAAATATGAGTTAGAAAATTTTCATGTATTTAAAATATATGTATTATTTATATGAAAATTTTGAAAATGCCTTAAAGATTTTATCATTATATATTATAACGCAGCAGAAGAAAAAGAAGGAGGAGAGGAAGGAGGAGGAGGGGGAGGAGAAGGGAGGAGGAGGGGAAGGAGGAGGGGAAGGAAGATTGGTGGACGAGGGGGGGAGGAGGAAGGGGAGGAGGAGGGGGAGGAGGAGGGGGGAGGAAGAAGAGGACGGAAGGAGGAGGAGGGAGTAGGAGGGGAGGAAGAGGAGGGAGGAGGAGGGATGAGGAGGGGGAGGAGGAGGGATGAGGAGGGGAGGAGGAGGGGAGGAGGAGGAGGGAGGAGGAGGAGGGGGAGGAGGAGAGGAGGAGGAGAAGGAGGAGAAAATGAGGAGAGGAGAGGGAGGAGGAGGAGGGGAGGAAGAGGGAGCGGGAGGAGGAGGGAGGAGGAGGAGATGAGGAGGAGGGGAGAAGGAGGAGAAGTAAAAGAAGTGGGAGGAGAAGGAGGGGGAGGAGGAGGAGGGAAGAATCGGGGAGGAGAAGGGGAGGAGGATGGGAGGAGGATGGGAGGAGGAAAATGAGGGGTGGGGAGGAGAGGAGTAGGGGGAGGGGGAGGAGGAGGATGGGGAGGAGGAGGATTATGACGTATATACCTGTAGATAACTGTAGCGAAAAGGTCCACCTATTTGAGAAATATGCAACAATTTTACATATATAGCAATGCTATTAGAAGTTATGTCCCCTCGCTATATATACATAATAATGTAAATTAACATATTAAATAATATTAAGTAAATAACTGTTTTTACACTAACAAACTATGACAGTTGGCAGTGCGGGAATGAGTGGAAGACGTGTAGAAAATTTCACCTCAATCGGATGGACCGTTCGCGAACGCATAAAGGACATACATACAGACATTATATTTTATATATATATACTAGCTGACCCGGCCATGCTTCGCCCAGTCCCTGGTGGGGAACATCTCATTTAATTCATATAAGTAGTCTTATAAGTTCTCGTTCCCATTCCCGACTGTCTCTCTGTCTGTCTGTCTGTCTGTCTGTCTGTCTGTCTGTCTGTCTGTCTGTCTGTCTGTCTGACGCGGCCCGGCAACGCCCAGCTCCTGGTGTGGAGCATCTCATTTAATTCATACAAGTAGTCATATAAGCTCCCGTTCCCGTTCCCAACTGTCTGTCTGTCTGTCTGTCTGTCTGTCTGTCTGACCCGGCCCGGCTTCGCCCAGCCCTTGATGGGGATCATCTCATTTAATTCTATAAGTAGTCATATAAATTCCCGTTCCCGACTGTCTGTCTGTCTATCTGTCTGTCTGTCTGTTTGTTTGTGTGTCTGTCTGTCTGTCTGTCTGACCCGGCCCGGCTTCGCCCAGCCCCTGATGGGGAGCATCTCATTTAATTCTATAAGTAGTCATATAAATTCCCGTTCCCGACTGTCTGTCTGTCTGTCTGTCTGTCTGTCTGTTTGTGTATCTGTCTGTCTGTCTGTCTGTCTGTCTGTCTGTCTGTCTGTCTGTCCGTCCCTCCCTCCCTCTCTGTCTGCCTGTCTGTCTAATCATTTATTGGTTGCAGTTAGAACAACCTTAGATAATCGAAGACCAACTTACAAAAAGCATTAGAAAGAGCACTTGAAAGATCTTTACATCTTCTCTAAACAATTAACTTAGGTAAATGGAGCGGCGGCAGCAGCAGCAGCAGAAGAAGAAACAACAGGAGTAGGAGGAGAGAGGAGGAAGAGGGAGGTGGAGGAGGGAGGAGGAGGGAGGAAGTGATAGGCGGAGAGAGGAGGAGGAGGGAAGAGGAGGGAGGAGGAGTAGTGAGGAATAGGAGGGAGGAGGAGGGATTAGGAGGAGGAGGGAGGATGAGGAAGGAGGATGGGTGTGTGAGGAGGAGAGAGGAGGAGGAGGGAGAAGAAGGGAGGAGGAGGAAGAAGGAGGAGGAAGTAGGAGGAGGAGGGAGGAGGAGAACGCAGGAGGAGCAGGGGGAGGAGGAAGAGGGAGGAGGAGAGAGGAGGAGGGAGGAGGCGGAGGGAGAAGGAGGAGGGAGGAGGAGGGAGGAGGAGGGAGAATGAGAAGGGAGAAGGAGGAGCGAGAAGAAGGAGGAGGAGGGAGGATAAGGAGGGAGGAAGAAGAAGGAGGAGGAGGGATGTGGAAGAAGGAGGAGGGGGGAGTAGGTAGACGGAGGAGGAGGACTTAGGAGGAGAGGGAGGAGGAGGGGAGAAGGGAGGAGGAGGGAGGAAGAGGGAGGAGGGATGAGGGGGAGGATTGAGGAAGAGGAGAAGGGAAGAGGAGGAGGAATGAGGAGGAGGAGAAGGGAGGAGGAGTAGAAGGGAGGAGGAAGGAAGAGAAGTGATTAGGAGGATGGAGGAGGGTGAGGAGGAGGAGTAGGGAGGATGAGGAGGGCGAGGAGGAGGAAGAGGGAGGAGGAGAAGGAAGGAGGAGGAAGAGGGGGAGGAAGAGGAAGAGGGAGGAGGAGGGAGGAGGGAGAGGGAGGAGTGGAAGAGGAAGAGGGGAGGAGGGAGGGGAGAGGAGGAGGAGGAGGATTATAACGCATATGCCTGTAGATAACTGCAGCGAAAAGGTGGGTCTGACCCGGGGTGGCTTCGCCCAGCTCATGGCAGGAAGCGTCTCATTAAATTCATACAAAAAAAAAAAAGTAACTTAAAAGAATGTCCTTCCACAAACCATCCATTATTTGTAATGAAAATTGTTTTTAATCAATTTTAATTTTTTGTGTGACTGTAGATAACGTCTTTAAGCACAAAAAGATGAGTTACCCTGTTATGCATTATGCATTATTTTTATGAAAACTTTGAAAATACCTTAAAGATTATATCATTGTTTATTATAACTCATATGCCGGTAAATAACTATAGACAAAGAGTTTATAAATCTTTGAAAACGATGCAACAATATGACTATAAGTTATATAGCAACGTTATTAAAAGTTATGCCACTTGACATAAATTTTCTAGAGTTAAGTCCCCTTGCTATATATAAATTTATAATGAAAAATGAAATATTAAATAATATTAAGTAAGCAGAGGATTTTAAACTAAATAAATATAACAGTTGGCTGCGCTGGAATGAGAGGAAGAGGTGTAGAAAATTTCATCGCAATCGGATGGACCGTTCGCGAACGCATAAAGGACATACATACATAATACTTACATACATACATCCTATTTTATATATAAGATTAGCTGACCCGGCCCGGCATCTGTCTGTCTGTCTGTCTGTCTGTCTGTCTGTCTGTCTGTCTGTCTGTCTGTCTGTCTGTCTGTCTGTCTGTCTGTATGTATGTATGTATGTATGTATGTATTATGTATGTATGTATGTATGTCTGTATGTCTGTCTGTCTGTCTGTCTTTCTGTCTGTCTGTCTGTCTGACCCGGCCCGGCATCGCCCAACTCCTGGTGTGATGCATCTCATTTAATTCATATAAGTAGTCATATAAGCTCCCGTTCCCTGTCCCGACTATCTATCTATCTGTCTGTCTGTCTGTCTATATGTCTGTCTGTCTGTCTGTCTGTCTGTCTGATCCGGCCCGGCTTCGCCCAGTCCCTAATGGCGAGCATCTCATTTAATTCATATAAGTAGTCATATAAGTTCCCGTTCCCGACTGTCTGTCTGTCTGTCTGTCTGTCTGTCTGTCTGTCTGTCTGTCTGTCTTTCTGTCTGTCCGTCCCTCCCTCTCTCTCTGTCTGTCTGTCTGCCTGTCTGTCTAATCATTTATTGGTTGCAGTTAGAACAACCTTAGATAAACGAAGACCAACTTACAAAAAGCATTAGAAAGAGCACTTGAAAGATCTTTACATCTTCCCCAACAATTAACTTGGGTAAATGGAGCGGCGGCAGCAGCATCAGCAGAAGAAGGAAAAGGAGGAGTAGACAACTGCAGCGAAAAGGTGGGTCTGTCTATCTATCTGACCCGGCGTGGCTTCGCCCAGCTCCTGGCGGGTAGCGTCTCATTAAATTCATACAACAACAAAAGTAACTTAAAAGAATGTCCTTCCACACACCATCCATTATTTTTAATGAAAACTCTTTCTAATCACCTGCATGACTACAGTAACTTCTTAAGCATAAAAAGATGAGTTACAATGTTATGCATTGTGCATTATTTTTATGAAAACTTTGAAAATGCCTTAAAGATTGTATCATTATTTATTATAACTCATATGCCGGTACATAACTATGGACAAAGAGTTTATAAATCTTTGAAAACGATGCCACAATATGACTATAAGTTATACAGAAAAGTTATGCCCCTTGAAATAACTTTTACAGAGTTAGGTCCCCTGAGATATATGAAATTATAATGAAAAATGAAAAATTAAATAATATTGGGTAAGCAGCCGATTTCACACTAAAAAAATATGACAGTGGACTGCGCTGGAATGAAAGGAAGACGTGTATAAAATTTCATCTCAATCGGATGGGCCGTTCGCGAACGCATAAAGGACATACAGACATACAGACATACCCACACACATCCTGTTTTATATATAAGATATACATAATATAAACTTATGTACATTACTGTAGTTTGAGTGAGAGAGTCAGATAGTGTGAATGAGAGGCAGAATGAGAGAGCGTGAGAGTGAATGTGTGTGTGTATGTGTATGTGCGTGTGCCTGTCTCTGTGTGATGTGTATCTGTGTGTGTGTGTGTGTGTGTGTGTGTGTGTGTGTATGGGAGCATCACTATTTTTTACGCCACACACTGTATATGTACACATTTTTCTCCATGTTTAACATTTATATGAGACCGCTCATGACAATTGTCAGTGCATGTGTATGAGTAAAGTGTGGGAGTTTGTTCACACTAGTTTCAGTGTTCACGTGAGGCATTATGTATGTGTCTAGATGTGAGGATGTGTGAGTGTGTGTGTGGACGATGTGTGTGAATCGGGGATATGTGTGTGGAGAGAAGTGCGGGTGTTTGGGTTGGGGTATGCGTTTGGATGGTTTGGGGTGTGTGGGTGTTGGTGGGTAGTGAGATTTATGGGTGTTGGTCGGATGTGTGATTGGATGTGTGGGGTAAAAGTAGGGGTGTGGGAATGGGTGTTGGGGATGTGTGTATGGTTGGAGGATGTGTGCATGGGGCGGGTGTGTGGGGGATGTGTGTGTATGGGTGGGGGATATGTGTGGGTAGGTGGAGATGTTTGGATGGTTTGAGGGAAGTATGTGTAGGTGGCTGGATTGTGTGGATAGGGGATGTGTGTGGGTGGATTGGGGATGTAAGGACAGGTTGGGAGAAGTGTATGGAGTGTGGGTTTGGGATATGTGTGTGGTGTGTTGGTGGGGATGTGTGCATGGTGTGTGGGTGGGGGTGTGTTTGTGGTGGGTGGGTGAGGATATGTGTTTTGGTGGGGGATAGTGTGTGGTGTGTGGGTGGGGGATTGTGTGATGGGTGCGGGGATGTGTGTATGAGTGGGGGATATGTGTGTGTGAGTAAGGAATGTGTGATGTTTGGGGAAAGCATGTGTGGGTGGTGGGTGTGTGCGTGGGGGATGTGTGTGTGGATGGGGAATGTGTGGGTGGGGGTATGTGAGTGGCTTAGGGATGTGTAGGTGGGTGAGGGATCTGTATGTGTCGCATCGGGATGCGTGAGTGGGTGGAGGATGTGTGTGTGTGGGGGTATGTGTGATCGAGAGATGTTTGATTTGGGATTGGTGGGTGGGTCTGTGGGTTTGTAGTGGAGGATGTGTGAGTGAGTGTGTGTTGGTGTATGGGTGGAGAATGTGTGTGTGTGGGTGGGGAGAGGTGTGTGGTGTGTTGGTTGGGGATATGTGTGTTTTGTATGGGTGGAGGATGTGCGTGTGGGTGGGGTATGTGTTTGGTGTATGGGTGGAGGATGTGCGTGTGGGTGCGGTATGTGCGGGATGGAAGGGAGGGGTATCTCTGTGTGTGTGGGTGGGAATATTGTGTGGTATGTGGGTGGAGGATATGCGTGTGGTGTGTAGGTGGGGAATGTATGGTGGTATGTGGGTGTGGGATGCTTGGTGAGGGGTATGTCTGTGTGGTGAGTGGGTTGGGAATATTGTTTGGTAGGGAATGTGTATGATGTGCGGGTGGGGGATGTGTGTGGTGGGGGATGTGGGTTAGGACATGTGTGGGTGGACGAAGGATGTATGTGTTGGTGTGGGTGTGTGTGTGTGTGTGTGAGTGGATAAGGGATGTACAGGTGGTTAGGGAAGGTTGTGTGTGGGTCGAGAGATGTCATTTGATGGGGATGTGTGTGTATGGTTTGGGGATGTGTGAGTGGATGTGCGATGTGTGGGTTGGTGGATGAAGTGTGTGCGTGGGTGTGGAATATGTGGTCTATGGTGGTGTGGTTGGGGGAATGTGTGGTTGGGGGAATGTGTGGTTGGAGGTGTGGGTGGGGAGAGAATGTGTGGTTGAGGGATGGGTGTGTGAGTTAGGATGTGTATGTGGGTGGGCTTGGGATATGTCGGTTGGTGGGGGATATTTGTGTGGGTTGTGAGTGTGTTTGGGTTGGGAGAACTGGTGAGGGAAGTGTGTTATGCTGGAGGATGTGCGGGAGGTGGATGGGTCGGTTGGCGGGGTATTTTGTGTCCCTGTGTGTGTGTGTGTGTGTGTGTGTGTGTTTTAGTAGGTGGGGGTGTGTTTGTGGGTGGGGTGATGTGTGAGTAGGTGGGATATGGGCCTCATAACATGGTAATTTGCACACAATGTTGTTTTTCTTCCCATGTGAATGTATAATGCTCTTGATGAACGAAAGATGAGTGATTGGAAGGGCCGAATTTAAGACGGGCTTGCGTGCCCAATTTGTGACCCTTTTAAAATAAAGTTGATTTGATTTGATTTTATTTGATCTCTCTCTCTCTCTCTCTCTCTCTCTCTCTCTCTCTCTCTCTCTCTCTCTCTCTCTCTCTCTCTCTCTCTCTCTCTCTTAATCTTTCTCACTGTCATTTACGATTTCTTAATTTCTGTATGTATATGGATAGGGGATTGTGGTTAAGGGATGTGTAACTGGGGATGGGTGGGTGGAGGATGTGTAGCTAGGTAGAGAATGTGCGAGTGGGTGATTGTATATGGTTAAGTTTGTGTGGTTAAGGGATGTGTGGTTGGGGGATAGATGGGTGGAGGATGTGCGGGTGGGTAGAGGATATGTGGGTGGGTGAGTGTGTGTAAGTTAGGAGATGGTGGGGGATGTTTGTATGGGTGGGCTCAGGATCTGTGAGTGGGCTGGGGGAGATGGGAGATTATGTGGGTGGGTGCGAAATTTGTGTGTGGGTAGGTGTGGGATATGTGAGTGGGGGATGTGTGTTTGAGGGATGTGTATGTGGCTGGGTGGTTGAAGGTGTGTGGGTGGAGGAGGATATGTGGGTGGGTGATTGTTGGTGTTTAATGGGACGGGTGGAGGATATGTGGGTGGGGAGATGTGTGTAGGTGGGTGGTTGTGTGTGGGTGGGGGATCTGTGGGTTGGGGAATGTATGTGTGCTTGGGTGTGGGTTAATGGGATGTGTGGTGGGTGGGAGGTGTGTGTGTCGGTGGGAATATGTGTAGGTGTGATGATGTGGTGGATGGGTGGGGGGATGTATGTGTGTCTGGGTTGTGTGTGGTTTGGTGGGGGATGTGGGTGAATGGGGGATGTATGGGTGGGTGGTAGATGTGTCTCATAACATGGTAATATGCATTGTTTATGTTTACAAAATTCATTTGACAATGTTTTTTTCCTATGCTCTACTGATGAAAGAAAGATGAGTGATTGGAAGGACCGAATGTAAGACGGCCCTGCGTGTCCAATTTGCTACCCTTTGAAAATAAAGTCCGTTCGTTCGTTCGTTCTCTCTCACTCTCTCCCTCTAATAGACACACTTCCATTCTCTCTACTATCTCTCACTATCTATCTCAACATTTTCTCTCTCTCTCCTCTCTCTCTCTCTCTCTCTCTCTCTCTCTCTCTCTCTCTCTCTCTCTCTCTCTCTCTCTCTCTTTCTCTCTCTCTCTTTCTGTCATTGTAAATGTCACTGTCACTGTCGCTCTCTCTTTCTTTCCTACTCTTATCCAATCTCTCTCTATCTCATTTTCTCTGTCTCTCGCACTCTTTCCGTCACTACCCTACTCCCGTCTCTCTCTATCTCTATCTCTCTCTCTCTCTCTCTCTCTCTCTCTCTCACCAGCTCTCTCACTCTACATCACACCATGATCTCACTTTTACTCTCATCATGAGATGGTGATGTAGTGAGAATAAGAGAGTGAGAGTGTGAGACAGATTTTGAGAGAGAGAGTCAGACAGAATTAGAGGGAGATAGATTGGAACAGAGTTGGCAATTATAGAGAGTGGGGAGAGTGAGAGAAACTGACATAGAGTGTGTGAGAGGCAGAGTGAGTGGGACAATGACAAATATATTGATAGAGGGTGTGCGTGAGAGATCTTGCGCCGAAAATTGACAGACAGAATGAAAGGAAGTGCACGGTAGTGTGTGGGACAGAGTGAGAATGAGGGTGAGAAAGAAAGAGGGAACGTGACAGAGACTGAGATTGGGAGTGAATGAGAGGATGAAAGATTGAGAGACAGTGAGGGACAGAGAGAGTGAGACAGTTATTGAGAGGCAGTGAGAGACAGTGAGAGAAAGAGTGAAAGAGAATGAGATTAAAATAGTTAGGGAGAGAGAATGATCGTAGATTAGACTGAGTTAGAGTTAGAGAGAGTGTTTGAGAGAGTGTGACAGATTTAGAGCAAGAGTGGGAGATAGTGTGAGAGAGCACAAGAGTGAAAGTAAAAAGCATGAGAGAGACAGAGTGTGTGAAGGAGAGAAAGAAAAGTGTGAGACAGAGAGATAGTGAGAGACATATTGATAGAGTCTAAAATAGAGTGAGGCAGAGAGTGATGGAGAGAGTGAATACGTTAGAGTTAGACTGCGTGAAAGAGAGAGAGACAGAAAGTGAGAAAAGAGTGAAAAATATAGTGATATATTCAGAGAGAGTGAGAGAGTGTGTTAGAGTGTCAGAGGCAGTGAGAGACAATAAGATAGCATGTGAGATAGACTGTCCATTATAGTGAAAAATTAAGATCCGTAGTGCGGAACATAGAGAGAGAGAGAGAGAGAGAGAGAGAGAGAGAGAGAGAGAGAGAGAGAGAGAAGTGACATGGTGAGTAATAGAGAGAGAGAGAGGAGAGAGAGAGAGAAGGGGGTGAGAGAGAGTGAGAGAGAATGAGGTGAGTGAGAATGATAATTCGAGTTAGAGAAAAGGTGTGAGGGAGAATGAGAAAGAGAGTGAGTGGGAATGAGCAGGGGAGGGAGAGACTGACATAGAGAGAGAGAGAGAGAGAGAGAGAGAGAGAGTGAGAGAGAGAGAGTTATACTCACCTACACAACTGGCTAGCTAGCACAGTTACTTCGAGTAAGACTGTCGAGCTGTGGATGTATGAGGTATTCAGTTTCGTGCCCCTTATATTGCGATGAAGACAATAGAACACAAACGGTTATGATTAATTGCCTGAATTATCATATTTGTTTATACAATCCTTTCATCTACTTATAATGAATAGCCAGGACACGAATATAAATATTGGTGTGATGCTAATCGCTCAGACATTACATTAATACTAGATATATTTTTGTCTTAGAGTAGCAAATATAGACAACATCTAATATGGACAGATAATTAATTGATTTAAATAATGACTCATCATCTGCAACATCATCATCAGCATGTGCCGTGCGGATAAGCGTAATTCAGTTCTGCGTTTGTGTCTCAATTATGTCATGTGGTCAAGCCATCTAGGTATTTATTTCTTTGCCGTCCCTACTATTTCCCCCATCAAATTATCCTTAAGTGTTCATGTTTATCTTTCTTCATAACATAACGAAGACAAAGGGGGTGTCTGCGACGTATTTATGTAATCAGTTTATGAAGCATTGGGTTTCATTTGTTACTAGAAGGACTTCGTTCGCTTTTCTCCACGCCGTGGTAATCTTTGTATTTTCCCCAGAAACCGCATATCCACTGCAAATATTAGTTTTTCGGCTTATTGTCCACAACAAATGACTGCCTGTGCCGTGGTCATCATTGCTCTAATCTCTAGAAGGAACTTCATCACATGTTATAACTGTTCCTGTGCCATTTCACCAGTTTGTGATGTAATGTTACACGATAGGTGTAGGCGGTCATGTTTCGTCATCTCAGGTGATCACCAGAGTCGTGAATCAGCTCAGTTTTCTTTTTTTGACCATACCACGTGGCCAAGCCATCCGGGTATTTTTTTCTCATCTTTTCCTTCGTTCTCTTCCACTCTATCTTGTCACCAAGTACTCAACTTTATTTTTTATCATATCGTGGCCAAAAAATGATAATGTCTACGTCTACGTTGGCTTATCAGTTTACAGTTTTCATTTGTTTATTGTAGACCTTAGTCAATAATGGTGGGATATGGTGGACTGTAATGCACCGGCAGCTGGACAAGCTAAAACGCAAAAAGATACAATGAGAGTTATCTTGGGATGAAAAGAGAACACGTTGGTGTGGCAACTATCTTTATTAAATACGTCAAAACTCTATGACGCGGCCATTGGTGGGTTGGAGGACCACACATAACCCCATGCAGATTCTATCTTTTTAGACACATGCAAGTAAGGTCAACCTTACACACACTGGGGAAAAAGCAAGTAGTAGTGTACACACGTTACGGGCCGCAATTGAGGCTTCGGAGCCCATATTTGCTTACATAGAAGTACTCCAGTTGAATCACTGACGTCATTTTCAGGCTTCTCAATTTTCAAGGGACATAAATTTTGAATATCCAAGACAGTATTTATTTTGTGTGGAGAAATTAACACCCTTTTTATGTTATTTGCTAATGTTGAAAACATGGCCGCGAGTTATAACTCTGACTTATGGACTGGGCCCCTTATCCAGTCCTTCCAGCATTCCTCGCTAAGAGACGTAACTACATCCGCATTAAAAACATTGTTTTTTAAATTAAAAATTAAAGATGGCGGTTATTATTTTTCTCACGGGAAAAGGTACAGATCTTCAATTAAAACCCAAAGAAATTTAGTGTAGGGTTACTAAATGGTGAATAGAGGGTGCGTTGGTCGTAAAATTTGAAGAAAAAAAAAACTAACTAAAGAGGTTGGTTATTATTTATTGTAGTTTGCCCGGTTTAAACACTATTATCGTACACAGATTACGGGTTATAGATTTTCAAATTGAAACCGTAATAAAGTAAGTTATAATTACAAAAGTGTGAATATGAGTGAGACGGACAAGCAGTGTTTATAAATGGCGAATATATGTGGTGGTGGGAAGGATATCATTAATGTATAACTGTAGTGGCATGGGTATGAGCATGTCTGGTGTATAGTTGGTTATGTATCGTAGTACACTTGATCCTGCAGCGAGCCGCTTTCATTAATTGTAGGTGGGATGTTCGAATCCTGGACGACCAGATTTTCGTTGTTAAGGGGACGTTACCCGTCGTCAGTAATTGACCGTTACTAGCTCTGACTGACATTAGACTTTGCCCGTGACTTTATCATGTCCAAGTGGGGGTAGGGGAACTATTACATCCGGTCCACGGGGTTAAGGTTCACTACATCCGGGCCACGTTGTTTAAAGGGTGTTACTACATCCGTGTCAAGTGGTTATGTGGTTGTACTATCACATAGTACCCCACACCCTTTACCACGTGGACAATCTGTAGTAAATCTTAACTACGTGGACCTTATGTAAACGTCCCTCTCGTGGACAGGATGTACTCGGGTGTAAAGCCTAAAGTCTTTCGAATATAGTAATGGCCCTTTAGTGACGAACAGTAACGCCTTCTTAACAACGAAAAACTGGCCAACGAGGATTCGAATCTGTCACCTCGGTATAATGACGCGCCTCGCCGTAGGAAGAGTGTACTTCGTCATATAACCAACTAGACAACATACATCACCATACCCACGCCACAACAGCTGCACACAGTTGATACCCTTCCGCTCACCATACTCCACATAAGACTAGATTCAGTTTCTTGATGCAGTAACTAATGTAATTAAATTATATTTTAATTTGATTTTGATATGTCACATACAGTATCCACATTCAAGTGTACAATGTTGCAGAATATTTATGTGGAAGACGATCAATTGTATATGATGTAAGTAAACGACTTATTACAATCAAGATTACAAATTGTCCATCAGAGAGGCATACATCGATGACAACGCAAGTCAGATCGACGACTTAAGATAATTGTGTGTGTGTGTGTGTGTGTGTATATATATATATATATATATATATATATATATATATATATATATATATATATATATATATATGTGTATGTGTGTGTGTGGGTGTGTGGCTGTGTCTTGTGTGTGTGTGTGTGCGCGCGTGTGTGTTCACTACAATGTGTATATACTTTGGAATGATAATAATTCTCAAGATTACAGATCAGATATCGACAAACGACACTAAACTGCTGCTGTTTTGACAAGTGACTACTTGAATATCAAGACGATGACAAGACAAAACACCTGATTACGAAAGTTAAAACCATGATTGGTATGTTTTATTATACACCCTGATTACAACAACAAAAAAATGATTTTTTGTGTGTGCTTATTCTTTACAGGACATCGCTGTCAACACCAGCATCTTTCAGCTATATGTTGATTTCTTGGCAAGATTATGCTCAGTAGTTTGCCATTGCTTTCTGAGCGGCCGGATCACATACCCCTTAAGTTACCGATGCGATTCGAACCACTGCTGATTCTCACCGTCATCACGTTACCTAAGAGAGTATACGAGATTACGGAGAAAAGTCGCTAACCTCTAAGCCACGAAGCCAGCAAAACCATGATTGACGTAACTAATTATAGATACAAATGTAAACAAACTGAAATAAAACGTGGTATGAAAACTTTTACAAAGAATACAAGATATCAGTCAAGATACTGAACAGAAAAGAAAATTGAAATAGCAGTGATCGACGGCGTCACTTAATCATGAATGCTCATTATCTCAGGAAATAAATTAAAAATTACAAGGCTTTCATTTCATTAGATGATAATTAAGAAAAAGGACATAACTTTGTTTTACTGTCAATTTTTATTACTTCCGTTAGTTAATAAATATTGTTACATTTATTATGATTACATGTTTTGCAGAACATATTTAAAATACACCAACGAATACAAAGACGATAATTCGAGGTGAAGTCAATAAGTAAGTCACAAATGGCTGTAGAAAAATTACTAGAAACGATAACAACTTTAAATCAGTTTATTTTTATACAAACATTGTCCCTTTTTTTCTCAACGTAATTTCCACCAACATTGATGCACTTATCCCATCGTTTTATAGGTCCTCCCAAATCGGCTACATAGAACTGCTTTCTCTGCTTTCTAACCACGTTTACAATTCACATTCAACTTCTGCGTCATTTGCGAAATGTCTCCCGCCTAGGTGGGTTTTCAGTGGACCAAAACGGTGGACATCGCTAATGGCTAAGTTGGCGCTATAAGGTTGATTTCCCAGAACTTCTCACTTTAGTTGGATAATTTTCTCCTGAGTTAATCGAACAGTATGTGGTCTGGCATTGTCATGAAGGAGCAACAATCCTCTAGTCACCAGCCCTGGACGTTTTATTCGAATTGCATCATGAAGCATCGATATAACTTCACAGTGCGATTCAGAATTCACATTATCGCCTTTCTTCTTGAAATTGGTTAAAAAACACTCCTTGGCAATCCTAGAACATTGTCAGCATAACCCTCCCTGCTGATGGCGTAAACTTGAATGTTTGGACACAAGGCGAAGAAGGATGTTACATTGCATTGAAGGATGCTTTGATTCGGCATGGTAGTGATGCACCCATGATTCTTCCAAAGTGACAATCATGTCCAGCATGTCTTCTCCTTCATCTTCGTATCGACAGAGATGATTCAAGGACAGGCCAAATCGGTTCATTTTTGTGTTCCTCCTTCAATTGTCTCGGTACCCACCTTGAGCACATTTTCTTAAATTTCAATCTGTCATGCATTATGCTGTATGCTGAACCATGTGACCACTCTATTGCAGATGCTACAGAGTCTATCGCTACTCGCATGTCACTTCTAATCATCTTCTACACCCGCTGCACGGATGCCTCTGTTGCAATCTCAACAGGACGACCAGATAGGATTTCATCAGCAATTGTAGATCGTCCTTGAGAAAATCTTTCTATACAGCTATGCACCGCTTTACGCAACAAACAATTGTCAGCATAAACAGGAAGCATTTCATTATGAATGTCCTTTGCAGGCAGTCAGTCTTTTTGCCAACAAAAGAGCACAACACTACGGTACTCTATGGTTGCACACTCTGCAAGTACAGTCGCCATTTTGTTTATGTGCTACGCATGCGCATGACACATATAGCGCCACCTGTCGAACAGACATATAAAGTTCGATATTGCTGTCAACTAATGACACATGTAGAGAACACCAACTACATTTACCTGCCATCCGACAGAACTGTGTGAGTTACTTATTGACTTGCCATCGTATAATTTACACAACGCATACATACATACATACATACACACACACACACACACACACACACTTACATACATACATACATACATACATACATACATACATACATACATACATACATACATACATACATACATACATACATACATACATACATACATACATACATACATACATACATACATACATACATACATACATACATACATACATACTACATACATACATACATACATACATACATACATACATACATACATACATACATACATACATACATACATACATACATACATACATACATACATACATACATACATACATACATACATACATACATACATACATACATACATACATACATACATACATACATACATACATACATACATACATACATACATACATACATACATACATACATACATACATACATACATACATACATACATACATACATACATACATACATACATACATACATACATACATACATACATACATACATACATACAATACATACATACATACATACATACATACATACATACATACATACATACATACATACATACATACATACATACATACATACATACATACATACATACATACATACATACATACATACATACATACATACATACATACATACATACATACATACATACATACATACATACATACTACATACATACATACATACATACATACATACATACATACATACATACATACATACATACATACATACATACATACATACATACATACATACATACATACATACATACATACATACATACATACATACATACATACATACATACATACATCATACATACATACATACATACATACATACATACATACATACATACATACATACATACCATACATACATACATACATACATACATACATACATACATACAGACATACATACATACATACATACATACATACATACATACATACATACATACATACATACATACATACATACATACATACATACATACATACATACATACATACATACATACATACATACATACATACATACATACATACATACATACATACATACATACATACATACATACATACATACATACATACATACATACATACATACATACATACATACATACATACATACATACATACATACATACATACATACATACATACATACATACTACATACATACATACATACATACATACATACATACATACATACATACATACATACATACATACATACATACATACATACATACATACTACATACATACATACATACATACATACATACATACATACATACATACATACATACATACATACATACATACATACATACATACATACATACATACATACATACATACATACATACATACATACAGACATACATACATACATACATACATACATACATACATACATACATACATACATACATACATACATACATACATACATACATACATACATACATACATACATACATACATACATACATACATACATACATACATACATACATACATACATACATACATACATACATACATACATACATACATACATACATACATACATACATACATACATACATACATACATACATACATACATACATACATACATACATACATACATACATACATACATACATACATACATACATACATACATACATACATACATACATACATACATACATACATACATACATACATACATACATACATACATACATACATACATACATACATACATACATACATACAAGCATAAAAACCTGTACAGTAGTTAGTCATTTTCAAATAAGTTATCTGTGTGTACATATATTAACGTAAAATCTTAAAACTAAAAGCATAACATCATCACCGTAACAACTTTTGCACCTTAGAAATAAGAGGATACTATCGACGAAAACCTTATGAAGTGCAGACTGTGATACAGATCATCAGTTATTAGAAGCAGATGTGAAATTAAACCTCAAAATGCTTACTCGAGGACCAAGGCCACTTCATTTTGATCTAAAAAAAATGTCAGATGCATACAACGTAGAAGTGACGAATGGTTTTGAGGTCTTGATTCTTATACAAGAGGGATTGACATCTGATGAATTGGCAGTACACGCTAGAGATATCTTGATACTGCATCCAACGATTTAATTCCGACCCCCCCCCCCCCTCCCACCCCCCCCCCCCCCCCCAAAAAAAAAAGCAACATAAGCCATGGATTACATCAGTCACGTTATAATTAATAAAACAACGAAGGGAACTGAAACAGAAAGGAGGTGAGTCCTATAACAGCAAGATGAAGTATACATCTTTAACTCGAGAAATAAGAAAAAACACAAGAAAGGACAACATTCCCCCCCCCCCACACACACACACACACGCACTCGCGCGTTCACGCATGCACGCACGCGCGTGCGCACACACACACACACAAGATTTCTGTACAATAATAGAGCAAAATCATAAGACTGGAAGAGGTTACGAAATGTTCGAGGACATTAAGCTACAGACAAGAAATGTTCAACCACATTTGCATGTTATCTGTAACAAGTTGGGAAATACCTTAACAGAATCTAGACAACATCTAGAAAGATGGCAGGAATACTGCAGTGGACTGTATGATAAGAATGACATTGAGGCTATGATTGAGACACAAACGAACCAATGGCAACAGAGACAGAACCTAAACCCTCACTAGATGGAATTGCATGGGCAATAAAGAACCTTAAGAATGGTAAATCACCAAGGCGTGATGAGATACCAGCTGAACTAATTAAAGCAGGAGGAGAAGAACGCAAATAAATCTATCACGCATTATGTAACAAGATAAGGACATATGGTATATGGCCACATGTTTTGAAGCGATCTATCTTTATTTCAATACCAAAACAGGGCGACCTGACATTATGCACCAACTATAGAACTATTGCCCTGATCAGTCATGCAAGTAAATTTCTACTAACTATCATAATGGGAAGACTTCGTAAGAAACAGGAAGAAGAAGTTAACGTGGATCAAGCTGGGTTTAGACAAGGAAGAGGAACAAGAGATCACATAATCAACATGCGTTTACAAATAGAGAAGTGCAGATAATTTAATTTAAACATATTCTCATATTTTTGTGGATTATTCAAAGGCATTTGACTTACAATATCATAAACTTTGGGAAATCATGAGAATATGGACTTTCCATCAAATGTAATACAATTCATATATATGCTCCATCTAGACCAATTAGCTGCGATTAGAATAGATGGCGAGACATCAGATTGGTTTGACATCAAGCAATGGGTCCATCTGGGTTGTGTGCTGTTCCCCTAATTGTGTAACCTGTACGCCGACAATATAATGATACATTTCAGAGATGATATAAACAGGGGTTTATAAAATGCCCTAAATATCGGTGGTCATGACATACCAGAGATTCGATATTCTGATGATACATTATTGCTATCAACAACACAAAATGGTATAGAAAACCTAATAACAAACTCAGTTGAATAGTGAAAATCACAACGTATATCTTTACATAGCAAACACAAAGATAATGAGCACAGATAAACTACTATGGAGAAAGAAATATATGTTAATAAGGAAAAATTAGATGTAGTGGAAAATGTCGAATATCTTGGGTTATTGATTACCAACAATTGTGACACAATGAAAGCAGTTCAACGACGAATATGTATTGCTCTATAAAGACTAAAACAACTGAATAAACTGTGGAGAGGGACAGACATAACTACACATATTATATTTTTTAAGAGCAAGCATCTTTCTCATTGCAACATACGCCTGTGAGATCTGAAAATTTACAAAACAATCTGAACAGCACATAAATGCTTTTGCATATAAATGTTGTAAACGAGTTCAAAGAATATCTTGGATAAAGAAAAGAACAAATGCAAACATACTTCAAGAACTGAATACTGAAGGCTGATGACTATTAAAGACAATAAAACAAACAAAACTGAAATATTTTGGTCACTTGAAACGTCACGCCAGTTTGCAGAGAACAATAAAGGAGGGGCATATGACTGAGAAGAGAGGAAGGGGAAGGCCAAAGAGAAGATGGGTGCGAGATGTATCGGATGATATCCAGATGAGTGTTTCAGACACGGGAATTCTTGCTTATTTATGGTGAGAGGTTTTCCGGAAGGTTGCTAAGGAAGCGATTTTCTGCAAAGTATATACTATTGAATGAATGCATGTTTGCATATATTATTGTAATGCTATACGTAATTGAAAAACACATGTAAGCCCGAACATAATGTTTAGATACAAGGTTCAGATATCCTTTACAGGACATCGCTGTCAACACCAGCATCTTTCAGCTGTGTGTTGATTTCTTGGCAAGATTACGCTCAGTAGTTTGCCATTGCTTTCTGAGCGGCCGGCTCACAATACCCCGTAAGTTACCGATGCGATTCGAACCACTGCTGATTCTCACCATCATCACGTTACCGACGAGAGTATACAAGATTACGGAGAAAAGTCATAACCTGTAAGCCACGAAGCCGGCCCACAATGGATACAAGCTGTAAAATAAATAACTTGCGACGTATATCGCTACAGAAAGATGTGCATCAATGCATTTGTCTCTAAAAGCAAGAAATACTTAGGACGCTATCCTATAGACAATGTCCAGGATGACGACAAATAAATTTAACAAACAGACACATTAAACTAGTAATGTTTAATTAAACAACATATTTAGAAATACAGAAATCAATTTTGTAATTGTATATTTTGAATGTAAACTATTTGTCGTAATTGAAACATCGTACTTATAAATACACAGAAGATTTGGCAATTGTAAGTTGTAAATGTATAATATTTAATATACTGTCACCATAATTGCACATTAAACAAAATGTGTATTTGGTAGTTATCAAAATGATTATAACAGAAATCTAGATAGTGCATACAACTACATTACCCTCCCCAAAGTTACAAAGCATTTTTTAAGCACAGTCAGGAAGTATTAGTCACTTTGGGATATGCAGCATACTCACATTCCATGTATTGAGATTAGACAAACTGAGTTTTCGTAAAATATATAACCCAGACACATACCTTCACCCAGAGTCGAAATGATTTGTGGAAGGGTGACAGGTCTTCACGTCTTAGGGTGGTAGGATCTGCATGCATGTTTCCGCGAGAAACTGGTAAACTCATGGCGTTAGACATCAGCACTTTGAAGGCAAATGAGGTTAATGCTAGATTGTGATCCAGAGCTGTTGAGATCCTGTAGATTGAATATGTGCATGAATGAATGAGTTGACTAAACGTGATTTAGAAAACCTCACAACTTCCTGTACATGATATACACAGCAGTCCGATCTAGCTTGTAAAATGTGCAGGCACATTTTAAAAAAAAAACGGTGTCGGGAGGGGGAGGGGGCGGCATAATGTCTTGGGCAGAAAAGAATTCAGGCAGTCATAAGTTGTTGTTGTTAGTGTTGTTGTTGTTGGTGTTGTTGTCGATGTTGTTGTTGTTGTTGTTGTTGTTGTTGCTGTTGTTGTTGCTGCTGCTGCTGCTGCTGTTGTTGTTGTTGTTGTTGTTGTTGTTGTTGTTGTTGTTGTTGTTGATGTTGAAGTTGATGTTGATGTTGTTGTTGTTTGTCCATCAAGAATGATAATGACCATTCATTTGATCCAGTGGGGTTGTCGTGTATCCGTTTAAAGTGTCGTCCCTGGAGTGAGAGGAATCAACACCCACATTATATTTTAACACCTTATCATTATCCTGCCGAAACCCCTAGAATCCGTCTACAAAACTCCGTCAGTTTATGGACACCTCTTTCTCTCTCTCTATCACTGCTGTATCATGCCCCCTCTCATTCTTCCCCAACGCAACATACTCAACAACTCTAGCTTCTAAAAATTAATAACAATTAATTTATTAAAAGAAAAGTGTAATATATGTGAGTAGCGTATGCGAAGAATGTGTGATGTGTTCTATAATGTGTGTAGAATCGGACCCTCAGATCAATAGCACAGTCAGTTCATCCTTGCAAGGACCACTACAGCACGTTAGTTCAGCACAAGACAACCTCACCGAGTGATGTATCTCTCCTGCCAGACACTGACTTTCTTCTGTAGCTACCTGGCAATCCCTCGACATGATAACCCGAAATAGCTATAGTCTATAAGTTACCACCGATCATGGTCCGTTAGCACACTGCACATTATAAGTTCTTATATTTCCTAAAAATGTACAAATCTCTGTACTGTGAAAATAAGTATCACTGTTGTTGGAAATAGACTTGATCCTATCTATTGTCTATAGTGTCTAAATTACAATGTTCTTTGTAATATTTCCCTGGAATCTACCACACCATGTGAATGTTACATTTAAAGTTCTCGTGTAGTTACTAATGTTCGTATGAGGTGTGGTGTCTCAACAAAGAACACCCATCCTAGGTGAACCTTAACACACTGGAATCATTAAATGGTTTCGCTCATCTGAGCCCTGTTCCGGTGGACCCTCCTGATCATGGCCCCAGCCCAAACATTATTGAAGAACTTTCTTCTTTGACGTTATTCATTTTCCGTAAGAAAAACATTTACTGTTCAACTGGTATTCTTCCCAATCGTAGTAAACTTTCTTCAACTTCTTCTAAGTGGCAGGGAACCTGCTTGAGAAATAATACACCGGGTGAAAGCACTAGTCACTGATCCTACCATCTGAGTGTAGGCCTACAGCCTTGCTCAGATATTTATCAGTGAACTAAACTCTGTCATAGAGCAGATGAGCTTATCGCCTAGGTCCGAATCAGGTTATGACAAGGAAAGACCAATAAACAAAGTGCAGAACCCCAGTGGGCACCCCACTGAAAGATCCCACTATTGGACACTTCCCCCATCTCCCAACCCATTCTTAAATATCTCCAAATATCACCCCACTTTAATATTTTCACCAGCAGAGCTAATTCTCACTTCACTACTCTATTCTCAACTAACAGAGCTAATCACCACTTCACTACTCTAGCTAGTTTTACCAAGGCTACTGCCTATATTAATTAGGCCTAAATATACTATCTATAATAACTTATGCAACACCGCATCACTCGTGGATGGCATCTACAACTTGCCATAAAGACATATGTTATTTAATGTTAATTAAATCGAACACAGTGGATGCTCTCCAAATTTCCTAACAGCGGTACAGAAACACTCAAGTCAACGTTCTTGTCTACACTACTGTACACAAGTCTTGTTTTTGTCAAAGGGCCGGGAGTGTTCTAGTGAAGTTCTTTGAAGTCAATACATCAGATGTTCCAGGGGCAGATTATCCATTTCAGAATAAGTTCTCTCCCCTTTGTTTAATCAATGCACATATGGTCCCCTTTGTTTCAACATTCAAAACAAGGTAGCGAGTTCCTGCATTTTCCCAATCGGGTCACAATAACAAGCCTACAATTTTCTGTCGTGTGGAGACTTTCAAAGACGACTTTATTGATTGATCTTACCGACTCCCCGTAGTAAACAACTTGTAGTTGCGAATCAAACTGTCCTTGGTATTTTTATCATCTGATTGTAAAATTACAGTGATTTCACGACAGGGGTTGAAAGTTTTGAGCCGTGAGGTTTAAGATGGCTGATAAGGCCTATTTTGGCTCAAAATGTTCTTTGACAATGAGGGGCAAAGAATGCTTGACGTTCCAGGAGGAGGATCTCCTGCAGTGATTTTTCTGCCCAGCCTTTTCTTCACAACTCTTGCAGTCTTGGTTGCTTCACAAGTGACTGCACCCTTATGTAATTATGTACGCCACGAATTACGGTCTTTAGCAGCAGTCTCCTAGGTGTCTAGATGAATTTCAAATGCTTTCAGTAAGATGTTCAGTGTCTTTAAAGCGTTTCCTCTGGCCGCCTTGGGCGCGATTACCACAACGCAGGTCGCCGTAAAAACTTCAAACATAGGTTAGTAGAATCGTACTCACTACAGCCCACGAGAAAGGAACAGCAATGTTTAACTTTCGGAAAACACTAGACCAAAGACAAGGTCAGTGGTATGCAGTAATCCCTACGTTTAACAGGAAACGCAGGTGTCACAGGTAACTAGTCAAAGGAAAGACTGGCTGGACTCGGCATTCGGGCATAGGTCAGCTTGGCGACCACATAAACATACTTCAGTCGACAGTTTTACACAATTCATCTACCCGATATACTAAATAGTGTACACCATTAAGATTGAAGTATATTTCACACAACAATTAGTTCACTCCAACATTCAGCGCTGTACAGTAAGTCTTCACTTAGACTGTTAAAGGACAAGCCTGATTCACAAGTGGCATCGAACAGCTTTGCACCAAGTTGGGTTAGTGACAACAGCAAAAGCATGTAAGTGGAAGTGCAAGAGAAAGATGACAACTGAAAGTAAGATCTATTGTGGATAGTGTATGAGTGTCATCACATAAGGTATGGGATCGGCTTAGCTAGCTGCAGACGGTCGGTATTGCGTACAACGTGAAATAAACTGTGCGTAAAACTACCGCTGTGTGTTTTGCCTACTCCATTGAACGCATCTGCGAGAAGAAGTTGGTTAGCCAAGTGACAAGAATAGTCACAGTGACTGTACCTGCTATCCAAGACACCCTAGACATAATCAAGAATAATCATCACTTACAACCCTAGTAACATCATAGCAGCGTATAACGTATTTACTGTCCAGGCTATGCGGGTGTTCCGTGAAAGTTGACGTGGTGAAAGCTCTGTGATAACTAGTGGCAAGGTCAGCAAAACAAATAAAGGATTCAACATGGGGTTGGGGGAGGGTGTGGTGCGTAGAGTCTGGGCGACATTCAAGGTGGTGAACGTTTAACCAGACTGTCCCAGTGCCATCAGCATGTGAACTCTTCCTTCGTTAGTGAAGCAGGCGACGGATCACGTCTAGAAATGTCGCGAGTGCAGTGTTGTTGATTCTTGATTTCATATTTGATATCTCAGTTCTTTATCCTTGGAAACGGTTACAATCTCTCGTTTCTTACTGTTCAATTCTGCTCTACGTGAGAGAGCATGTAACAGATTGCAACCGGACATCAAAGGCTTGCAAAAACAAGAAAGGACCATCGCACGCGCAGCGAACAATGGAAAATCTATTATTACAGCAACCACATAAAGGGACAATAAAGTAGAGACCCATTTGAAACACTAGAAACACTCGCGGAAAGAAGAATGGCACAACAGATAATACTGAATTACACATAATGGCTTTCGTTGTTGTGAACATAAATGTGTGACTTCCAGGCTGTCATAATACTATTGTTGTGGCTTTCTAATGACTCGATTATAGACTTTGTCTTTGATCAAGTCTATGTCAAACTTATATATCAGTCTACATATATCGAGATATTTTCTGTATGGTCACAGAAGACACTATACATTGCATTATACTATTATGTCAGCGATGTCTTTGAGAGGATCGATAGAAAATGAATTAATTATTCAGATACAAACGTCGCAAATAACGAACAACGATTACCACACATATTCTGTGATTTAATCAAAGTTTTCTTTCTTGTTTTGTTTTATGTCACATAATTTCCATTACTTTATGTTCGTTCTAAATGAGGATAATTGCTATTATTAATAAGCCGATCTAAGCATTCCCGAGTAAGATTATGGCGTATGGGTCTGCATATATTTACGGTCATTACCAAGTCGGATAGTACATTATTGGATGCATTACGCCACTTGAAGACCTTCAACATCACACCTATTGTACCTAGCTTTGCGTAGGATGACAATAGTATTAGCGACACAACACGCCCACATTAAGACACACATATACGCCTCATTGTACTTTGCATTACAGCATGCTAGTTACGAACGATAATATTTGTGTTACCATGTGATCGAATTATCTGTTATTTGACGATCTGAGTGAAAAGCTCTTAAAATTTCTTTTATCTATGAATAATCGACATTTACACACAACAATTAGTTTATTAACGTGCAGCTGTTTATTCTTGTCATTTGGAAACTGGTAGTTTTTGAGTAAGAACACTCGTGGTAATGAGATGAGCAGTTGCATTCATGTTGCAATGTTAAAGCGGCATAAATATGAACACATCTTCAATCGAGGATCGAACCTACAAGCACACTGACACTATATTTGAGCAATGACAATACACCGCCACTGTTCCTTAACTATTTATGTCTCGGCCACAGCACTGTCCGCGCTTTTCACACCATGCGTGGTGTCTTATATTCTTAACATGTTTTTTCCCTCGCATATCCTGAATTACAAGACCATATGAATGGTCTAGATGAAATGTGATGGGAACAACATGAAAATTAGCGCAAGTAAAACTGTGGTAATGACTGTAATTAAAGAGGAAAAAACAACAACGATTCACCTAAACAAACATTATTTGAAACAATTGAAGAGTTTCATGTACCTAGGAAGGATAATATCATCAAATGGCAAATCAGAAGACGAGATCGAAAATAGATGCAGTAAGGCAAACCAACTCATTGGGCAAATGGCACCAATACTTAAAAAAAAAAAAAAACCACAAAACAAACAAACATGTATCAATAACTACCAAGAAAGTACTTTACAACATAATCTTCCTACCAACTCTATGTTACCAATGCCAAACCTGGATAAGGACATAAAAACAGAAAAGAAAACTCACAACAACAGAAATGAGATTCCTGAGAAGAGTAACTCAATGTATCAAGAAGAGATAGATCAGAAATGAAGAAATCATGACTAAAATAGGGGTTATAGCTGCACTCAAAATAATAGGCAGTCAAGCTGAAAAACAGCTGATCGCCGTGGAAATGTTGTTTCTGAGGAAAAGAATACCAATGGTCACACCAAAAAAATCAATAAACAAGTCCGTCAAGAAATAAATGAAGATCGTAAACTGATTAGAGACATTAGACATAGACAGTCAAACTTTTTTGGGCATGTTATGAGAAGAAATGACATGGAGAACTTGGTAACAGCTAGCAAGATCGAAAGGAAGAGACCAAGGGGAAGACAGTGAAGTAAATACCCGGATGGCTTGGCCACGTGGCATGGTCGAGGCAGGAACACGGAGCTGATTCACGACTCTGGTGATTGAGTGAGATGCAGAACATGACCGTCCACGCTTATTGGCATGGCACACGATGGATGGATGGATATAGCAACTGTAGATTTTATTAGAAGGCAGCAAGTCAAATGGTGTGGCCATGTAAGTAGGTTACCAACTAACAATATACCACAACTAGCAATGGTGTACATACCAGAGGGAAGCAAAGGAAGATGCCGACCACATTAACGATGGACGCAGGGAATAACAAAGTCCATGGGAATATCAAATCAAATCAAATCAACTTTTTTTTAAAGGGTCACAAATTGTGCTCGCAGGCCCGTCTTACATTCGGCCCTTCCAATTACTCATCTTTCGTTCATCAATAGTGCTCATTGGAAGAAAAAAAAATATTGTAAAATGAATGTTGTAAACATAAACAATGAAAATTACAATATTATGAGACACATTACCCACCCACCTGCACATCACCCCCCCCACACACACACACACGCCCACACACATACACACACACACACACACAGGGACACATACATACCCCAATAACCGACCCATCCCCTTCGCACAGTCTCCCACCCCACCCATACACACTGCCCTCACCCGTTCCCCCAACCTACACAAACTCACCACCCACACAATCATTCCCCACAAATCCACACATCCCGCGACCAAAGATATACACATCCTAACCCACACACCCATCTCCCACCCACACATTCTCAACCCAAGCACCCACACCCCAAGCACCTATCCCCCAACCACACCTCCATCGACCGCACATTCCCCACCACACACATCCCCCCCCCCCCCCCCCAGCAACACACACACACACATCGCACACCCACTCACACATCCAAAACCCGTACACTATTTAGTAGTACCTGTGCATTGGTTTTACAGCATGCGATACAGATTTTGTCCTAGCCCCAAGCACCCATTGAAGCAGGCAGGCTGTGGCGAAATCAGCACCCAATGGCCGGGGGCTGCCAAGCTTGAGGCGGGCGGTAGCTGATCAGTGACAACTATAGGTATAGATGTCTCCTTCTGTCAGAAGCAACCCGTGGCGCCAATGTCTACGCCAATTGACAAGGACTTATAGCCCGTGTATGCTACCTCTCGCTTTGATTCCGAGACCGGATAATACCGGGGATGGAGTTGTACCTGTCCATAGAATAAAGCCTGGGCTGAAATATAGAGGCCATGTGTTGCCCAAGCAGCATGATCCCACTCTCGGCCTTCATAGCTCACGCTAGAGGAAAGGTAAGGTGGACTATGATGAGAAATAACACACACACAAACACACATATACACACACTCACACACACACACGCATTCACACATACATATATACACGCACACAACTTATGGTACTCACAATTTAAAAAAAGGAATCCCCTGAAACAGAAGACATTTACATGACAAGTGTTAGCGATTATATTTATAACACTATGAAGACAAATTCCATTTATCTATTTTGTCTCCCTATTTACAGTGTATATCTCACACATGCAATCAATTCTATATT
>JACEFZ010015006.1:32500-42500 GCA_014155875.1 Cepaea nemoralis
GTTGGCGGATGTGTGGTTGGGACAGGGGATATATGTGTGGGTGGTGGAGTGTGTGTGCTCTTCAGATGTATGTGAGTGGATGGGGGTTGTGCGTATGGCTGAGGAGATGTGTGTGTGTGGGTGAGGATGTCGGTGAATAGGGGGGGGGGGGATATGTGTGTGGGTAAGGGGATGTGTTGTTAAGTTATGTGTGGTTGGGGAATGGGTGATTGTGGGGTGTGTGTTTGGCTGGATGGTTGGGGGTGTGTGGGTGGTGAGGATATGTGGGTGGGTGAGTGTGTGTGGGTTATGGCATTGGTTGGTGAATGTGGTAGGGGGTGTGTGTGGGTTGGGGATGTGTGTGGGTAGGAGATGTGTGTATATATATGTATGTCTGGTGGTGTGTATCTGTGGGTGGTGAATGTGTCTCATAAAATGATAATATGCATTGTTTATGTTTACAACATTCATTTGACAATGTTTTTATTCCTATGTGAATGTTTCATGCTGATATGATGAACGAAATACGAATGATTAGAAGGGCCGAATGTAAGACGGGCCTGAGTGCCCCTTTGAAAACAAAGTTTGTTGGTTTGTCTGTTTGTTTGTTTGACATGTTGTGTGCTTGGCAGGAGGGGTGGTGAGGGTAGTCTTAAGACAGTGCAGCACATGTATGTATGTATGTGTATGTGTTTATATATATATATATATATATATATATATATATATATATATATATATATATATATATATATCCACAACACACACACACACAAACATATCCATCCTTCAGGTGTCATGCCTATAAGAGTGGGTGGTTATGTTTCACTATTTCACTCGATCACCATAGTCGTGGATCAGCTCAGTGTTCATACCACGTGGTCGTCATCCAGGTATTTAATTGTCTGTATTTCCCTTGTTCTCTTCCCCTCGATCTTGCCAGTTGTCACCAAGTTCTTCAATTTATTTCTTCTCATAACAAGTTCAAAATGTTTTGACTGTCTACGTCTAATTTCTCTAATCAGATAACGATTTTCATTTGTTTCTTGTAAGACTTAGTTATTGGGTTTTCTCTCTGTCCATGGGATTCTTTGCATTCTCTTCAGAAGCCACTTTTCTAATGCCATTAATTCCTTGTGGTATTTTTAGAATAGTTATATCATGTTTAACTAGTAAATCCAAACAGAAAAGCAGAAACAAAACAATTACAGGGTTAATTGCAACGTTCTGTAAATGATATCCAGCTAACTGTTATTTAATTTGTATTATTGTTGAAACTAACAAAACCAAATAAAATAAAAAATAAAAAAACGGATCTGTTACATGTACTGTCTACAGATATATTACATTTGTCAAACAGACATCTTTACCCACTGTAAACATTGACAACAAGGTGTTATTTAACACTCAATGTGAAATACGTTACTAAACTTGAAGAACATTATCCAAAAGCGTGATACGTACTGGTTGTTTGTACTCCCGCTGACAACATAAATATACTAGAAACACAAAATGTAGTCTCATGATAGATATTATTGTTAGAGTGTGAAGTGCTAGTGTCTTCACATATTTGAAGCCAAGGCATAATGAGATGCGGCGACGAGTTTCTTTCCAGGCCACATTTCCTTATCGTTACAATTTCCAGAATATTTGGAATTTTGTTGTAGCTATTTTATGAGGCTGGTTAGGTCCCCGGACATATTGATGGGAATAATATTATCTATTCAACTGCCAAAGATTAAACCCAGACCATTTGCGATTGAAACATCCTTACGTCCATCCATTTCTCAATTCATTCATCTATCTGTTCGTCCATCTTTCTCACTGTCTGTCTGTCCATCTCTCTGCCTGACAGTAAACATGTCTATCTGATTTTTAGTGCGTATGTTTATTTGGTTGTCTGTATGTGTTTCTGTTCAACTGTACATACCAAAACATCGTTTGCGATAATCAAGTATTGTTCCTCTTACATGTTATATAGAGATTGTAGTATGTTTCTAACACTTGTTGTTATACATTCAACTTTAACCAACACGTGATATAAGACAGGATGTGCCACTGGAAATATACTGCAATCCTAACTAAACAAGACAAGCAGCAAAGGATGATCAGAATTGTTATTCAAACTTTGTGTTGTCAATGTCAAAAACCAACCGGATGAAACATACCACAAGCTAAATTGCATTCTTCTTAAATGTTTAATTTTTTAAAGCATAAAAAAGGTTTCACATTATGAAGATACAATCTGCATCCGACAATGTTTACGACAATGTCCTCCCCGCTCCTATGATTTGTTCGCTGATGATTCACACAGTGTAGACGTTGAACAGCACCGGAGATAATGGTGATCCCTGTGATATGCCAGGATATATTGTTGTTCGTTCTGACGTCCAAATGCCAGATCTAAAGACTACTTTAAGTTGGAAGAGGGCTCCAGAGATCCAACTAAGGAGGAAAGAACTTTTCTTGAGTTCTTGAAGCTCAGGCATTAAAAAATCAAAAATCAACTGATACTCTGCTGAACACTTCCATAGGAGCCTGACTATATAAGTCACGGCAGTAAGTAAAGCAATAAAATGGCTCGAGACATAGACATTCTATCGGGCATGTGTCCTTAGTGATTCAGTGAGTATGCTCATGATGGAAGACATGGGGTTGGTCCGAAGAGAGTGGCTGCTGTCTCTGGAGCGGTCTCGGCTTTCAAAGATTAGTTTCATCTTCGTGTCAGGGCATGCGGGTGTACAAGGGAATAAGCAGGCTGACAGGCGTGCAGGTAGGGTTTCCGTGGAAGGCGAACGAGCCATGGACCAGGCAGACATTCTGAATGCTCTTCGAGAAGTAAGTCCTTTACGAGAACCAAGCGATGACTGGGAAATTACAACAATGGTCAGGCTACGAGATCTGCAAGTTAAAAGAGGCGTGGCCAAACAAGAACACTACTTAGGAAGCCAAAAAAGAGTAATAAACCAACACAGAACAGGTGTCCTGAGCCGCTACACGGTGCGGGATTTGCTGAGGAGGGGATCCGAGCACTTATGGACTGAATGGTTCGTTGTGCAATGAGGATGATCTGTCGACTAACTAACTAACTAACTAACTAACTAACTAACTAACTAACTAACTAACTAACTAACAACTAACCAGCTAACTAACTAACTAACTAAATAACTAACTAACTATCTAACTAGCTAACTAACTAACTAACTAACTAACTAACTAACTATCTAACTAACTAACTAACTAACAGATGCAACAATAGTTTTGACAATGTAATCAAGATTGTTTGGCATTGAATTAAGATAAGTAGGCGACGAAAGTTATAACTCAGTTATGGACATAGATTTAGCATTAATAGACTGGTTTCCACTAAAAAAAACATGTTTATCTGATATCAAATATAATTATTAAGATCGCGAGACAACATTATAAATATAAATTGAATTCACCGATTAACAGAATACGATGTGGTGTGGAAAGAGTACAACAATGATGCTGAATTAACTACAGACAGATGCATATCCCTTACAGAGAGTACAATGCAGATCTCCATAACTGTTTCATATACTAGAGTAAGACCGTCTACTGAGTTCAGTATTAGAAATTGTCAACTGTAATTAAATATGTGAGGGTTTCGTGACATTTGACCCGATGTCACAGTCCTCTACAACATCGTTAACAGTGTAGATAGATGGAATATATAAAAGATGACATACAACCGTAAAAGGTGAACGAGAAATTGTGTTCATGTTTTTATTCAAGGAAAATAACGCAAATTCTCGGGGAATCAAGAGACGTGACTTGAGAAAAAAGTGTTGTATTTGTAACGAGGTAGCTTCAGTTTGATTAGTCTACGGCTTATTAAGAAGCTCCGTGGTTAAGTGGTTAAATAGCCCGCCTAGCGCTCTAATGTTATGGGTTTGATACTAGACTCCGCCATCGATTCACAAGTGCGATTTTCCAAGAGAATCCTTAGATTCGTCAGTGGAGTTAAGAAGTTCGTGGTATTAAGGCACTCTTAAATATCTGCACATCGAAGAAAACTGACTCATATATAGCTTCGTGTGTCGGAAATTGAAGTACTGTGATTTGAGAAAAGCAATTTTGGAAGGCATTTTTTCTGGATAATGAGCATTCTGAATGACAAAATCACACAACATAAACTAATCTTCTTCTTCTTCTTCTTCTTCTTGTTCGTTCGCTCTAACTCGAGGGTAGTCCCTCCACACTGTTTTTAGTAGTAGATGACTGGATTTTGCGTGTGGGCTTGTGAAATTAGATAATTCCTTCAAGCTAAATATACAACACACCTACTCACACGTTAATGTGAATCGTCTAAGACGGTAATTTTAAACGGACTATCATATCATTTTGTTTGCACAACGTTGGTTTCAGTGAATGAATGTCAATTTCTGCCAGCTTTAACATGCGATCATTGCATATGTTAAACAACACACGGCGCCAGGGCCTGATGAGGGTTAGGTATGGCCACATGAAGGTTTTGAGTGATGCAGACCAGAAGGAGATGACCGATTACGTTAACCAGAGCATTAGGACATCATCAGTACAGCAGGATTGGGTGCACCGCTATCACATCCCTCTCCCAAAACCATTCAAGGGTAATTCAAAGCTTAGTGGCTTTAGGATCATCACCCTACAAAATACATTTGGGAAGGTTCTAGAGAAGATAGTCACTGTCAAGCTGCAAGAGATTTTGGAAAGGGAGAAGCTAATTTCCAAGAATCTATGGAGCTACAGGCCAGGAAAAAATGCCTAGTCAAATGCAGCCGCTTTTGCCTTTGATGTTTATGAGGGGTTCCAGAGTAGACAGGAAGCGATGGCGGCAGCGCTTGATCTCGAGGATGCATACAATAGAGTTCAATATGATATTTTGATGACCGCACTAATAGAGAAGGGGGTCAATCCCTGGTTGGTGAACTGGATAGCTGCATTCTCGTCGGATTGCTCTCCGTCTGGGTGCATGGACCTCAGACCCACATATTTTAAACCAGGGACTGCCACAGGGATCTGCAATCTCATCGGTGCTCTCTAAAGTCTATACGAGAAAGATTGCAAACCTAGAAGCACCAGGGGTTGGCAGGATACTATCATTTGCAGATGATATTCTTGCATATAGGCATGGTAGAGATAGGGAGCAAACAGCACAAGAGCTGCAGGCGACAGTAGACAAAGTGATTGACTGGTGCACTGAAATGAGTGCTGTCATCCAACCAGAAAAGGCGGCTGTTTTGTGGTGCTGTCTGGACAACATTAATGTGAGAGCTGATGTCCCAAATTTCGCGATAGGTGGTAGAAGCGTCAACAGAGAGAACAAACTGAAGTATCTAGAAAACACATTTGACAGGAGCTTGTCCTTCAAGGACCATGTGGAGACGGTTGTCACAAGGTCTCAAAAGGGACTCAATGCACTTAAAACTATGGCTGCAGTGGACACAGAGCAGAGAATGCTTTTCACACTATACCAGCACTTGATCCTCTCAGTGAGTGATTATGGACTAGGACTGCTCACTGTCTCAGTGAGTCAGCTGGTGAAATTAGAGTGCATACAGAACGAAGTTATGCGGGTTATTCTGGGGTGCACAAGATTCACCCCAGTAGTGTGTATGCGTTACATCCTTGGTCTGCCGACTGCTGCTGGTAGACTCAATGTAATGCAGGCGAAGGCATACCTCAGAGTAGCTGCAGACATAGATCACCCGTTGCATGAAGCGCTGGACGCCGTTAAAAGTCAGCGACTGATAAGAGGGAAATCATGGATGGCTCAGGCGGAGGATACGATCAGACAGGTGTGCATCTTGGAGAACATTAGGCGAGGAGAGGAGGTGTCAGAGTGCCAGTGGAGCAGTCAGACTTGTGCAGATCACATTGATCCGGGAGTGCAGGGAGTGGCCAGCAGGGGCCACGGAAGTGGAGATCCAGCAACTAATTCAGGATAATGCTCGCTCAGGTGATGTGATTATCTACACATATGGGTCGGCGTTGAGAGATAAGAGAAGTGCCTGGGGGTTCTTAGCAAAAGCTAATGTTCGATGTTTGGTGCAGGAGAGCCTGGCATATAATACCACAACATCTAGGTTAAGAGTGGAGGTGGTCAGTGCAGCTTTCCGCTGGATGTAGAATACGATAAACACACACACACACACATCGTGATTGTAACTGACTCAGAAAGCATGCTGAGGAAGGTGAGGACAGGCAAGCTTCGGGCAGAGTGGCTTGCTCGCTTCGGAGTGCACGAGTGGCAGCATCGCCTGGATCTTTTCTCCGGGGCATGTCGGTGTGCTGAGGAATGAACAGGCGGACAGATTGGCTGGCTCTTCAAAACTTGGTGGAGTACTGAGGTAGGACAAGGCAGACGTGGTTGCGGCCTTGTGGAAGCACGTGTACACCTCGGAGGAGCAAATGGATCACCATGGTCTGGCAAGAATGAGACAGCGAGGAGTGACGAGGGGATCTGGCCGACGCTCTACGGTCAGAGTAAAGGCGTGACGGACATATAATCAGATGGCTACTGGTACTATTGGTGTTGGTACTCTTTGCTGGCTGCAGGGGATGGGGACGGAGTGCTTATGGGAATGCCCCGAATGCTGTGTTGTCGGTTCCTAAATCAGTCAATGAATGAATGAATGAATCAATCATGTTGTGACTGTTCCGGATAAATTGTACCTATTCACTTGTTTAAGAATATTCATATTTATCTGTATACTTCATTGCGATATTTTCTTATTTCTAGTGACGGCCGTGATATGTGTCTTTTTACAATTTAATTATAATCCTAGTTGTGTGTGTATATATATATATTGTCATATATTGTGAAGGGAGTGGGAGATCACTGTGGTGCATGCCCCATTTCTAATCAAAGAAATTGGACCCCATCCTCTTCTATCTTCAATAACCCCAGAATATGACCCTCGAGTTATCTGCAGGCGTCGTCTTATTAATTTAGTCTAGGAGATATAGATTATGGCCCTGGTGTGAATAAAATATACTAATTGGGATTCTGCTCCTTCTCCAAGGATTCTTTTAGCTCTTGAGCCCCCTTTCTGTTTATCTGAGGAAAGTCTGGAGAATTTTCTCAGCCTGATTTATGTTAAGAAAGCATGGATGTTGAGCAGTTGATAGGCATAGAGTCTTTTCTCCCAATTCAATATTTCTTCATGGGTTAATTTGTTTTTAAACAATTAAACACATAACCAAATCACAATAGATCTTGACAACATGTTTTACACACATAAGATGAAGAATCACAGATAGGTTGGACTGAAAAATCAACAGAAGGTCAGTTCATGTTCATCATTTATTGACTGGGCCCGTGTCTCTAGGCCGTTTACATACATTTTTCATGGTAGTTTATACAAGATAAATTAGAAAAATGCATATAGGACCAATGTCACAGACCATCAACAAATAAGCATCAATATATGTGATAACAAGAAGTGTGAAAACATGGTAAACATTTGTATGTTGTACATGTTGAGTGTGGATATGATGAGTCTACGTTTAGGTATCAGTTCTGAAAACTGAGTGTTGTGTGTGTTCTTACGAGATATGGATAACCTTATGATTTGGAAGATTAGGAAAAGCCTGGGTCCATTGACTGATGGATCCACTTCAGTTCTGCCCGTGTAGCGTCTCTGAAGGCTTCCCCCACTCTGCTCATGGCCAAGTCTTCTTCCATCTCACGTGCGGTTCATCTCTTTCTCTCTCGGGTTCTGGTTTGGTTGGTTGGCCAGTTGGTTGCCAGTTGGATTCCAATGGGTTGCCAATGGGTTGTCAATGGGTTGCCACCAAGACTTCACTGTGTAAAATTCACATAAACATATACAATCCTACCAATACAATATTCTAGAAGTAGGTCGGAAAAAACCTAAATTCCTGAAGTAGGAACTAGTTTCCCCCACCCCTCCTCTTTTCTCTAATCTAGTGTTGGGTTAATTTGGGGTGGTCAGAATTTATCACACTGTGTACGCCTTGTATCAACTGGTTCCTGCTGTATGTAAGTTCTCATTGGACCTGGGGTCGGTGAGACGTGTACAGTAAGACAGTGACAAGAGTGAGGAAGTGTCAAGATGCATGTAAATAAATGGCATACATTTATAACATTTGTATCACTCAATTGGGTTTGTAGTGTGTATAAATGGTTCTCTGTGTTTTCCCAATTAACCAAATTTTTCTTCTTCTTCTTTGTATAATAACTCCTCTCCCATTATCTGTTTTTGTTGTGTGGTTGAGTGTTGAGTTGTGTGTGGGGTTGTATTTGTTAAGGTATGTTGAGTAATGAGTTAAGTCAACTTCTGGTGGTGGAGTTCCGCGAAGCACAACTTTTCTGATGTAATGCAGTTCATGCGTGCCCTTATCTAATTAAAATTTGACATAAATATAAATATTTATTCCATCAAACCCTATTTATTCAATAGATGAAGGAGAAAGGAAAGATTGGATTTCTCTTTCAGCTTTCTAGATTGTAAATAGACGTAGATAAGTCTGTTTTAAAACAATGCACTTGTTCTAGTACAAGAACTGTCTTATAGCTGTAGATAGTGATCGCATTTTTAGCAGTGTTTCCGAGGAAATGCACAAGAATCATCACTTCGTACAGTTGTCCAGAATAAAATGTAGTATTATTATACACTTCTTAAAGTTGATAACTATCTTTAAGAATATCAGAGATTGCAGTATCCAAAGAGAGTAGTAGATTGTCAGTTTGCACGGGAATCGGCTCTGTGTCGTCAGAATCTAAAAGTCGAGCATTTTACATTTCAGAGGTTTTAATTTATAATAATACATTTCAATTGACATTACAAACACTGGATACCATTACTTGATACTTGATACATCTGGTCATCACTTTAATCTAAGGATTAACAAGCTTACCTCGGATTCAGACATTCTGCCTTCTCTATTTGAAAATCGGTCACACTAGCTTTCACGTCTGTTCATCAGGCAGTTTGTAGAAAGAGTGCGCGATTAACATATTCTAAGCGGGTTTTCAAATGGAGGCGTTGTCACGTGTCTCCTCTTATCCAATGATCTCTTGTGCCTTGGCTGATGAAATCTTTCCCAGAATTGACGTCATCTGTCACTTGTTAAGTTCCAGTTTTGATGGTGTGTTAGTTTTAAGCTCTGGTTTCAGTTTGAGTTTTGTGCCGTCAATTGTTTTACATTTTCCCCTCTTCTTGGCGTGCATTCTTGGCAACTGAATAATGGTGGATAGTGGTTATGCCACACACACACACACACACACACACACACACACACACACACACACACCACACACACACACACACACACACACATATATATATATATATATATATATATATACTATATATATATATATAGATATATATATATATATATATATATATATATATATAGCATAGCTATTATTTTTGATGTTTCGTCCTCCAATGATTATTCCTTTCATAGCTTCTACATTTCTACACTGCACAGGGAAAAAATATTTGGGGATATTACACACCCCTGTCTCACACCCCACATAATATGCTGATTTTGACCTTCTTCATTATCAATCCTTATAGCAAATTGTTGTTTCCAATATATGTTGTTACAAGTCTAAGGTCTTTCCCATCAGTTAGTAGATCTTCAAGCATCTTTATCATTTTGACATGTCTTACTTTATCGACTGTCTTTATGTAGTCAATAAAACAAAGATGTAGGTCTTTATTTACTTCTATAGAACGTTCGACTGATGTTCTCATCATGCATCCAGCATTTACTGTACCCTTGCCTTCCACAAACCCACATTGTTCTTCTCCTATTTCAGATTGTATTTTCTTCCTAACTAGTTGCATGATAATTCTTAGCAATATCTTCGTCATGTGACACATTACACTAATTGTTCGATGTTGATCACATTCCAAGCTCTTGATTTCTTCGGGATTGCAATAAATATAGAATCACATAATTCATGAGGTATATCTCCAGTATCATATATTGCGTTCAGCAGTCTTGTGACCTGGTCTATGTCATGTTCTTCTAACAC
>JACEFZ010015006.1:47500-137500 GCA_014155875.1 Cepaea nemoralis
CAGACGCATTGGTTAACCCACACATTTAGAAAAACAGTTTGTTCGTTTTTAGGATGTGTGTCTTGATGTCTGTACAATAGAAATGGACACCTAATGACTGGCTGTACAGAGCTAGAGATATCGTTGATACAGCAGACAAGATTTAATTCCGACCAGGCTAGACTAAGAAACAAAAGCCATGGATACGCCGATGCCGTTAAAATTAATTACAAACAACGATGAAACTGAAAAACTAAAGAGATCAGAAAAAACCGATACAATAGGATTAAGTTGTAAATCTTTACCACGAGAACTAAGGAGAACACACGAAATGCCAAAACACCATATATATACAGATCTGTTGGATTAACATAGAGCAATATCATAAGATTGGCAGAGATTCGAATGCTTAAAGAATGCAGTTAGTGACAAGAAATATTCACTTCAATTAATGTTTGTGTGACAGTTAAGATATCCTTACAGAGTCTAGGCATATTCTAGAAAGATGGCCGAAATACTGCAGTGAATGACTGTGAGACATGCATGATATACTTAACAAATGACAGCAGAAAGCGAACCTGAACCTCATTAGATGAAATGGCATGGGCATACAGAACGCTGAAGTAGGGTAAATCATCAGAATGTGATGAGTATACCAGCTGTAATAATTAAAGCGGGAGGAGAAGAATCGACTTACATGTCATGTGCTCCCGCCACATTTAATCTCCACATAGATATAACACTGACAAGTATCACACTGTACATGCACATTCACAGTAATTAACAACAGAAGGACACACCATGTTAGACGCAACAACTGCATGCATGACAGAGGAAAACAGCCATGTTAGACAAAAACAGTACAATAACTCACTGTATCACATAACAGTAACAATGAGCAGTTCATGTGTCTATTCCACATTCATAATATATCCTTGTTATACAGGTTTGTTGGATGAAGACATTGCTAATACTGTTCATCAGGTGTATCAGGAGATTACGACAACACACTACTGTTGTTCCATCTCGCGCAGGTTCGACTGGTTTCATGTCACTAGAGATGCGTCATCGTTATACTACGTTTAAACCGTGGGTGGGTTCTGTCCGCTAGTATTCAAGATGTGAGTCGGCTGTCCTGCATTGGCATTTTAAAGTTGCTACTCCAGCTTGCCCCGGGTGTCATCAAAGCTTACCTTTCCCAAAGGCATGTATATGTTGTTTAATTTTCCCTAAATTGGAAGGATTCCACTTACCAATGTATCACCACAGTTGTTATTCGCGTGGTTCTTATTGCTTCATTGTCAGCCGTACATGATGGCATTGCACTATAAACGGGGATTTTAGATTTGTTTGCAGTAATGTGTTAACAATTCGCAGAATAATGATTGTATTAAAGCTAGATTATTTATTTTGTGGTAGAGGACATACTCGTAGAATGCTCCTAATACATAATTTTTTAGGATGTTGACAGATGTGACCGTTAACAGTCGCATACTAGTCTTCACACCACAGGTAGGATGCATCGATGCTTTTAGGTCAGCATTATATATCACTCAGACATATCATTTCTTTCTCGATTTGGTAGCGTACCCTTTCCTGGCTAGATCAGAGCGCATCGAACATTATCTTCTCTTTGCAGAAGATTATACACTTTATATATATGAGACAGCAGACGAATTGTCCCTTAATGACGGCAGAAACCAACACACCTGTTTTCTACAATCCGAGAGGACAGACCACGTCTATGTGCGAACTAGGTGTGAGCTCAGTTGAATTAAGAACCGGCATCACAGCATGCAGGCCATTTCTCTATGTGTTCTGTCCTCATCTTCACTAGCAGCGAAGAGTCCTTATACTAAGAAGTACCAGTGGCGGTCTGATTATGTGTCCATCTCGTCTTTCCTCTGATTACTGAGTGTCGGCCAGATCCATTGGTCACTCCTTGCAGCACTATCATCACTAGAACATTATTTATCTGTTATGCCACACTCTAACCTTGATCCCAAAGGGCACTAACCAAATATGCCTGATATTGCCCCAATACCTCCACCCAACAGTGCAGACCCAGCCAGTCTGCTCAAGTGCTCGTTTAACTCGACACCAGCGTGTCCTGGACAAAAGATCCAGCAGATGCTCCCTAGAATTGTGTTTATTTGTCTTTAAATGTATGCATGCTACTCTGCACGAAACATGCCTGTCTTCACCTTTCCCAGCATACCCCGTGAGCCAGTTACGAGCATGACATATGTGTGCTGTTTGTTCTCCAGCCAGCGGACTGCCGCGGTGACTTTGTCCACCTCACCTCTCAGACTAATTGTGGTATCATTTGCCAGGCTCTTGTGAACTAAACAACGTGTGAACCACCGGGCTCTTCTTTTGCCTCTCAGTACAGAGCCATCCTTGTAGACGATTGTCACATCTGCTTATGAATTGACGTGGATCAATTGTCGCACGACCTCGCATTCAGCGCACTCTGCCGGCCAGTTCTGAATTTGTCCAGTGTGACTCTGACCCTTCACAGGTCTGACATTGCCTCTGGAATTCTGACCTACACCTCTCCCCTTCCAATGTTCTCAAACATGCACACTTCTCTAACTGTGTTCTCTGTCTGAGACAACCATGCTTTTCCAGTTATCAGTTAGCTGATTTTCCCTGCAGCCCCTTAAGCCTGTCCGAAATTGTTGGTACAGCTAGGATTTACCGCATAAACACATTGCCACCGTGTCCGTTGTGCATCACCAGATCACTCTGACGGCTTCACTCTGTATGTGCTCCAGTTTCGCAGGTTGATTTAGACACTGTGAGCATTCACAACCCGTGTTCAGTCACTGAGAGAATCAGATACTGTTATGATTCATTGTTCCGTGTCCATTGCTGCCATCCACCATCTTCAGTGTTGTTCGTATACCGGCGCGTAGCCAAATCATCATCGATTCCAGGTTCCAGGCCACCAAGCCAGCAACCAGCCCAGCATCACATCAACTAAGCACTACCAATAGCAAGTACTCAGCAGTGTGCTCCTCTTCACTTTCACTATTCGCTGATAGATGGATGCTGGGTTAGTGAACATTGCGATCCGATGACTTTATGATTGCAAGAGAGCAGAACACATTGTCCCTGCAGAGACAAACACACACGGTGATAAACTAGCGTGAGCTTTGCGATCCGAAGACTGTGTAAGAATGTCAAAATTTGAAACAAATGTCCCGTTACTATTAATATATTGTTTTAAAAGAACTGTCCATACATTCTACACCTGGCTTCGTTGTCCATGGCCTGTCCGTTTTCCAGTTTTCTGTTTTACAGAAGCGAAAGTTCTGACACACAAGCAAATAATAGTCAAGAAGAAAAATAAAAGGAGTCTGCAATGGGTTTGTGATGACCGAGGACCATCAGATGTTGTGGACTTTCAATTATCCAACGCTCAACCGACTAAGCTCATGTCATTGTCAGCTAGTTAAGTTCAGTTTAGTTTAGTCGATGGAACAGAATCACGGCACACGAGTGTAACCTATAAGTGCTCCGTTCTCCTCCTAACTCAAACCTGAGTCTGGAGAAACCCAGTTCAGTGCACGAACTTCGTAGCATTGGTGAGGGTCCTGAAATACTTTGGGTAGATTTTTAACTAGAAATTTTGCCCGGGCAGCACGGTTAGGCTACTCTTTTTCGATTTCAAACTGCCACCTGATTTTGTACGTGCGCACCAATACACACGGGCGTCTGATCTCACTACCCAGAGACCAGGGGAAATTTATTACTAGAAGTCTTCGTTAAAAGATCCCGGTCCTCACAGAGGCCTGAACCCTGGACCTCCAGCACTCGAGGTGGACACCATACCTCGAGACCATGCAGCCCCCTATGTCATGGCCTATTGTCAGCGACACGTTCTAACCGTTACATCAACCTGCTCAAGTACCGGTCAAGACAGAAATAATCAGCTACAGACACAACTGCCAAAGATCATAATTGTATACATATGGAAAGCAAAGAAAGATGGACACCCAGGCAGTCCAAAAGTAATATTGGTAGAGAGATGCAGAGATATATTACCCCAGTCATTAAACCGGTATCGTCAGTCTTTACGCTGAGATTAGATTGGACTGTTGTTGGAGCGAATATGCTTTCACTGATGATGCTGATGACAATAGTGACAATGATAACAACGTAGTCTCATGGTAGATATTGCAATCATCATCATCATCATCATCTTCCACTTCTGCCGTCAAGCGTCTTGGGGAGGAATAATTTGCGTTCCAGCGCCCGGTGGGCGGCACTGGATAGTGTCATTCCGTGTGGTTGTACAATGTCTCTGATGTCGTCAATCCATTTTCTTCTTGGACGTCCTCGTGGTCTCGTCGCAGATGATCTTTGATGTAAGGCCAGTGATGGTAGTTGCTGATGTTGCATTCTAACAACATGGCCAAACCACTTGATCTTCTGTCTTTCAATAAATGTGGCACAAGGTGTTGATCCCACAGTCTGTCTGATAGTAACATTTCTTACTCGGTCTCGGATTGTTAAATTGGCAGCTCTCCTCAGGCATCTCATTTCGCAGGTGTTGATTTTGCGAAGGTGTAATTTGGATAAAGTCCAGGTTTGAGATTGGTAGCATAGGGTTGGTGTGAATATGCTGTTTATTATCTGTCGTTTTGCGGACATGGGTATGTTTGGATGTTTCAGTAAGGGTGACAGTTGATATGTGAGTGCACTAGCTTTTTGACACCTGATTTCAATTTCTCTGTCTAATCTGCCATCTTCTGTGATCATACTTCCAAGGTATTTGAATTCTTTAACTTGTTTCAGAGGTGTGTTATTTATCTGTATACTTAGTGGGCCTGGCGATCTGCTAACTTGCATTACTTCGGTTTTGGCTGTGTTTATACTCATATTGTATCTGCTGCAGGTTGAACTCAGATTAGTAATATGATTTTGTAGTCTGCCCTCGTCGCTGTAAAACAAGCAATAAGCGTCTGAAATCTTAGGTTTTCACATCTGCTAAATTACAGGACAGAGACGTGTGTGTGATTTCCAGCTTCTATTCTCGCATCCATTCCTCCAAAGACAAGTATGAACATTATCCAGTGCTGGATAGTATGAATCTAGGTCGACCTTAGAGCATCTGTCATCGAGCATCAAGGAGTGCAGAATGTTGTTATCATCAGGCCCACAGAAAATACTCTCTATCTGTTTGCCAGTAAATCTGCCTGATACATGTTCATGCCCTGGGTAATTTAATGCCCTGTATCCACCTTTACGTTGGTCGACATGTTAGTCTACTTCCAGGAACCTTGCTTCTAACATTGTTCTCTACAAGCCACTGTGCCGTTCAATGTGGCCTAAGTATTACAGTTCACGAGGCAGCATGCTGTCTATAAGCCAGCTTACTCGTTTTAAATATAGTTCCAATTCCAATTTTCAAAACAAAAATTCCTAATTCGGTCTCGTTAAACCTTCCTCAGCCTCAATTATTGTTGACATCCATGGTGTTTGTGGGTTATGTCACCCTGATTCTTGTCTTGTGCGATCTTACGAGTTGGTCCTGATCCGGACACTGGTTACATCGGCTTTTGTGTCTGTGACGTCAGCTGGGGAGATGGTGGCGGCTGTCCTTTGTTCCCGTCTCTGGTGGTTTCTTTTGCTAGTGAAGGCTCCTGGCTTGTCTGGCTTGACTGGTTGCAATCCTTTTAAGGACTTTTTATTTGGTATTTTTGCCTCCATTTCTGTGTAATGCCTGTAGAAGCGTTTCGATGTTATTTACCACCTTGCGCTTTTTTTTCTTTTCACGTTCACGTTTAAGTTCTTGCTGTCTTCCGATTGTTTCCTCTGTGGTCAGCCATGGGACGATCTCTCCATCATCTATATAGTACTCGATGCGGTATCATAGTCATAGAGTATTTCAGGGTCTTCTTTCGGTTTCCCCCTGAATATCTTCACCCTCTTTCCTTCTGCTTCCTGTCTCCTTATGTATTTCTCGTGCCTGAGTCCCTCTTGAATTGCCCGTTTTTTTTCTGCTTCTATGCACTCCTCCAATTCCTCCAGGGTCGGTTCGGGCTACTGCATGCCGTTCTCAGGTTACTCGTCTTGGTGTTTTTCAGAAGTCTGGCATGATATTCGTTTCCCCCTGTGTTTCTCCGGCGTCTTGGGTGGGCTGCTCTCTTTATCTTTAGGTTTCGGTTCGGTCTTTTGTTGGTTTTCGCCTTGCGGTTTGTCTGTGTTCTCCTGCACGGCCTCTGTTAGTTTGTTTAGGATTATTTCCATTTCAGCTTTCAGCAGCTCTCTCTTCGCTTTAATGGTGCGTAGCATTTCTTCGTTTTCCTTCTTCATCTCGGCCATATGTTCGACTTCTTGCTTGATATTTTGCTGGATCTCCTTTATTTCAGCAAGCAGCCTGTCATTGTCGCTGATCGGTGCCGGTGTTTGAAGCAGCTTGACTTGTTTTTTAACTCGTCGATCTGGCTTTGTAGTTGTGCTCTTTCATCTTGCGAGATGCCCGTGGCTGTTTCGAACCTCCGCATTGCTTCCTTATATGGCGTCTTGGTGTTAATGACGATCTTTAACACGTCCCTGTGTCTTTGGAGGTACGGACAGCCCAAGTATCTTGCTCCTTGCTTGCCCAGGCAGTTGGCACATTTTCTTTTGCTGTTAGGTGATCGAAAGTCCGTGTCCAGCGTGGCCAGCTGACACTCCTTGAAGGCGTGGTGATCGACGCAATACCGGCAGATTTCCGTCTTACTGCGGCATGCTTCTCTGCTGTGGCCGGCCCTCTGACATCTAGAACTTTGATTAACTCTTGTGATGAATCTCTCCGGCTGTTGTATTTTCTTGTTGATTGATACTGTTGTCGGTAACTCGCTTCCCTCTGTCGTCACTGACGCCAGGGTTGTAGGAATCTTGGAGTAGGTGAGGAGCAGAAAGCAGATATTATAGCCTACAGTCATACTCTAGAACAGTCAATTTTTTTGCCGCGATTCCATCCTGTTTCAAGATATTGCGGTCAACATCAGCATCTTTCAGCTGTATGTTGATTCCTAGGCTAGATTACGCTCATCAGCACGCCACGACTTTCTGAGCGACCGGCTCCATACTCTCATAAGTCACTGGTGTGACTCGAACCGCTTCCAATTCTCGTGCACTCACGTCAACCACGAGAGTATTCGGGGTTACGGAGAAAGCTGCTAACACCTCGGCCAGGGAGCCGGCCTAGAACAGTCATATCACAGTCATACTCTAGCACAGTCATATTTGACTAAGGCCTGACTTTTGGGGTAACTATAGTTATACATTTGTATGTTGTCTAGTGTCTCCTCTTGCTTCACCCCCTTCTTCCACTTCTATGAGGGCAAACAATAGATTTAAATGAACATATAAGCTATGCCGAGAGTGAATTTGTCTGTACATGTAGGTTCAATACCTCGATTTTCGTCTTAGGGCAGTGTGATATGGTCGGTAACATCCATTTATTGCCTCAGGAAGGATGAATGTTCTCAATATGTTTTATGTGTTAGTTTGTCTTGTACGTTAGTCACAAAATGCTGTTTAAGCTATCAATGTTATCTAACCATTTTTGGTCGCTCGAATTGTTGTTAGTTAGTCAAATTATTAAAATGTTGTGACATTTTTAATTTAAAAAATGTTTATTACAATTATTAGTCATGAATCATTAGTCATTAGTCGCGGTTCCAACATCACAGCAAGGCGTCGTCCCCATTATGCTCCGTTCCCGCGCCAATGAATATCACATAAAATGTTCCCCACTGCCCCATGTGAACATTGGAAAAGACAGGAGTCTCGACAATTATTGCAATTGGTGGCTGAAATACTGCCTGCCTGCCTGCCTGCCTGCCTGAATGACTGCCTGCCTGCCTGCCTGCTATATAGAGTCATAACTCCTTCCCTGGATTCACTCACGCTCAGATGGCTGCCTCTACAATCATCAGAAGTTGAAGGCCAAGACCAAAATTAGGAGGGTACTGATCAGTGAGTTGCTGTTCGCAGATGATGATATAGTTAGGATACACTCTGAGGAAGAATTACAGCGTCTACTATCTGCATTCTCCAATGATTATTCTGAATTTCGTTTTGCAATTAGCAAAACGAAAGACACATATTATTTCATAAGATGCACTACGGGCTACAATCAATCTTTGTTGACAACTCCAAACTGAGATAGTATACCATTTTACATATTTAGGATAAGAGGTTAATAGAAAATTATCCTGGATCAGGAAATCAACATCAGGATTAGTAAGGCAGCAAAAATAATGAACAAAAAGAGTCTGGGATAACAGGTAGTTTACTGTCAAAACAAAAGTCAATGTCTACCAATCCTGTGTCTTTATTGCAGTGAAGCCTGGTCAAAATACTGACACCAAGAGAAAAGTTTAAACAGCTTTCATATGCTGTGCCTGCGAAGAATACTTTAAGTTAGGTAAGGTATTAAGTTTTTTTTTGTTTTTTTTTTGCATATCCTTTACAGGACATCACTGTCAACATCAGCATCTTTCAGCTGTATGTTCATTTCTTGGCAAGATTACGCTCAGTAGTTTGCCATTGCTTTCTGAGCGGCCGGCTCAGTTATCCGCAAGTCACCAGCGGGGATCGAACCGCTCCCAGCTCTCGCCCCGCTACGAGACTCTGCGTGATAAACGGGATTACGGAGAAAGTGTTGTAACCCCTCGGCCAGAGAGACCGGCAAGGTATTAAGTGGCAAGACAAAATCACAAATACAGAAGTATTGGAAAGATCGTGTTGTGCGTAGGATTGTTCCATACTCAGTCTTCGTAGACTTCAATGGCTAGGACACTTTAGGAGGATGGATGATGGTAGAATACCAACGGAAATCTTTTTTTTTTGTGTGAATTACAGATGGGTAAGATACCCCGGGATCGGCCTCTACTACGATACAAAGATGTGTGTAAGCGGGACATGATTGATACAGGCATTGATAATGCACATTGGGAGCAAGTCGCCGCCGAACGTGTTGCAAGGAGGGCAAATATCAGAAATGGAATATAGACAAAGGAGACAATGATTGCAGATAAGTCACACATTGAGCGCGTGAGATGTAGTATTTTGCGTGATAGTGAAAATGATGAAAATGACCATGTGTGATGTAGATATTATGTTTTAGAGAGAGAGAGAGAGAGAGAGAGAGAGAGAGAGAGAGAGAGAGAGAGAGAGAGAGAGAGAGAGAGAGAGAGAGAGAGAGAGAGAGAGAGAGAGAGAGTAGATAGAATAGATAGAAACAAGCTGTGGGACATCCTTAAACGATATGGATTAAGTACACATCTAATGAACCTATGTAGAAGTTTATACAACAACAGTGAATGCATAGTGAGAGCAACTGAAGGGCGAACGACCAAAGACTAGTAGCAAAATCAGAAGGTGATTTACAAGACCACATGAATAGTCTAAACGAAATGTGTAGAGAACATAACATGAAAATTAGCACAAGTAAAACAAAGGTAATGACTATAACTAAAGAATAAAAAGCAACAACGATTCATCTAAACGAACATCCCTTGAAACGAGTAAAGAGTTTCAAGTACCTAGGAAGTATAATATCATCAAATGGCAAATCAGAAGACGAGATCGAAAATAGATGCAATAAGGCAAACCAACTCATTGGACAAATGGCACCAAAACTAAAGAACAAACATGTATCAATAACTACTAAGAAAGCACTTTACAACACAATTTTCCTACCAACTCTATGTTACCTATGCCAAACCAGGACAATGACAGAAAAAGAGAAAGGAAAAATCACAATAACAGAAATGAGATTCCTGAGAAGAATACTCAATGTATCAAGAAGAAATACGATCAGAAATGAAGACATCAGGACTGAAGTGGAGGTTGTAGCTGCACTAGATTTTATTAGAAGACAGCAGGTCAAATGGTTTGGTCATGCACGTTGGTTACCAACTAACAGTATACCACAACAAGCAACGATGTCCATGGGCATATCGATACATGAAACCCATAAACGGACATTCTCCCTCTGTGCATGTTGTTTGTTCATCAAGAATGATGATGCCCATTCAATTCATCCAGTGGGGTTGAAAGTATGAAGCCGTGAGTTCTAAGATGTCTGATAAGGCCTATTTTGGTTCGAAATGTTCTTTGACAATGTGGGCAAAGAATGCTTGACATTCCAGGAGGATGATCTCCTGCAGTGGTTTTTCTGTCCAGCCTTTTCTTCACAGCTCTTCCAGTCCTGGTTGCTTCACAAGTGACTGCACCCGTATATAAGGATGTACGCCATGAATTTCCGACTTTGTGAAGACACATGAAGGGTGTAGCATAGATGGGAGCGCAAGCGCAATTGAAATACCGCTACCTTTATCGTTTCTTTACTTTTCAGCCTCAGTTGGTGGAGATTTGCCCGCAACAGACGAGCAATATCTCCGGCGGGCCTATTCTCGCAGGTCGCGAGATCCGATTAGTGGAAGGATGGGAGATTTACTCGCAACAGACGAGCAATATCTCCAGCGATATCTCCGGCGGGCCTTCTCCCGGTGGTCGCGGGAACCGCACGAGTCAGGCGGGGAGTCTGACGGTAGTACACGCTTTACACAGGTCTGGACACTTGTGATTGACAGATGTACGCATCCTATGGTCCAGGCGCATACGAGACCCTCATCTGTGGGACTTTGCTGAATGCCTCTAAGTTGAGTTCCTTGGGTTCCAGGGTCTGGCCACCACTCGCCACCTGCTCGTGGAGGCGAGGTCTCGAATGTATGACGCTGAGCCGTCAGTGTCTGCAGTCTACCTTGTTCCAGACGTATTGGTTATCCATTCCTCTGGGTAAAAAGAGGCAAGGACGAGAGAGGGAACATGTCGTTTGGGCACCACATGTTCTCTGAAGCTCTGCCCAGGCATTGTGATGGAATTTTGGTCAAATTCCAACTCACATTCTTTGGTCTGTCAAGACTTTAAGGTGCCACTCACGCCATGAATTACGGTCCTTACCAGAAGTCTCCCAGGTGTCAAGATGAATTCCAAAACCTTTCAATGATATTTTCAGAGTGTCTTTAAAGCGTTTCCTCTGGCCGCCTTGGGAGCGTCTATCACAACGCAGCTTGCCGTACAAATTCGTTTAGGGAGCCTGTGATCTGGCATACGAGTTAGCTGACCAGTCCTGCGAATCTGAGTTTTCATTAGTAGAGTGTGGATACTGGCATGGACACTCTTTCTAGAACTTCAGTGTCTGGGATCTTGTCTTGCCTTTTAATCTTCAATAGCTTCCTAAGGTAGACTGTGTGGAAGTGTTTTAATTTCCTAGCATGTCGCTGATAAACAGTCCAGGTTTCACAAGCATATAGCAGTGTGGATAATACAACTGCTTTATAGACTTTCATCTTTGTTTGCAGGCTTATTCCATTTCTGTCCCATACATCCTTGTACAGTCTGCCAAGTTGCTGACCTTGGAGATTCTTGCATTCACTTCGTCATCAATTGTGGCAGTTTGTGACACAGTACTGCCAAGACAGGTGAATTTGTCCACAACACTTAGTCTATGACCGTTCACCTTGATATTCGGCACGGTGTGATTATCCCCTGGAGCTGGCTTGTACACAACTACAGTCTTCTCAAAGTTGATATTGAGCCCAAAGTTGGCACATGCATATGAGAAAGCTGAAACATTGTGTTGCATGTCTACCTCTGACTCTGCATATAGAGCGCAATCATCAGCAAACAGCAGTTCTCTGACTGTGTCGCTGTTATTTTTGGTTTTGACTTTCAGCCTTCTGAGATTGAACAACTTTCCATCCATGCGGTAGTTGATGTCTATTCCAATGTCGTTGTTCTCGAAGGCATTCGTTAACATAGCTGAAAACATAAGGCTGAACAGTGTTGGTGCCAGGACACATCCTTGCTTCACTCCATTGGTGACAATAAAGGCTCAGACAGTTCACCATTTTCCTGTACTCTTGCCTGCAAACCATCATGAAATAGTCCGCACTAATGTGGACTAAATATTTGTGGACAGCCCTATTTCGCCATAATCTGCCACTAGTCCTTATCTGCTGACTGTATCAAAAGCTTTGGTAAGGTCAGTGAAAGTGGAGAACATTTCAGAGTTCTGTTCCTGGCATTTCTCTTGAAGCTGCCATTGCAGAAAACAATCATCGTCAACAGTTTCCTAGTTCTTTTCTGAAGCCACATTAGATTCTCAGGAAGAAGACCTTAGATCGAGATGGACCGAGAGACGATTGAGAAGAGTTCTGGCGAATATCCTTCCTGCGATTGAGATCAAGGAGATGCCTCGGTGGTTGTCACAGGATTGGCGGTTTCCTTTACGTTTGTAAAGGTGGACTATTGTCGCGTCATTGAAATCACTGAGCATGGTCTCGTTCACCCAATATGTTTGTAAAGACTTGGTGAAGCTACTCTATTAGGACCGGCTACACCTGCCTTGTATATCTCTACTGAGATGGAAGTCAGGACCAGGCGCCTTGTCACTGGAAAGTTGCTGGATGGCTTTGTTTTGTTCCACTATGGTTGGCAGGCCATCATGTGTATCATTAGTGGTAACTTGAGGAATTCAGTTGACAGTTTCATCATCAAAGAAGGAAGTTGCATTTAAGATGTTGCTGAAATGCTCTGCCCAGCATTGAAGGATTTATTTCCTATAGGTGACCAATGCTCCCCCATCTGAGGAGGGAAACTATGTCTGGTAATGGAGGACCGTAGACCGCTTTACAGTGAGTCGTAGATGTTTTTCATATTATGTCTGTCAGCAACACCTTGAAATTCATCATCTTTATTGCTTAGCCAAGAGTCCCGAATGGGCCGAAGCTTCTGCTGCTACTATTCTCCGAATGTTACTTGAAGGCAGTCTTTTTTTATGTTGACTTCGGGTCATTCAAATGTGCCTTCAGGAGAAGATGTTTCTCGGCCAGCTATTGGTTGATGTCTTCAGAATTTTCATCAAACCAGTCTTTATGCTTTCGGGGGGCTGGACCCAGAATTTCCATAGCAGTGTTGTAAATTATGTCCTTTAGGGCATTCCACTCTGTTTCCGCATCCTCGCATCCTGGTTAGCTGCAGCATTTGGCTTGAGGTGATCTTCCGGCATGTTTTCAAACGACAGCTGCATCTTTTTTTGCTGTTTAGGCGGGTGATATATATATATGCATTTTTACTCCTTGAGGACGCCGTGGTGGTTTGATGTGTATGTTTATTTTCGAAATAATGAGACGACGGTCTGTCCAACATTCGGCACCACACATGGATTTTGTCACTCGAACGTCTTGTCTGTCACACCTCCTGACGATGACATAGTCAGTTAGGTGCCAGTGGTTTGAGCGATTGTACATCCATAATTATTTATTTCTCGTGGGAAGACTGAAAATTGTGTTGGTGATCAGGAGAACCGTGTTCTTAACAGGTCTGAAGTAGGAGGAGCCCATTGCTGTTACAATTTCCGACTCCGTACTTTCGAATGGTGCCACTTCAAGAGGAGGTGACCTTAATTACTCTGGCATTGAAGTCCCCAAGGAGTATAAGTTTGTCTCCTTTTGGAAAAGATGTTAATACGTTATGAATGTCTTCATAGAAATTGTTTTTGACGTCATCTTCAATTGTCATGGTTGGTGCGTAGACACTCACGATGGTTGTACGCATCTTTCCTTTCAGAAAGGGTAACTTAATAGTCATAAGCCTGCCATTTATAGCTTTCCGAAATTCAGCTAGTTTGCCGACTTAATGGCAACTCCCAAACCGGATTGGCGTCTTTCCTCGCTTTTCCTTCCACTCCAGAAGAATGTGTAGCCGGCACCTACTTCACAGATTTGGCTTTCTTCTGCAAGTCGTGTCTCGCTCAAGGCTGCAATGTCGATGTTGTACTTGCCCAGCTCTCTCCCTAATCAGTGCTGTTAGTCTCTCTGGGCCCGACGCGCCGTCTCTATCAAGTAGGTTGCGTACTATTCCGAGTTCCGATTGTCAAGGGAATATGGTTAGCTCTTTTAGCTTTATCTGTTTTTACTTTTGTAAGTCGACCGCAGTATAGATTACCCACCAACCGCAGGCTAGCTTGGTCAGGTAATGATGGAGCAGACAATATTTAGGGCACCTTTTCTAGCCCCTAACTCATGATATGGAGGTGAGCAGTGCTTCCTATAGAGGGCTGCCTTAGTTAGTCAGGGGGCTGCCGAACCCTACTATTGCTTCGGTCAGTAGAAGACGACCATATGGCCTGCACCGCCTGTGTGCAGGCCTGCGACTACGTACTGCCAGCGCACCACGCCTGCCGCTTCGCCACTCTCCCATCGCCACAGGGCTTGAAGGTGATATATGAAGTTGGATGAAGAATGACTTGCGCGATGAACTGGATTAAAGTGAGGAGAGTTGCGCAATTAGTCGACCTCAATCTCTCACCTGAGTCCATCTGAGTCCTAGTAGGCAAGACAAGTCAAGACGCCTGGGGATGAATACAGATGCAGTGAATGACCAAGGGCTCTCTACGTACCTTGCCTTGTTCATTACAGTTTCACAACGATTTGCAGATAAAAGCCTGTCGTGCCCGTTGAATCATCAGTGATTTCATCCATACAGTCTGCCAAATCATATCTTCACATGCTGGGTAGGCATACTCTAGTTCAACGCTGGGTTTGACACCAAATCGGCTACCCACGCCTGGCCTAGCCAGCCTCTCACAGCTGTTGCCCGGGGGGTGGCCGTTGTCGCATTCTGACAGCTACTCTGTTTATACTTCACCTCGACACCGCAAGGTTCAAGAGGCATAATTATATTATATTATATTATATTATATTATATTATATTATATTATATTATATTATATTATATTATATTATATTATAATTATATTATATTATATTATATTATATTATATTATATTATATTATATTATATCACATCACATCACATCACATCATACTATACTATACTATACTATACTATACTATACCATCCCATCCCATACTATACTATACTATACTAGACTAGACTAGACTAGACTAGACTATATTATATTATATTATATTGTGATACGGTATGTTATGTTACATTACGTTTGTTATGTTATGTTATGCTATGTTATGTTACGTTACGTTTGTTGTGTTTTGTTATATTATATTATATATACGCACCTAGCAAACAAACATAGGACATCACGGCTGTTCACATCTTCCGATCTGTAGCACTGTTTGTACATTCATGTGCTGAAATCTTTCATTGTCACCACCCAAAGCAATAGAGAATCTCTCTCTCTCTCTCTCTCTCTCTCTCTCTCTCTCTCTCTCTCTCTCTCTCTCTCTCTCTCTCTCTCTCTCTCTCTCTCTCTCTCTCTCTTTCTCTCTCTCCAACTATTCCAACTATCCGCCAATCCTGTGACAACCACCGAGGCATCTCCTTGCTCTCAATCGCAGGAAGATATTCGCCAGAACTCTTCTCAATCGTCTCTCGGTCCATCTCGATCAGGGTCTTCTTCCTGAGAATCAATGTGGCTTCAGAAAAGAACGAGGAACTAGGTTTTCAGTTTATATCTCCTCATAATGTGCCAAAAATGTCGTCGCTGTCTACCCTTAATTTCTCAAATCAATTTGTTGTTAAACGTTGCTTCTTCTTGGACTTCCTTACTTGTTTACTTTTTTTTTTCTCCGTCCATGTTACTCTTTGCATTGTCATCAGAAACCACAACCCAACTGCCATTACACGTTTCTCATCTAATTTGTTTATTATGAATACTAGTGACATTATATGTTCCATGAAACATTTCACTATGCATTCCGCCGTGTAGTGACAAACTCCAGGTGGTGTCAGTATCATTGTCCGTTTTCTTGCTGGACACTACGGTGTTCAAAATATCCCCGACCGCCTTTGGTTTCCAAGATGAAGAAAATTTGGAGAGATCCGAGTCCAACCAGATTCGAATAAATTGCTGACGGACTGATTGATTGATTGATTGATTTAGGAATCGACATCACAGCATTCGGGGCATTCCCATAAGTGCTCCGTCCCCATCCCCAGCAGCCAGCGAAGAGTTCCAACACTAATAGTACTAGTAGTAATCTGATTATAAGTCCGTCTTGCTGACGGATTGACAAGCAAGCGTGTTAGCTTTAATATTATTACGGTTGCCTATGTTTGGGTTTTCCAAAGATCAAAATAATGTACTTATACGCAATTTGAGGCCTACAGGACATATGGTAATAACCCCAAATGTTTATAACCCTATCGACACTCGACTGGTGACGTGGTCAGAATGGCGTCCGCCGTCTTTTCTTCCCACGACAGTTTCCTAACCCCATATTAGGCTGGGCCAATATACGAAGGCAGAGCAATTTTACAATAAATCGTTTGCTGTGCAAATTCGAAATGTTTGATTATAGAATTCAAGTGTATATTCAGATAAGTTCCATAAATAGCGGAATGACGTTTTATTAAACATTTACTTGCATTATTTCCCTTGGTATTCTAACCTGTCATGTTTTATGGTGCACTGATGGGAACAAAAGCACATAATTAATTCAAGTATGGTGAATTGTAGCCGGCTCCATGGCCGAGGGGTTAGCAGCTTTCTCCGCTAACCCCGAATACTCTCGTCACGTGACGCGACGAGAATTAGCAGTGGTTCGAATCGCAAAAGTGACTTATGAGAGTATCGAGCCGGTCGCTCAGAAAGTCGTGGCGTGCTGATGAGCGTAATCTAGCCTAGGAATCAACATACAGCTGAAAGATGCTGGTGTTGACCGCAATATCCTGAAACAAGATGGAAACGCGGGGAAAAAAAATGGTGAATGGTAAAAACAAAACATGATTGCCTACAGTTGTGCACATGGTTCATGATCAAAATGATCATTGACTACATTTATAGTTTTCATAAATAAGCAAATAGACACCATTCGAGAGAAAAATTTACGATTTCGAAATGCTGTTAAACAGACAAATAGAAAGACGAGTAACTGAGTAAGATATGAACATAATATTAAGTGCAGTAGACACCGTGGCTTAAGAAGACAATTCTGAATGCGAACACGGTCAATAAATTAAAGCACATAAGTCTTATAAAAAGATGTAGATCGTTGTTAAAATTTGTCTGTCACGGAAGCATATAAGTGAGCAGAGCAAGGGGAAGACAACTATGTATGCGGGTCAGTTAGTTGTGTATCCTTTACAGGACGTCGCAGTCAACACTATAATTGTTTTCCTGTTTGTGAATTATTGCAAAGTTTATGTTCAGGAGCTTGTCATACCTTTCTGAACGACCGAGACTCATTCAGAATTATATGAAAACCAATTCAAGGTAGTCTGCTGCTAAATCGCCCGCAGTTGTGTTTCGGACGCTAAATGCGGGATTGCAATTGATTGCGTAACACCTTCGATACAGAGCGGATTGTATGTAGTTAGATAATATAAAAAAGGGATTGCAGAAACGTCAGTGCGCACACAGTGAAAACATGGGATAGTTTAGGACACTCATTACAGCCGCTATGCATTTTTTGTTGTTGTTGCGTATCCTTTTACAGGACATCGCTGTCAACATCAGCATCTTTCAGCTGATTGTTGATTTCTTGGCAAGATTACGCTCAGTAGTTTGCCATTGCTTTCTGAGCGATCGGCTGACATACCCCGTAAGTCACGGCTTCGGCCAAAGCCCCTACAGATTCTCGCCGTACGTCACGCCACTCACGAGAGTACATGGGATCACGGAGAAAGACGTTACACCCCAAGGCCAGGTGATCGCTATGCATGATACTCAGCCCAAATATACTGAGTTAGCTATTTAATGTAATATTAACCGACAGGTGTTGAGTGAGGGGGGGGGGGGGGTGGTTTAAAGAGAGTGTCGGTATCTATTGTGCCCTACGTGTTAAAATTTGAAATGCACTATTTGATCTAAATCGTAGAAAAATACAATCTGCACCCCGTTCCCAAAGAAACATCTATGGCACTAAAATATACGGCTATTATAATTTTTCTGCAAATGATCATGAATAGAATTGAAGCTAAGAATATGAAATATAAGAAGTACTGACTGGCTAAAGACAGGGCAGAATAAACAGAGACTATATCTTCAACATGATAACTGTCTTTGAGAAATGCAGAGACTATGCAGTGGATCTTTATAACTATTTCATATTCTAGGCCGTCGTCTCTGTTTTATATCAGAAATTGGTGACAGTAATTCATTATATGCGATTTTCTTTACATTTGACCCCATGTCACACTCCAATACGACATAAATAACAGTGTATATAGTCAGAATATCCATCCATCCAACATGTGCCATGCCGATAAGCATGGGCGGTCATGTTTTGCCATCTCACTCGATCACCAGAGTCGTGGTTCAGCTCCGTGTTTCTGTCTCGACCATGCCATGTGCCCAAGCCATCCAAATATTTACTTCTGGGTCTTTACCTTGGTCTTCTCCCTTCGATTTTGCCAGTTGTCACCAAGTTCTGCAATTCATTTCTTCTCATAACATGCCCCCAAAATTTTGACTGTCTACGTCTATTGATTCTAAATCAGTTCACGATCTTCATTTGTTTCTTGAAGGACTTGTTCATTGATCTTTCTGTCTGAATATGGTATTCTTTGCATTTTCCTCAGAAACAACTTCTCCACAGCTTGTCTGCTCATTGTCCACTCTTCACATCCATACAAAGGTACAGGTTCTATGTAGCACTTCAATACTCTTTGTATCGTTTCAATTGCAATCATTTTATTGGTCAATATGCTTTTCATCTTGCAAATGGCTGCTTTCGCAATGATAATTCTTGTTACAATCTCTTCAAAGTATCTCTCATTAGATGTTATGACTTTTCTGAGATAACTGTACCGAGTAAATTGTTTAAGAATATGCCCATTTACTTGTATATTACATTGGAGTATTTCCTTATTTTTAGTGACAACCATAATCTGTGTCATTTTACAATTTAATTCTACCCCTAATTGTGTGCAACAATCACATCTACTAAATGTTGCAGATCCTGCTCATTGCCTGCAATCAAGATTGTATCATCCGCATATCTAATGTTATTGATGTTGCGAACTCCAATGATCATTCCTTTCATTTCTTCTAATTTCTGAAAATATTTTCACTGTACAAAGAAAACAGATCTGGAGGTTTTACACCTCCCCTTCTCACGCCTCTATTAATACGCTTATATTGATATACTTCATTATTAATTCTTATTGCAGCTTGTCGTTTCCAAAATATGGTTTTTACAATTCTAAGTCTTTCCCATCAGTTTATAGTTCTTGAAGCATCTTTATCATGATAACATGCCTTACTTAACCGAAAACCTTTATGTGGTCAGTAAAGCAAAGATGTAGATCTTAATTTCAATCAATCAATCATGTGCAATGCCGGAAAGCGTGGGCGATCGTGACTCGCCATTTCACTCGATCACCAGGTATTAATTTATTTCTATAGATTTCTGTAACATTTCCCATTGGTCTCTGACATCTTTAAATAATATTTCCATGTCGGACAATGCATCTAATCTATTCTTTTTCTCTACGTTGGATTTATCTGTTATATCCTCACACTTAAGTGCCCTTGTATCAAAATGCGTGTTTCTTTGTGTATATTTGACTTTACTTAATATTATATTGATATTTTTTTTTTCATATCCTTTACAGGACATCGCTGTCAACAGCAGCATCTTTCAGCTGTCTGTTGATTTCTTGGCAAGATTACGCTCAGTAGTTTGCCATTGCTTTCTGAGCGGCCGGCTCAGTATCCCGCAAGTCACCAGCGGGGGTCGAACCGCTCCCAGTTCTCTCCCGCTACGAGACTTGCGTGATAAATGGGATTACGGAGAAAGTGTTGTAACCCCTCAGCCAGAGAGACCGGCATATTGATATTGCTTATTATTAATCTATGGTGACGTAGCAGTCAGCGTATGGTATAGTTGTTTTTTGGCTTTTATGGCATTTCGAAATCTTCTGTAGATGAGAATGTAATCAATCTGATTTGTAATCTTATGATCAAGACTCCTCTATGTCTATAATCTCTTCTGGTGATGTTGATACAAAGTGTGTAAAATAATCATACTATGCTATTTTGCCCATTGTAAAGTTTGCAACCTTTTTTATTCATTCTGTTCGCCTAGTCCATATTTGCCTAGTAATGCATCCTTCATGTTGAGTTCTAACTTTTGTATTTAGGTCACCCATTATGATATTTAATTCTTGCATTTCTTGAATGCATTTTCCTAATCGTTATAAACTTATAATCGTGAATAAACTTTCATTACGTTGACATCACAAGATCTTCCAATCAACTCGACAGCAACACTCTGTCTGATACAGTACAATAGCTTGTGGTCGATTTGGATCTCTCTATATCCATTATTACAGGACGTTATTTTGTGGCAAGTGGAGAAATTCAGATGTGTAGGGCACATGGATAACATCAAAAGGAAGATGCATCACGGAGATAAAGAGCAGAATAGGACAAGCAAAACCTGCATTCTATTAAATGAAGAACATATGTGGAATAAGTCACTGTCCTTGAAAGTTAGACAAATATTGATGTATTGCATGTTATATAGAACCAGTTTAAACACATGGCTGCGAATCATGGACAATTAGTAAACAGACGAAAAGATCCTTGGAAGCTCGGAGATGTGGTTTTATTTAAGAATGCTGGAAGTTAATTGGACAGCCAAAAAGAGCAATAAGGACGTTTTAGGGGAAGCTGAGTCGCAAAGACAACTTATCACAAACATCATAAGAGGCAGTCATCGTTTTTTAGCCACGTTTATGAGAAGACAAAAGTTGGAACATGTTGTGACAATAGGAACGATATGCGGGAAGAGAGATAGAGAGAGAGAGAGGGAGAGAGAGAGAGAGAGAGAGAGAGAGAGAGAGAGAGAGAGAGAGAGAGAGAGAGAGAGAGAGAGAGAGACAGTGCGAGAATATTATTGACACTCATGTGTCATGGCACGGAAGGGAGTCAACACACGAACTGGTACATGATGTCTGAGATAATAATTTGTGGAAAGGCCACGCCAGCCGGAATGGCACGGGATGATGATAATGGTGATGATATCCTTTATAATTGCTACCCCTCGCTGATTTTTCTCTCCTCCATAATGGATTATGTTATATTCCTCAGATGTTATAATGCCCATTCCTTTCTATCTGATCTCACATATCATCATCCTGAGCCTTGCCGTCTGGCGTGGGCGATCATGCCTATCCACACATTACGGTCTCCGACATCATTGATGAATTCGTGTGTTGACTCTCTTCCTTGCCATATATATATATATATATATATATATATATATATATATATATATATATATATATATATATATATATATATATATATATATATATATATATATATATATATAAGAGAATGTTTGTTTGTGTCTTTGTTTGTGTTTTCTTGTGTGTGTTCTTTATGCGTTCCCGAACGGTCAATCCGATTGAGATGAAATTTTCTACAGATGTTCTTCTCACTCCCGCGGAGCCAATTGGCATAGTTAGTTAGTTTAAAATAAAAATTGTTTCCCTCCAGTACGAAAGAAAATGGCACGAGCCTCATAAACAGACGAATACATGTCCAGCCATCTTGCTGCAAGGGAACTCACTCTCTGATTAAACCAGAAATTAGTTATGAACAGTCGTTGTTCTCACTCGCGCGGATGCAACTGAAATAGTTTAAAATCAATTTTCAATTTTAGGCAACGGGAACGGGATCATCAGAAACCGAGCAACGGGAACGGGAGCAAGGGCCGAATATGAATTAAATGAGACGCTCCCCACCAGGGCCTGGATCAGGCCGGGCCGGGTCGTCTATATATATAAACACACACACACACACACACATATATATCGATGTTCGTCCATCACGAATGACGAGGACCATTCATTCATTGCATCTTTTGATTTGATGAAGAACGAATGACTTGCGCTTTAGGTTGGATTATAGCGAGGTAGTGGTCGCGCAACTCCATCGTCCTCGCTCTCTCGTCTGTGTCCATCTGGTTCCAGTGGCGGGCATGGCAAGACGACTGGAAGACGGACACAGATGCAGTGAAAGTTAGGCTGCCACGGCCAGTTATCCCTGTATATATTGGCTCGCGAGAGCCTCGTGCAAACGGCCCTTCCGTCAATTCCTTTGCTTTTCAGTTTTAAGTCAAGCGTAGTGACAAGCGAATGAGCGAATGATTACTGATAGGATCAACCAGATTTCCTTCGCCGAAGACGGACTGCCCGCCAGAACAGACCACACACATATGAGGCGAGAAACTGCCCACAGAAGATATTGCTCGTCTAAGTTGCGAACAGATCTCCCGATTTACGGTTGAGCCTCACCAGCGCACAAATGCATATGGCGACTGACAGGACAGACGTTCCACGCACACGCAAGCCAAGAGTAGCATCGCAAAAGCGCGCCTTCCCGGTACAAGGTGATACAGGCAAAACCACTGGACGCCTACCGACGAGCTTTCAAGCTACGCCGGCAGGACTGACCGAAAAAAAGCTATACCAGCTTACTGACTGCAGGCCCACTACTCATCGAGAGAGAGAGAGAGAGAGAGAGAGAGAGAGAGAGAGAGAGAGAGAGAGAGAGAGAGAGAGAGAGAGAGAGAGAGAGAGAGAGTGGGCGCTTATCGAGACTTTGTCGAACGGTCGTACAAATTTTGCTCCTTTGCCCGCTTAAACCACGACCCTGGCTGCACGATGCGGTTACATTCTCGAAACGCCTGCCTCGCTAACTTGCGTTGGCTGGGAAGATCCCATTTTGGTGTACCTCAAACAGCCATTCGAGGCAACGAACGCTAGACGCGGAACTGATCTTGTGAGCCGGACCAGCCCTCACTATATATATATATATCATTGGCACCTTTCCGTCTTGACAGACGATAGTTTGGTACATTGTGCTTTAAAAAGGCTTAATAACTACGATCCATGACGGTGGCGAGTGTGGCTGGTAAGGCCAATTCTTGCTGCAAATGTTTGCCCACAGTAGGTGCATGTGAAAACATGGTCATTTCCACCATTTTGCACCATCTTACGTCTCTCACGCTCTGTGTGTGCTTTATCTGCAATCATTTTCTCCTTTGTCTTTATTCCGTTTCTGATAGTTGCCCTCCATGCAACACGTTCAGCGGCGACGTGCTCCCAATGTGCATTATCAATGCCTGTATCAATCATGTCCCGCTTACACACATCTTTGTATCGTAGTAGAGGCCGACCCTAAGATCTCCTACCAGTCTGTAATTCACCAAAAAAGATGTCCTTTGGTATTCTACCATCATCCATCCTCCTAACGTGTCCTATCCATCTAATTCTACGAAGACTGAGCATGGAATACACCGTCACACAACCTGATCTTTCCAATACTTCAGTATTTGTGATTTTGTCTTGCCACTTAATACCAAGTATTCTTCGCAGACACCGCATATGAAAGTTGTTTAAACGTTTCTCTTGACGTGAGTAAGTTGTCCAGGTTTCACTGCCATAAAGAAGAGTACTAAGGACACAGGCTTGGTAGACGAGGACTTTTGTTTTGGCAGTAAGCTTCCTGTTCTCCCAGACTCTTTTTGCTCTTGACGTGAGTAAGTTGTCCAGGTTTTCACTGCCATAAAGAAGAGTACGTGTATATATATATATATATATATATATATATATATATATATATATACCAGCTTACCAGTATAAATTGATATATATCTCTCAATATATATATATATATATATATATATATATATATATATATATATATATATATATATATATATATATATATATATAATAGATATATATATATATATATATATATAGTGAGAAACATCTGATGGCTGTAGAAATGTGGTTTCTGAGGAAAATGCAAAGAATACCATGGACAGCCAGAAAGACCAATGAAGAAGTCCTTCAAGAAACAAATGAAGATCGTAAACTGATCAGAAACATTAGACGTTAGACAGTCACAATTTTTTGGGCATGTTATGAGAAGAAATGATTTGGAGAACTTGGTGACAACTGGTAAGATCGAGGGGAACAGACCAAGGGAAGACCTAGAAACAAGTATCTGGATGGCCTGGCCTTGTGGCATGGTCGAGACAGAAACACGGAACTGATCCACGACTCTGTTGATCGAGTGAGATGGCAGAACATGACCGCCCACGCTTACCGGCATGGCACATGATGGATGGATATAGTGAGGGCTGGTCTGTTTCGCAAGATCAGTTCCGCGTCTAGCGTTCGTTGTCTCGTATGGCTGTGTGAGGTGCACCAAAATGGGATCTTCCCAGCCAACGCAAGTTAGCGAGGCAGGCGTTTCGAGAATGTAACCGCATCGTGCAGCCAGGGTCGTGGATTGAGCGGGCAAAGGAGCAAAATTTGTACGACCGTTCGACAAAGTCTAGATAAGCGCCCTCTCTCTCTCTCTCTCTCTCTCTCTCTCTCCTCTCTCTCTCTCTCTCTCTCTCTCTCTCTCTCTCTCTCGATGAGTAGTGGGCCTGCAGTCAGTAAGCTGGTATAGCTTTTTTTATATATATTTGCGAGATATATATCAATATATATATATCAATATATATATCAAACAATCTCAAACTTGGACTGTATCTAAATCGCGCTTTCGGAAAATCAACACCTGCGAGATGAGATGCCTGATGAGAGCTGTTAACTTAACAATCCGAGATCGAGTAAGATATGCGGTTATCAGACAGACAGTGGGATCAACACCTTGTGGCACAATTATTGAAAGACAGAAGACCAAGTGGTTTGGCCTTGTCGTTAGAATGCAACACCAACAACTATCTTCACTGGCCTTACATCAAAGATCATCTGCGATTAGGCCAAGAGGACGTCCAAGAAGAAACTGGATCAACGACATCAAAGACATTGTACAATCACACGCAATGACACTATCCAGTGCCGCCCACAGGGCGTTGGAGCGCAAATTATTCCTCCCCACGCCGCTTGAAGGCAGAAGTGGAATACGATGATATATATATATATATATATGTGTGTGTGTGTGTGTGTGTGTGTGTGTGTGTGTGTGTGTTGTCTGAAACTTTGTCTGGAAACTGCTAAAGCCATTTAACATATTATTTATTTCTCACACACGCTGACAGATGTACTATGCAAATGCTCTATCTGATCTTTTCTGAGTAGCTACGAGGAACACGTATGACACCTGTTGAATTTTGCTTATTTGTTAGCTCGGAAGAGGACGGGATACTCGTCAAATCTGCGGTATCTATTTCACATGTGTTCAGCTTTAAATGTTAGGTAAATATCACAACAATATCTTGTCAACACCTAATCGCCATTTTCTAACGTAAACGCATCTTGTAGAAAGACAGAAGACACGCCAGATAACCTCATTAAAGAAAAGAACAGAGGTTACTTTTGGCAGCCATAGATATGGCAATTAGTATTCAGATGTCAGTTCATTATGCTCCTGTCTAAAACACACACACACACACACACACACAAATACACACACACACACACACACACACACGTTTAAAGAAAGTATAATTTGTCACTAAGCAGTTTCCTTATATGGTTCGGTGATATTATAGCGCCATCCCATTTTGTAGGCCTGAGATCGGCGAGGAAAAGGTGGCAAATGTTATCACTTTAGCCAGCGACGAGCCCTGGGGTCGAACTCGAGTCCAAACTTGCTGATGACGTTCCCAGCGCAGTCCGCTATTAACATCGCCAGCCTGCCCAATACAAACATCAGTGACGTGAACAATACACTAGCAGATGGACTATAAGTGATGGACATAGACATAATTTACCGCAGTTCCTCCTCCCCAAACATCTAACAACAGAAACCCGGTAGTTGAAGCTGACATCTCCATGGACGGAATCTAACATTCGAAGTTTATATATTGAATACGATTACAACTATAATTTCACAACACATCGTTGTATCATGTTTTCACTGTTTCATTCTTTTATTGGCTTGCTAACCAAAATTGTACGCGTATAGGAGCAGGCTGTCGTTCGTCACACATCAGGCAGATGTTTTACATAGCACGATCCTTTAAAAAAATCAAACAGTGAATTTAAACAATGACAGAAACAAACACTTGTACAGATTGAACTCGACAATAATGACTACCTCTCATAATTTAAACTAAATTTACTCATTTATACTATGTGAGATAAATATAAAAGAATTGTAGCAAATATAATGAAACTGAAAAGGTCATAATCTATGAAACTATGTTGTTTGTCCATCAAGAATGATGATGACCAATCAATTCATCCAGTGGGATTGAAAGTATGGAGCCGTGAGTTCTAAGATGGCTGGTAAAGCACTTTTTGGCTAGAAATATTCTTTGACAATGTGGGCAAAGAATGCTTGACGTTCCAGGAGGAGGATCTCCTGCAATGGTTTTTCTGTCCAGCCTTTTTGTCACAGCTCTTGCAGTCCTGCTTCACAAGTGACTGTACCCTTGCGTAATGATGTACGCCACGAATTTCGGTCTTTGGCAGCAGTCTCCCAAGTGTCGTGATGCATTCCAAAAGCTTTTAGTGATATATTCGGAGTGTCTTTAAAGCGTTTCTTCTTACCGCCTTATGAAACTATATTGGGTAGTTGCATACACAATATTACTGGTATGTTTAAATGCAGGATGTTGATGCCAATACCATTCACGCATGGACCACACCTGCAGAAAGCAACCACCATGGCAGACATACACGTCTATAGAGGTTTGTTAAAATGTGTTGAGCATGTTATGAGAAGAAATGAATTGGAGAACTTCGTGACAACTAGCAAGATCGAAAGGAAGAGACCAAGGGAAGACCGAGAAGTAAATACCTGGATGGTTTGGCCACATGGCATGGTAGAGTACAGAAACATGGAGCTGATCCACGGTTCTGGTGATCGAGTGAAATGGCCTAACATGACCGCCCACGCTTATCGGCATGGCACATAACTGATGGATGGAGAGGTTTGTCAATGCATCGAAGAAATGCAAAGATGTGAATAAATACCATATTTGGGAGGCTTCAGAGCGAATAAAAAGCCAAGATGGTTAGGTTAATAATTATTTACTACACAGCGCAATAACAGAGGCAGACAACGAAGCCGAGAGAGAAGTAACTACGGTGACGATATGGACAAGATGGAATGAAGTTATAACTCAGCAGAAACTAGACCACAGCAAAACAAATAGCATTCCCGCGCCCTAGTATATTCGAACCTGGCAGACCCAACTAGTATATTCGAGCCCTACCATATTCGCGCTCTGGCAAGCTCACGATCTACTTGTCGTTTTTTTTTTTTTGGTGATTCATTCATTGCTTAGTAATTCACAAACTGGTTTAATATTCTACACATATACGAGATGTAAATTATACGCATACACTATCTACAAGTATAGTGTTAAAGAATGGTACTTACAAACTACTAAACACACTAATGAATAAAATAAGCAAGAAAAAAAAAAACAAGAATTAATCATTGCAAATTCGAAAGATGTCATTAAATATTTTGTGTTCTCAACCCTTCATATACTAATTAATGTACACTATGTTGCCGTTTACTTCTGTCATCTATCCTAAATTGGAGCAGAAACCCTCCACTAACTCAAGCCAAGCCGTCTTTTCGTTTGTTATCTCTTAATACTAGCACAGTATTTGTATCTTGTGATGCATCCGTCTCAAATTCTATCCTCAGTGTGAGTTATATCTGCCTCTATTTCCTTTTCTGCATGGGTTCTAGAGAAAGTTTAAAACAAAGTTAGTTGCATATCCTTTACAGGACGTCGCAGTCAACACTAGCAAGTTTACGTTCAGTAGTTTGCCATTGCTTTCTGAATGACCGGCACTCATACTATTTCGTAATAAACCAACGCAATACAGTTTGTTGCCAAATCGTCTTCCGCTGTGCCACGAACTCGAGTAAGATGAATTAAGAATTGCGTCCGTAACGCCATAGCCAAAGACGGCCTACAGAACGGACTTTATATAAATATTATTATCAGGTTTTCACAAATATGTGTCTCATGTAGTGCAAATCGCTTTACTCACCTCTTGATTATTTTTACTTTGTCTATTTCTCCTAAGCTCCTTACTAGTGATTTCGTCATACCGTATTTATTATTATATCCTGAACAGGACCAGTTACTGAATCGTTGTTGTTTATTAGCAATTGTTTCAGTCATCCAGCATGTTTGTGACCCATACATGTATGATGCCGTGCCTATTGAATTCTTATTTTACTATCTCCATCCATCCTCCAGTTTTCTTTATATTGCAACGTATCTAAGTAAGTAGTGCAGCTTGCCGTCTTTACAGACGAAAATATATGAATTGGAGCAGAGCTAGAATCCAAAACACAATGCATGGGCATTAAATCTCAGAACACGTGTTGTCTATGCAGCATGATCCCTCACTCGGCTTTGCCTTGTTATTTCCAGAGGAAAGGATAACCAGTACGTCTGGAACAAGGTAGGCTGCAGATGCTGGCGGCTCAGCATCAAACTCCCAAGAGCAGGAGGTGTATAACTCAACCAACTGGCGTGAAGTTATGATCATCATCACGTGCCATGCCGAAAAGCGTGGGCTATCATGTTTTGCCATCTCACGCGATCACTAGCACCGTGGATCATCTTAATGTTCTTGTCTCGACCATGCCACCTGACCAAGCCATCCAGGTATCTACTTTTTATGCCTTCCCTTTGTTCTCCTCTCTTCGATCTTGCCAGTTGTCCCCAAGTTCTCCAATTTATTTCTTCTCATAACGTGACCAAAACAATTGTGACGGTTTACGTCTAATAACTCTAATCAGTTAACGATTTTCATTTGTTTCTCGTAGGACCTGCTGGGTAGTTTTTCTGTCTGCCCATTGCATCCTTTGTATTTTCCTCAGAAACCACATTTCCACAGCCATCAGATGATTTTAATTGATAATTACCCACACTTCACATTCTTACAAAATCACAGGTTCTAATTAGAAAATTAACAATCTTTTTCTCATTGCCAATGACGTCATTTTATTGGTCAGTATGTTTTACATCTTGCGATAGCCTACCTTCGAAATGGCGATTCTTGCTCTAATCTTTTCAAGGCTTCTCCCACCAGATATTATGACTGTTCTGAGATAATTGTAATTATTCACTTGTTAAGAGTATTTCCATTTACCTGTATATTTTAATAACGAAGACACAAACAATAGATTGCACGATTTATTGCCTGGCATATTTCGCTGCATCTCGTCAGGTACATACTGCAGAAATCACACAACTTACGTGAATTAATTAGATAAATCCTTCAAACTGAAATATACACTTGTTCGCACAGTAATGTTGATTGTCTACCACGGTAATTTTAAACTGACTAACATGTCTTTCTGCTTACACAAGGACGGCTTACGAAGGTTGATTAGTATAGCTTCAGCAAACTTTAACAATCGACTACTTTGTGTGTTGAACAACACACGGAAGGCACTGTCTCTTTCAACCACGTGAGCACTCTCGAGCACATGTCTCCCGACCGATGAAGCCAGACTTTTCCGGTGTGTCGGCCTGCCTAGGCTACCATCTTCTGTGTGTAGTATCTTGTCCAACCAATTCGGAATATGTTCCGAAACCCTGCAATGTAACTGTCGCTCAGTTCTGCCTATGTAGATGGCCTCGCATCTGCATGTAAATTGGTAAATACAATTTGATTTGGCGTACAAAGCTACAGGTTCTTTTACTACTGGGACTAGGATCGGTGTGTTTCTGTACCTGATGACTAGAGCTGCAGCACAGAATGTTCGCTCGACTGCTGTGGTGAGCCGGTCCCGCATCTTCATGGCACACGTAGAAGAAAAGAGATCCTCAGAAATCAATAACTTGGCCTTTTACCGTCGTTACGTGGACGATATACTAATTATCACCACAGACGAGCTACAAGCAACGTCGTTCCAGGCCACAATGAACGAGACACATATAAACATCTCTTTATCTATGGAACACGAACACAACGAAGCGTTGCCGTTTCTAGATATCCTAATGAGACGTAGAGCAGATGGCACAATTCAAAGATCGGTGTACCGCAAAGAAACATGGACTGGCCAATACTTAACTTTTCAGAGCTTCGCACCTGTCCAGTACAAACGGGGCTTAGTACGGACCCTGTTTGACCGTGCTAGGAAGATATGCACCCAGGACACTGACAGAGGAATTTAAAACTCTGAAGAATGCCTTAAACCTGAATGGGTACTCCACAGGATTTATAAAGCGCCACTGCCAACAGCCCAAACCGAAATCAGAAGTAACTACAGTCCCTAAACTCAAAGTATTCATCCAGCTAACCTTCCGAGGAGATGACGTAATGCAACGTCTGCGGGACCGGCTCACCACAGCAGTCGAGCGAACATTCTGTGCTGCAGCTCTAGTCATCAGGTACAGAAACACACCGATCCCAGTCCCAGCAGTAAAAGAACCTGTAGCTTTGTACGCCAAATCAAATTGTATTTACCAATTTACATGCAGATGCGAGGCCATCTACATAGGCAGAACTGAGCGACAGTTACATTGCAGGGTTTCGGAACATATTCCGAATTGGTTGGACAAGATACTACACACAGAAGATGGTAGCCTAGGCAGGCCGACACACCGGAAAAGTCTGGCTTCATCGGTCGGGAGACATGTGCTCGAGAGTGGTCACGTGGTTGAAAGAGACAGTGCCTTCCGTGTGTTGTTCAACACACAAAGTAGTCGATTGTTAAAGTTTGCTGAAGCTATACTAATCAACCTTCGTAAGCCGTCCTTGTGTAAGCAGAACGTCATGTTAGTCAGTTTAAAATTACCGTGGTAGACAATCGACATTACTGTGCGAACATGTGTATATTTCAGTTTGAAGGATTTATCTAATTAATTCACGTAAGTTGTGTGATTTCTGCAGTATGTACCTGACGAGATGCAGCGAAATATGCCAGGCAATAAATCGTGCAATCTATTGTTTGTGTCTTCGTTATTCAAATTCATCACGGGAAAACATTGTTTTGAATTACCTATATATGACATTGCGGTATTTCCTTCTTCCTAGTGACGACCATAATCTGTCTTCTAACCACTTAATACTAATCCTAGTTGTGCACTGTGTGTTACTATCGCAGGTACTAAATGTTGCAGGTCTTGCTCGTTGTCTGCAATCAATACTGTTTCATCCGCAAATCTAATGTTATTGATGTTTCGTCCTTATAACATAACGGATAGCATCATTGCACAATTTGCCAACTGAAGCACATCTAACAGATATTTTGCCGCACCAAATAGAACTACGTATACCTTACGGCACACTTGACAGATCTATTAATATAATTGTTATCGAAGCGACTCAGAATAGTACACAGATTGGATGAAGCAGGGGAACATGGGGAACTGATTGTAATTCTCCCATGATAACGATCCAGGTTCCCAGGTTCATCCAGAGAACCCTTTCTTTTATTCTAAACAATGTCCTACTGGACCATCATGAAATTATGGGGACTTTTTTTTTTTGGGGGGGGGGGGGGGGGGGTTTGAGCTAATTGGGTTCTTTTAGAAGGAACACATTTCTGGTGTGTTTTCTAACTTATCTGATGCTTCCCTAGACCCGTCGAGATCTCTATGGTCTAGTTTCACTACCAAGACTTTTAATCACTATTAGGAATTAGTCCAGATCTCTAGCTAAAAAGAGTACGAGGGATGCACATAGTGCATCTGATTCTTACCACCATTTTCACCACCTTACAGTCCTCTTCTACATTTCGCAAAATATTTACAGGATAGAGGGAAAAAAAAGATCTGGCGATATTACATATCCCTGTTTCACGCCTCTCTTAATAGGCTGATATTGACTTGCTTCAGTATCAATCCTTATGACAGTTTGTTGTTTCCAATATATGTCTTTTACAAGTTTAACGTCTTCCCATCAATTAGCATCCGTAAGAACGTCATCGCGATGACATGCCTTACTTTCTCGAAAGCCTTTGTGTTGTCAATAAAGCAAGATGTAGGTCTTTATGTACTTCTATAGAACGTTCAATGAATGTTATCAGCATGTACACATTATTTACTGTACCCTGGCCTTTAAACAACCCACATTGTTCTTCTCTTATTTCTGGTTGTGGTTACTTCCTGACTCTTTGCATGGCATTCTTAGCTAACTCTTCGTGATATAGCTATTTATACTAATTGTTCGATTCTGATCGCATTCCAAGGCTACTGATTTCTTCGTGATGGCAATAAATATATAATTACATAATTCAGGAGGTATATCTCTAGTATCATATATTGCGATCAGCAGTCTGGTGACCTTGCCTATTCATATTATTATAAGGCATTGATCATTTGGGTTATGGCTATCTGGTCAAGAGTTCTTGCTAGTTTTCATATGGATAAGAGCATTTCGAACGTCTATCTTCGAAATTTAGGGTCCTTCTTTTTATGCCGATTGTTTATTTTTAAATTTTTTTTTATTTGTTTATGTTGCATATCCCTTACAGGACTTTGAAGCCATACCAGAATTTTTCAGCTGCTGTTGATGTACTAGGCGAGTTTTTAACGTCAAGTAGTTTGCCATTTCTTTCTGAAAGACGGGCTCACATACTCGTGTAAGTTACCAGCGCGGCGCGAACCGCTGCCGATTCTCGCAGCTGCTGTTTTCTGCACGTGAATATACGGATTATGAACAATTTCGTTAACTCCTTGACCAGGGATACCAGCAGTCTGATATTGACCTACTTTATTTTTATTATTCCGAATCTTATACTTTTATTCTATCATACAGGTCTTTCACATAGTCTGACCAAATACGTAATATCTGAACTTTTTCTATTATGACTTTTCCATATATGGTTTTCAGGCAACCCGTTGATATGTGTGTTCTTTTGTTAGTGGCGTCATTAATTCTTTTGTGCTTTAATTTGGTATTCCGGGTGTTGTGTTGGTGTTCAATTTCCCTGAAATTGGCCTCAAGCCATTATTTTATTTTTTGTATTTTTTTGTTGTATTTTTGCTTCTTTGCATAGTTTCCCAATTGTCTTCATATTTCTTCATATTTGTCAAGGTTATTTTTGTTAGTTCTTCACATTTCCATTATTTGTAAGGATATATTCCGGCATCCATTTCTTACGTGCCATCATCTTTGTTTTTGGGATGGTTGTTGCTGCAGCATGGTTGACTGATTTCTTTGATATTTCCCGTTGGTCGCTGACATCTTGAAATAATATTTCCAAATCGGACAATGCATCAAATATGTTGAGTACTTCTATAGTTGAATGTATCTTTTGACTCCTAACTTTTCAGTGCCAGTAGATCAAATTGTTGTGTTTTTTTAGTGTATATGTGACTTTCTTTAATTGTATATGTATATTGCTTATGATTAACCCATTGTGCAATGAGATTTTGGCCAAAATCCAATCCACATGTGTCAAGACGGCAAGGTGCCACTCACTCACAATCTATGATCGCTGTAGCAGTCAAAACTTGGTATAGTTTTCACGACTTTTAGGGCATTTCGAAATCTCCTGTTGATGAGAATGTAATCAGTCTGATTTCTGATCTAATGATCAGGACTCCTCCATATCGAATAATCTCCTTGGGTGATGGCGATATGCGTTTCCAATAATCATATCACGCTCTTTTGCCAACTCTACGAGTCTTCAGCCTCTTTCATTATTTCCCCTAGTCCATACTTGCCTACTATGTATCCGGCCTCTTGATTTCCAACTGTGGCATTCAAGTCACCCATTATTAAAGTGAAGTTATATCGAAGGGTGATATGGTTGTCATTATATTTGTGTGTCAGTTACGAATGTCCAGACTAAGATTACTCTATAGGTACACAATGTAAGAATTAAATCTGGCAATGGATTGATGGGTTAACATACTGGTTGAGTCAATACATCGTCGCCATGGTGAACGAGGGCAGTGTAAGTGATTCACGATGTATACTGCGATCGAAACACTGCTGCAGGTTATTTGGAAGGTGACTTCTATGCGCCTGTTATCAGTCAATGGCATGCGCGTCGATCGTTCAGGAAACACTGGGAAACTACTGAACGTAAAATTTCCTAGTTATTCACAAACTAATATAAAATTCTACACATAGCCTGTGTAAAATATCCATATATTGTAAAATAATGGTACTTACTAATACCTGACCACACAATGAATAAAATAAACAAGAAAAAAAAGAAAAAAAAAAGAATTAATCATTGTATATTCGAAAGATGTCATTAAATACTTTGTTTTCTATACCCTTCATATACTATTCAGTATACAATATGCTGCCTTCTACTTCTGTTCTCTATCGTAATTGGAGCGAAAACCCACAACTAACTCATGCCAAAGTCGTCCTATCCTTTGCTATATCTTACAGCTTGCACAATGGTCTTATCGTGTGATACGTTTGTCTCTAATTCTACAGACATGACAACTCATACATATAATTTTCAGGTTGTCACAAATGTTTTTCCTCACCTCTTCTTTCTTGTTAATCTGTCTACTTCTCAGCCTGAGCTCCTTAATAGTGATTATGTCATACAATTTATAGAATTATATTCTGTCCAGAAACCAGTTACTGGGTGAATTTATTTTAACAACATATATTTTAATTATTCCCCCCCCCCCCCCCCCCCGTGTCTAACATATGCATCTGTGTTGCTTTTGACTTTTGCAGTCGTACTTTACTACTTAATCAGTGCTCTATTTAGCTTTTAAATATTGCTACATAAACATTGTATAATTACACCAATTGGAGTGCAATTTAACGAAGGGTGTTTGCAGTATCATTTACTTATTTCCCTTATCATTGTCTTTCCATTACGGATGTTGATAGCAAATTGTTCTGACATGATATCAATGATGTTTAGTTTAGCTTGAAAGCTAGCCGGTAGGCGTCCAGTGATTTTGCATGTATCACCTTGCACCAGGAGGGCGCGCTTTAGCGATGCTACTCTTGGCCTGCGTGAATAGTCCGTCTGTATGACAGATATCTGGTTGATCCTGCCAGTAGTCATATGCTTGTCTCACTGACGAGGCTCAGCCATTTTTTGGGAGATTTGCTCGCAACTTAGACGAGCAATATCTTCTGTGGGCAGAATCTCGTTGGCCGCATGTTGTGTGGTCTGTTCTGGCGGTCAGTCTGTCTGTCCGAATGATATCTGGTTGATCCCTTCATTAGTCATACGCTTGTCACTACGCTTGTTTCAAAACTGAAAATCAAGGAATTGACGGAAGGGTCGTTCGCACGAGGCTCTAGGCTACCATATGTTTCTGAGAGTCACCATATACAGGAACAACTGACGTGTGGCAACCTAACGTCCACTGCACCTGTGTCCGTCTCCAGTCGTCTTGCCATGCTCGCCACTGGAACTCGATAGACACGGGTGAGAGAGTGAAGCCGAAGAAGTTGCGCAGCTCTTCCTCCATCCATCCATCATGTGCCATGCCGGTAAGCGTGGACGGTCATGTTCTGCCATCTCACTCGATCACCAGAGTCATGGATCAGCTCCGTGTTCCTGTCTCGACCATGCCGCGTGGCTAAACCATGCAGGCATTTACTTCTCGGTCTTCCCCGTGGTCTCTTCCCTTCGATCTTACCAGTCGTCACCAAGTTCTCCAAATCATTTCTTCTAACATACCTAAAAATTTTGACTGTCTACGTCTAATGACTCTAATCAGTTTACGATCTTCATTTGTTTCTTGAAGGACTTGTTCATTGGTTTTTCTGTCTGTCCATTGGTATTCTTTGCATTTTCCTCAAAACCCACATCTCCACAGCTATCAGCTGCTCATTGTCCACGCTTCACATCCATACAAAATTATAGGTTCTATGTAGCACTTCAACATTCTTTTTCTCGTTTCAATTGATATCTTTTTATTGGTTAGTATGTCTTTCATCTTGCAAAAGGCTACCTTCGCAATGGCGATTCTTGTTCTAATCTCTTCAAGGCATCTCCTATCAGATGTTATGACTGTGCCGAGATAATTGTATCGATTCACTTGCTTAAGAATATGTCCCATTTACTCGTATATCACATTGTGGTATTTCCTTCTTCCCAGTGACGACCATAATCTGTTTCTTCTTAATATTCAGTTCTAACCCTAGTTGTTCGCTGTGTGCAACAACCGCATCTGCTAAATTGTGCAGGTCCTGTTCATTGTCTGCAATCAGGACTGTATCATCTGCATATCTAATGTTATTGATGTATCGTCCCCCAATGTTGATTCCTTCCATACCTTCTATATTTCTGAAAATGTTTTCACTGTACAGGGAACAAGGATCTGGAGACATCACACATCCCTGTCTCACACCTCTTTTAATAGGCCTGATATTGACCTACGTCGTTATCAATTCTGATGGCAGCTTGTTGTTTCCAATATATGTTTTTTACCAGTCTAAGGTCTTTTCCATCATTTTGTAGATCTTCAAGCATCCTTATCATGTCTACATGTCTCACTTTATCGAAAGCCTTTGTATAGTCAATAAGCAAAGATATAGATCCTCACTATAAAGAAATTCATCGCGCAAGTCATTCTTCATCCAACTGTCCATCCATGATGGACAAAATTGGATGTAATGAATGGTCATCATAAAATGAATGGTCACCACCATTCCTGATGGACGAACATCGCATGTGACATTTTCGCTATTGTTAAGATCACAACCTTTTCTTCATTTACATTCGGGTGGCCAGCTACGGCCGGCAGAGCAGCCATCATTGTGAAATTGTAAATATTTGAATAGTAGAAACAAGCGACTGGAAAGCGTGGGCGGTCATGACTCGCCACTCGATCACAAGAGTCGTGGATCAGCTCAGTGTTTCTGTCTCGACCATGTCATGTGGCCAAGCCATCCATTTATTTACTTCTCGGTCTTCGCCTTGGTCTGTTCCCTTCCATCTTGCCAATTGTCACCAAGTTCTCAAATTCATTTCTTCTAATTTTTGTCCAAATAATTTTGACAGGCAAGGTCTAATTTCTCTAATCAATTTACTATTTTTATTTGTCTCCTGCAGTGCTTGATCATTGGTTTTTCTGTCTATCCATGGTATTCTTTACATCCTCCTCAGAAACCACTTTTCTGCAGCCATCAGAAGTTTTTTTTTTTCAGCTTGAATGCTCATTGTGCAAGTTTCACATCCATACAAAAGAACAGGCTCTATGTAGCACCTCAACACTCTTTTTTTTCGTGTCAGTCACATCTTTGGTGGTATCTTGCCTATGGACAAGGGGGAGGTGGTCGTGCGCTTGTGGGACCAGGTGGAGAAAGTGGATGAGCTGATTGAGAACCCATATGTAGAAAGAATGAGATTGCGGGGGATCGGCAGGGGTTCTGGAACTGAGAGGGAAGTCCAGCAGAACATTTATTCAGATAGCGGTGGGAACGATTAGTAGTATGACTCTTCGCTGCCTGTTGAACGAGGGGACTGAGCACGTATGAGAATGTCCTGAGTGCAGTGATGTCGGTTCTTAACTCAACTCAACGCAACTCAACTTACTTCTATAGAACGTTCAATAACTGATCACAGCATATGCACAGCATTTACTGTAACATTTCCTTTACAAACCCGCATTGTTCTTCCCCTATTTCAGGTTTATTTTCTTCCTCACGCTTTGCATGATAATTCGTAGCAAAATCTTGGTGATGTGACTCATTATACTAATTGTTCTATGTTGATCACATTCCAAGGCTCCTGATTTCTTTGGGATTGCAATAAATTCAGAAGCATATCTGCGGTATCATATATGTGTTCAGCAATCTGGCGACTTGCTCTATTCCATATTCTTCTAAAGCTTTAATCATTTCTGTTGTGATGTTATCTGAACTGTAGGCCTTGCCAGCTTTCATATATTTAAGAACATTTCGAACCTCCATCTTCAAAACTGGCGGTCGTTCATTATTAAATCGAATATCTTACTGTTCATCTCTGTTGTCATCATAACGGTATTTCACTTAATCTGAATAGTAGCATATAGAATGTGATTTTCGCTATTCGTTTGGTTTGATGTTAATATTTATTCTATATCATTATGTGATGTGGATAGTAATAATGTATCACCATCATATCGAATCTCTTGTATTTCATGACCATCGATATTCAAGGCATCATATTGCTTCTTGTTTATTTCATCTCTGACAAATCTCATTACATTTTCAGCGTAGAGGGAAAACGCACATGGGGAAAACAAGCAGACCTAACTGACTCCTTGCTTTTGTAGAACGAGATGGGGCATTTTTATGTGTACTAAAACAATTCAAAATGTTATTGCATGTCATTCACAGGACGTAGCAGTCAACCCCAGCATTTTGGCTGTTCGTGATTCCAGGGCAAGTTTTACGTTCAGTAGTATGCCATTGCCGGTCTCTCTGGCTGAGGGGTTACACCACTTTCCCCGTAATCCCGTTTATCCACGCAGGGTCTCGCAGCGAGGCGAGAATTGGAAGCGGTTTGACCCCCGCTTGCGACTTGCGGTATAATGAGCCGGCCGCTCAGAAAGCAATGGTAAACTACTGAGCGTAATCTTGCCAAGAAATCACCATACAGCTGAAAGATGCTGATGTTGACAGCGATGTCCTGTAAAGGATATGCAACGTTTTATTTACCTATTTTGAAAAACGAGCACCGCTGTGTTTCGAACCCAGATATATGGGTATACGAATCGCGTCCGTAATTCGCCAATGAGACGGCTGGAAAGACCGTTTTCCTCATGATGTCCCAAAGTTTATGATATTGTACACAATTAAATGCCTTTGAGTAATAGACAAACATGAGAAAAGGTTTACATTAAATTATCTAAACTTCTGTATTATTAAACGCATGTTGAGTATGTGATCTCTTGTTCCTCTTCTATGGCGTTCCTCTTCCAACATAAACCACATTAATCCCTTCTTCCATTTTCTTACGAAGTCGTCCCATTATGACCTTTAGTAGAATTTTACTTGCGAGACTGATCATTGCAAAAGGTTTATAGTTTGTGCAAACTTTCAGGTTGCCCTTGTTTGAAATGAAGGTAGTTCTCTTCCAATCTTTTAACCATATACCATATTTCCACATCTTTGTACACAATTCGGGATATATCTGTATGCTTTCTTCTCCTTCTGTTTTAATTCGTTCAGCTGGTATCTCATCAATCCTCTTGATTTACCATCTTCATTTTCTTTATTGCTCATGCAATTTCATCTAATGGGGATTTAGGTTCTGTCTCTGCTGTCATTGTCATTGTCATTTATCTCATTCATATCCTCACAGTCAGTCATATCGTATATTCCACTGCAGTTTTCCTGCAAATTTTCTAGGATGTGTCAAGATTCTATTAAGGTATTTCTCAACTTGTCACATATAACGTTTAATTGAAAGTTGAAAATCGCTTGTCAATAACGTCATTTCTTTGAACATTTCATAGTTCATTACATTCTTATGACAGTGCTCAATTCTGGTAGAGCAACAACAATTGTATATATTGGCCTGTTTCCTTTCGTGTGTTCTTTCTTATTTCTCTGAGTTAAAGATGTATACTTCATCCATGCCATTATCAGTTTCATCTCCTCTCTGTTTCAGTCCCATTCTTGTTTTATTAATTCAAACGTTCCTGATGTATTCCATGGCTTATGTTGTTTAGTCTTAGTCTGAATTAAATATTTGGCTGCAGTTATCAGTACATCTCTAGCCTGTAGTGCTAATTCATCAGATGTCATCTCTACCTGCATAGACATCAAGACCCCAAAACGATTTTTCACTTCTAACTTGTATGAATCTGGTATGTTTGTGAGGATCAAAACCAATTTGCCTTTGTCCTCGGGTAAGCTTTTTGAGTTTTACTTTCACGTCTGCTTCCAATAACTGATGATCTGTATCACAGTTTGTACTTCGTAGGTTTTGTTTTTACTTAATGGTTATAGCTTATTAGCATTTTTCTTTCAAGTTATTTATACATGTTTCTGATCCATACACACGTGTTTCTCTTACCGTGTGTATTCATATCTTACTATCCCCATCTTTGCGCTCGTGTTTATTACAGTTTCGACATAAACCATGTTCACTTCTACCAATTTAAGTTACATTTTTCGAAGAGGGATTGTGTCATCATTTGCTATACTTACTTTCATTATCTTTTCTTTCTTTATGAATGTTGAGACCAAATTGTTATAGCGTTACATCAACTGTGTTTAGTTTTTTGTGCAGCTGATATTGTGTTTGAACGAAATCCAGATAAACAAGCTCAGCAAGTATTTAGATGGATCTCAGTTGCCAGGAGATATCTGGCAATCATTCATGTTTAATTGCGGTGATTTATGTCGATGTAAATTATGGGTTAAAGAGGGAAAAGTGACGATGTTTTTTTTTTTCGAGATTGTGGTTGTCACAACAATGCGATGTAGATTGCAGAAGGTATCATTAAGAGTATTAGTATTGCATTGGACACTGTAATATGAAGCATTGCTTCACGAGTCCTATATAATAATATTAATTCGTGATGCAGATGATGATTTTAGTGACTGTGAGATGGGTGATCTGTAATAATTAAAGTAGACTTATATAAAATGTGCAAGCCAAGGGAAGGCAAAATACATCACTATGCAGTTATGTTGTAATGTAACTCATAATCATTGGCATGATACACTGGAATAAAGAGTGCTGGAATCGGTGCTCAGCACTGGCCATTAAGGTAGGGTAGGATGGTATAAGTTTCCATAAGGCACTGTTATTGGATTGACATCACAAAAGATGGTGAGTTGCTTGGTAAATAAAATGTGAGAGGTACAATATTGCAAAGCCACCTCATATCTCCTTCTTCTTTTTTCGTTCATCCGGAGTGTATTTTCAGATGTTATTGCGGAGTGTTGTTATGCACCCTTGGGCCAAAACCCTTGGGCCTACTCATCCGACTTCTGCGTGCGTTTTTGACCAGGTTAGCATCCCCGCTGGTCATGTTTTAAATGTCGAGGACTTCACGGTCATCCTTCAATGGAAGGCAGGGTCCTGCAATTATGGAAGCCTCCTTGGATAGCAATGCCCATGGTCTACCCCTGCCTTTCCTCAAGGGTTGTCCGTGTTGTCTTTGACCGCTATACCTTGACCAACTGAGATATGAGTGACACCACAACAGTAAGAGTCTAACGTGCCTCGAAACCCGAGGAAGGCCAACATCATTAAAAAATGCCCGCCGAAAGTCGGAAGAGCCTTCCTACGGGTGGCAAAATAAAACAATTGGCACTACAGCAATTACGTCCTGAGTGAAATGACTTTAATACTAGGAACAGCTCAGACTACCTAGTTTTCCGAATGCCCCTAGTCTCCGGAACAGCTCTGACTAGCTAGTTTTCCGAATATCCGTCGTACCTTGAATAGCTCTGACTATATTGTCCTCTGGGCACAACGACAAGCACATGTCCTTACCGAAAACTCGCTGAGTGGATACCGTCTGCTAGACCGGTCTGGGTTGTGCGGAAACGGCCCGGGGAGAACGAAATGCCAAATATATTGAAGTGAGGAATTAAAGCAGCCATGAGCCACATTAAACTTCACGGTACTTCAGATAATTTATTGGCTTCTAGGTCTTTTGAAGTCGTTGCAATGGACTTAATTATCCAGAAGATGGTTAGCTATTGGTATGAAAATATGTTGATTATAACTGATATTTTCACAAAGTACACTATTGCATTTTCCACGAGGGATCGGAGGCCTCGACAGTTGCGAAAGCACTGGTCGAGAAATTGGTTTGTATTTAGGTGTACCTCAAAGACTACATCATAACCAGGGTAGGATTGAGGAGGAACCTGATTGGTATTAATGCAGGCTAGAAATATGGAAGAAACATAAGATGAATGACATGCAGTATGATACCGGTGGACTGGAAATGAACCAATGTGTTAATAGAATGAAGGCAGTGAGCCCATTAGATTTCCTGAGTAAATGACTTTCGTAATGATATTTTCCGAATTGAGTTATAACTTTCGTCGTCTACTGATCTTAATTCAAAGTCAAACAATCTTGGTTACAGTGTTAAATCTATGGTTGGATTTTCATAATGTGAATTCTCATTATGTAGATTTTTTAACATACTGTTTAACATTTCTCCTAGATTGTTTGTCTCTCTACAGATCCAGAAACTAAGCCGAATTTACACCGTCAATTATACACTGTATTACATTAACTCTTTTTCGTGTATGCTCACAATCATGATACAACTGGCTGTTCGATAAACTATAAATACATACTTTTATATTGCAAGCAGTATATATGTCAATAGTGTAATGATTTTAGTAAACAGATATGCAGATCACAATCGTTCGATGCGTCATTTTCTTATTTGAATTAACACACAGTTACTAGTTTCATTGCAGATGCACTAGCGTAGATGATAGGGAGGTACGCATGATAATGTTATGAATGATGTTGGACGATGGTTTAACGCCTCCTTTCGTCGTTTCGCTAAGTGATGACAAGACTGGCCACCTTTCACTCCATCCATTCAAATCCACAACATGTGGTGGTCTCATCACATCATAGACACATAGCTGGCTCCCTCGTAGGGGCTTTTATGTCACATATTTATTAATTCTTAAATGACAAATTGTCATTATTTGGTGGACGACGTGTTCATGCCTTGATGAATGGAGGCTGATTGCCGGTAGCTTTCATGAAATGTATAGTGTCATTTCTTTCCTTGTAGTAATTTTAGCCTATTTACATCATATTGAACTACTTAATTAACACTGCGTAGTACATCACACATAGCAACACGAAAATAATGGGATTGCTTGCAATGTTCTATAAACGATATCCAAATAACTGTTTTAAAATTTATATTTTTTTAAATAACAAAATCAAAAACAAACAATAGACTGTCTGTAGTTCTATTCATCTTCATCATCATCATCATCATCATCATCATCATCATCATCATCATCAAGTGCCCTGTCAGCTGGCGTAGGCATGCATGGCTCTCCAAAGATCTCGGTCTTTGGTGTTCTGGATCAACTCTACTGATGATATTCCTCCATGTCACCGTCTCAATCCATCCAGTATCATTTCTCTTGATCTGCCTCTGCCTCTCTTCCCCTCGATCTTTCCAGTTATCACGATGTTCTTCAATGCCACTCTTCTCATCACATGACCTAAGAAACCTCTTTGTCTCGTTTTAATTGTTGTATATAATGTTCTAGTTTCATTAGCCTGTTTCGGGCAGTAGTTGACAGTGACTCTGGCAGTCCAAGGAATTCGCAACATTCGTCTCAGGAACATTATCTCTTTTGCTTCTAATTCCTTAATTTGTTCATTTACAATCCAAGATTCACTGCCATACAGCAAAACCGATTCTATATAGCATTTCAGCACTCTCGTCCTTACATTCAGTGATAGTGACTTATTGCATAAGATACTCTTCATTTTCTGAAATGCGGCTTTTGCTTACCCTATTCTGCCCTTAATCTGTGTTGTACATCTTCCATCTGGTGTTATAAATGCCTCTGGGTATTTAAAATTAACCACTTGGTTGAGAATTTTCCCTTCAATTTCACTGTCACATTTTGGTGTCACCATTTTCGATTATATCAAACATTGTTACTGTTTCCATGATACTCAAGGAGAGTCCTTTCTTTCCACTCTTTGTTATTACAATGTCCATCAATTGTTGCAGGTCTGTTGAATTATCCACCACCAATACTGTGTCATCTGCATAGCGTATATTATTTATATTATAACCACCGATTAGTATTCTTGGCATCTCTTTGATCTCTCTCATTACTATCTTGCTATATAGGGACAAGAGGTCAGGTGAAAAGACACACTCCTGTCGTACTCCCAGCTTTATCTGTTCCTAACTGCCCTCTTTATTGCCCATTTTAATTGCTGCTACTTGGTGTCAGTAAATATAATTTTCTTATTTTTAAATCTTTCCCATCAATGTTGATATCTTCCAGCAATCACTTCATTGTGCTTTACATTATCAAATTCCTTATTACAATCTATGAATCACAAATATAAGTTTACTTGTGTCTCTATTGACTTTCTATTAGTGTCCGTAATGCACGAGGCGCGTTTTCTAAGTAAGTCTCAGTATAAAATCTAAAAGCAAAAAAAAGAAAAACCATTAAACGTAAACATGATTTATTGCAGCTAAAAGTGAACCATACATTTATATTATTGCTCAACATAGTCACCATTGACTTCAACACATTTTGGTATAGAGGCACCAGGTTCTTAATTCCAATGTCGTAGAAGTCTGCCTCCAGTGTCTTGAACAATGCATTAACACATGTTTGCAGTTCATCATCAGTTTCAAGCCACTTCTTTAAGTGCATGAAAAGGTGGTAATCACTTGGCGCCAGATCGGGGCTGTAGGGCGGGTGCTCAACAATTTCACAGTGTGTCAACAATTTCCCAGCTTAATGTTTGCAACAATTGAACATTTCCATATGCGACGTGAGGTCGAGCACTATCGTGCAAAAGCACAATTCCAGATTACATGAACCCACGTCTTTTGTTTTGGATGACACGTCTAAGTTTTATCAGAGTGTAACAATAAGATTTGACATTAACTGTCTTTCCACGTTCAGGAAAATCAATAAACAAGACCCCTTTTGTGTCCCAGAAAACAGAGGCCATGGTCTTTGCCTTTGGTGTTTGGTTAAACGTGCTTGCTTTCGGGGACCATGAGTGTCGCCATTGCATCGACTGTTGCTTTGATTCGATGTTTGTGTAGGAAATAAGGTCTCATCTCCAGTAACAATGTGCCCGAAAAATTCATCTCCTTAATTTTGAAAGCGCTGCATAAATTTTTGAGCCGAAGCCATGCGTTTCTGCTTGTGTTCATCAGTTAACATTTTCGATACCCATCTAACACACACTTTTTTTGTATCCAAGGATTCTTATCACAATGTTGTAAATCAGTGAACGTGAATCTTCCAAAAATTCGACAGACAAGGCAGAAATTTTGAAACGACGATTTTCCTGAATATTTTTGGTTCACTTCTTTGACCACATCGTCTGTCACCACACTCGGCCGACCGCTCCGATCTATATCATGGATATTTGCTCGCTTTTCTTTAAACATTCGACACTATTTCCTAGCTATACTATTAGTCATAACATGTGGCCCATATACCTCAATGAGTTGCCTGTGGGTTTCTGCAAGACTGTTGTTTTTTGCTAGCAAAAAACGGATCACAGCACGAACCTCGCAGCTGGCGGGAATATTTATGTTTGCACTCATTACAAATCACTTACACGCAGCATCAAACAAGATTTCGACAGTGGAAAAATAGCACACAGCTAGCTAATGAACCACATAAACATACTGCATATGCACATTTCCGTTTTCCATCGGTGTTTGTCGGTGTGGTCAAAACAGGACTTACTTAAAAAAACGCGCCTCGTATATATTGCATTATTTGTACCCTTTCCTTCCACAAATCCGTACTGTTCTTCACTTTTCCAGTTTTATTTTCTTTCCGGTTCTTCTCATTATAATTCTGATTAGAAGCTTAGTAATATGATTTATGAGGTATATTGTACAAAGATATTCAAATTCTATTGCTCCTGGTCTTTTTGGCTTAGCTATAAATACACATTTCAGTATATCATTGCATATTCAGCATATCAGTGCATTCTTCACTAATTTCCATTTTTATTTTATTTCTGGTTCTTCTCATTATAATTCTGAGTAGAAGCTTAGTAACATGATTTATGTGGTAAATTGTACGAAAATCTTCACATTCTATTGCTCCAGGTCTTTTTGGCGTAGCTATAAATACACATTTCAGTATATCACTGGGTAAGTATTCACTGCTGTAAATAGCATTCAACATTGTGGTTAATATATCTCCTCCCCATTATCCCAATACTTCTAACTGTGATTTCATCTGGCCCAGCTGTTTTTCCTTACTTCATATGTTTGACAGCGTCAGTGACTTCTTCTTTTAGAATAGGTAGACCTTCTAAGTTACTTTTTTATATTAATTCTTCCCTCTCTCCATCATATATATCTTATATACTCATTCCACCTCTTCATTATAGCACCATCCTCCAAAAATATCTTTCCTATTTTTGAATTCAAACACCCTGTATTTATTCTCATTTTTCTTCACGTGAGCTGACTGATATGTCTGTGCCAATTCTTTTTGTGTGTGTGTGTCTTTAATGGAATTTAATTCATTTTTTTGCACTGCTTGTTTAACCAACTTTCTTTTGCCTCCACACATTTATCTCTTATTTCATTATTTATCTTAGAATATTCTTGTTTGTAATTTTTACTCTGTTTTCTTTTGTCTATCATCAATACAATTTCTTCATTCATCCATTTTATTTTCGTACCATTTTGGCTTCTCTCTGGTAATATTTCATTGCTGGTTTGATGAATTAGGGCCCTTAAAATTTCCCATTATTCATTTATACTCTGTATTTTAGCTATTGCATTGTACCTATTTTTCACAGTAACTCAGTATTGTACTTGAATTTCTGTATCTACTTTTAAAACCGTTTATTAAGTCTCACATCATTAACCATATTTCCCTCTCTTTAATCTTACCTTTATTTGTCCACATAGTGGTACATGATCACTATTACAGTCAGCACCAGACATTGTCTTTACACTAATTGAAGTATTTCTTAATCTTTTATTAATAAGTATGTAGTCAATTTGGTGTTGTATTTTCTTATCAAGGCTTTTCCATGTGTATAGTCGTCTTTTATGGTGTTTAAACCATGTGTTTCCAAATATCATAGTATTGATATTCGCCCATTTTATTCGTTTTTCTCCTCTTTCATTTGTTATACTAAACCATAATTCTCCACTACATCGCACATTTTCCCCTTTCCTACTTTTGCATTAACATCTCCAAATATTATTTTTATTTCTTGTGGTCCAATTTGAGACATCGCCTTTTCTATGTCATCGTAAAAACGTTGTATTGTTTCATCACTACTGATTGTTGTTAGTGAATATACTTGTATAATATGTATATCTATTGGTTTGTCTTTGTTTTTGATCGTTATAACTTTATTTGAAATACACCAGTATCCATTAATTTATTTGGCTGGTTTCCCGTCAGATATTATACCTACAACTTTTTTCATGTGTATTCCGTACAGAATACATTATTGTGTGGGTGTCAGCTATAATTTTTCCCGATTTGTTCCATCTCATCTCACTTGCGCCTAGTATATTCATGTTGATGCTATCCATCCCTCTTAGAACATTGTTTAACTATCTCAGTTCATGTAATGTCCTAACATTCCTTGCTCCTACCATACATTCATTATTACATTAATTATGGTGTTGCCATCAGTAGCTGGATGAAAGTCTGGTGTCACCTGTGTCTCATGATGTCCCTACCGGACGAGGATGCCCTAAGATAGCCATTAACGTCGTTCGCTAATTCTGAGATATGTTTTGCCATGACGTCTGTGGAAGATAATGTGATGGTCTTTTACCTCTGCCTTTTACAGCCATTTAATAGTGTAAGGGCAAGAAGAAGAACATAGTTCTATTTAATTACATCTGTCAAATAGGCATTGTTACGCCTCTAAACATTAAAATCCAGGCGTTATTTAAGACACAATGTTAAATACGTTATTAGACTAGAAGAACATTGTCAAAAAGCATGGTACGTACGACATGTCGGCATACTTTCTGGAAAAAAATAAACATGATAGAAACGAAATATGTAGTCTCGTGATATAAACTGACGTTAGAGTCTGGAGCGATAGTGGCATAATGAGATAGAATGACGAGTTTACTGCCAGGCCGCAATTCCTTAACGTATAATTTCCAGACAATTTGGAATTATATCTACACACTTTATTAGGCTGGTTCCATCAACGGGCATATTGGTAGGAATAACATTATCTGTCTAACTGCCGAAGACCATTTGCAGAAGAACCTAGACTATTTGTAATTTATACATCCTTACTTCCACCCATTTCTCAATTCATTCACCCATCTGATCGTCCGTCATTCTGACTCTATGTCTGTCAATCTGACTGTAAATCTGTCTGTCTGACTTTTAGCGCGGTTCTCTGTCTGGCTGTCTTTATTTGTTTATGTACAGTCCACACCGTCGTTTACGATAATCATTACTTCTCTAACATGTTACATAGACATTGTAGTATGTTTGTGACACCTGTTGTTATACCTGCAACTTTGTCAGAACTTGGTGTGAAGCATGAGCTACTGGAAGTATATTATAATCCTAACTAAAAATACAAGCGACAAAGGGTGATCATCATTGTTATTTAAACACTGTGTTGTCAATGTCAAAAATCATATTCATTCAACATCCGACAGGAGACAACTTATAACATGTCGGATTGCATTCTTCTTAAATACTTATAGTTTCCAACACAGACAGATTGCGAAACAACATCAGCAATATAAATGGAATTAACTAAGTAACGACACACAATGTGGTGTGGAAATAGTATGCCAATTAAGCTGTATTGAGTGCAGACAGAAGAATATAGCAAAACCAAGATCAATAAAACGATAAAAATACAACTTCAACGGTAAACTAAACAAACACAGATACCACGCTAAGAATGCAACACTTTTTGTTTTTGAAAGCAAACATAAGCTCCACATCTTGGCACTTATTGGCAACTGTGAATTAGAAAAAGATACATGATGTCCTTTGGGCAACACAATAAAAAAGCGTTTGACTAGTGACAGAACATTCAAAGTATGGCCAACAACTGAGGACGAAAATATTAGAATGTCAATTTTAGCAACGCTTTCACAGATATATGGAATAAATCGTATATAAACTATGTAATCCTACTGTCTGTAATTTATACCCTACACGTTTTAAAGAAGCACATGGACTGAAGTCAAAACTGGTTATCAGGAACGGTTCTGGGATGCGACTGTGGTCGGTGTGATATTGACGACATAAGTTCCGACCGGTGCTACAATGTGAGACTAGCCCCATAAATATAATATGCCTCACAGCGTGGAAACATTTTCTTTATTGTTTAATATATACACACATTGGCATGTGCGTTACCAGGGACCGCAAGTGAAGCAAATATAAGTAGCACTGTAACTTATAATGGATGTTTAAGAGACTTTTAAGAAGGGTTGTGTTTAGTGAATGCTGATGTATCAACTAAAAAAAAAATAATTCCAAACAAACAAATACAAAAAAAAAAAAAAAAAAAATCCCTTCTAACTAGGGACAAATCACATACAGCAAAATGAATAACTCAGTCAATTCCCCCCCCCCCCCCAACCCCAATCACTCACCTATGTCGACCCAGACTAACATGTGTACCACAAAATGCCTTGCGTTGTCGAAGCGGACATTATAATATTGACTGCATCCTTCCTGAACTGCTGATTGGTCTATAAAATATGAGATTCATATCATGTGTCCTATACTTCACGAGGCGAGATTTAATTTACAATTGAAGAACGGAACTTACTTAATTCACATATAATTGCTTGAGGAGGGAGAGAAGCATACAAGGCACACATAAGAAATATTATTGAAATGTGGGGTTGGTTGTTAACAATATGTCAGTATTCTTGATTTCTCAAGTCTGACATTTTTATTTATCATGTAGCATGTTAATTGCAGGAGGTCACCCTAATCACGGCGCGCCGGAAAGCCTCTCTATCTCTTGCCATGTCTCATGCCACATCTTACACACATCTGTATAACGTAACAGAGGCCGACATCGAGGTCTTTTACCCATCTGATATTTACCAAAAACAAAAATAAATGATACACTTTGGTATTCTACCGTCGTCCATCTCCCTAATGTGCCCTGTCCATCTCCAAGTCTACACAGACTGAGGATGGATTAAACCGTCACACCACCCGATCTTTCCAATACTTCGGTATTGGTGATCTTGTCTTGTCATCTAATACCACAAATTCTTCTCAGACGCTCCATATGAAACTCTTGAAATGTATCTCTTGGTGTGAGTAATTTTGCCAGGTGTCACTGCCATAAATAAGACTACTATGGACAGTGGATTGATAGGCCAACGCCTTTGTTTTGACAGTAAGCTTTCTTATCTCCCAGAATATTTTAACCTGTTCATTATTGTTACCGCTTTACCGGTCCGGATACTGGTATCCGATCTTATGATAATTTATTGATACGATCCGGTCCCAGATTTGTGACATTGTCAACTATTTCCAACTCTGCGTCGTCAGTAAAGAATGATGGTACCCCATTTGCACCCTTCGTCCAAATCTGTGTCATCGATTTGGTAATTGTGAAGAAATTAATGCAGATAGTAGGCATTGCAATTCTCCCTCATAGTGGATCGTAGTTACAGCATCAACCGCTTAAAGCAAATCTCAGATCAGTACCTTCCTTTTATTGGTCTTAGCTTCCAACCTCTGAGCGTCATGGACGCCGCCATATGAAAGTTACACACACACACACACACACACACACATATGTGTGTGTTTGCGCGTGCTTTTGTATGTGTGTATGTCATATTAGGTGAAGATACGTAACCATTGAAACAAAGCTTTGAAAGACGATGTGATGGAACTACGACATGAAAATACATATCTGTTGACAAAAAGTGCAGACAAACACGAAGTTGGCCATTCATACTTAAATATACACTGTCCAAACAACAATTTTAAAATTCGCCGAAGCCCGGAATTTAATAACATTGTTTTTAGCTAGAAAATGCATGACCCAGCCTATCTACTGAGGCAGTGGCACGATTTGACTCAGAATTTGGCACTGGGCATAATAAATAATATATAGGGTGTATTTTTAATGACTGTGCAGTGTTTGAAAATATTGCTAGACCACGTTTTGTACTCAACCTCTGTAAAGTTCATGCAGCATAACAGGTAAATACAAAACATGGACCGGGAATATTTTAAACACTGCACAGTCATTACAATAACACTATGTATAAATTCCCTATAGCTGCCCCAAGAGGGAGAGATCTAACAAGCTGTAGAGTCAACGGGAGATAAGCAGCGAATAATCGCTGGATTTAACGTGAGTTAAAGTAATAAATTAAACGTATGTCTGTATCACGTGGTACGTGCATGTGGGATCATGTTAATATTGTATTATGAATATATGTAAATGCTAACAATATGCTCAAAATATTAGATCAACTGACTGGCTAGTGCAGGATAAACTTCAAGCACAATATATCGAGAAGCATGTCGATCGTCAAGGTCAAAGTGGCGGAAATTTCATTCACGGTGGCCACTTCAACATCCTGCAATAAGCAATGTAATGAATGCTATCCTGATTACTACTTAGACGTTTTAGGAACATCGGAAGTCACTAGACCTTCTTTTTAAACGTCTGAAGGACACTGGTTTGCTCTCACGACCAAAGAAGTCTCAGATAGGAATCCAAAAGCTTGATTTTCGTGGACATACAGTACCTCAAGGATTCATGAATACTCATGAAGGAAGCATTGAGAAGCTAAAACAAGGCCCTCGTCTAAGTACTAACCAAACAAAAAAACAAGATATTAAAACGTTTGTTTCATTATGTGGATTCTACCAGAAATACATAACAGACTTCAATTCCCTGACAGCTCCTTTAACCAACCTTACAAGGAAAGGGGAACCAGGGAAAAGTTATATGGTCGGTGGAATGTGAGGAGGCTTATTTAGCTCTCAAAATGCATTAACTGCAAAACCAGTACTTCATTTTCCATATCTCAAACGATCAATTATTCTGCGTACCGATGAAAGCAACATTTAAATTGGGGCTACACTACTTCAGAGGAAGAAAGATGAGCACTCATAACTATTTCCTGTTGCATATGCTAGTAGGAAATTTAACTCGGCAGAGAACAATTATTCTACCATTGAGAAGGAATGTTTTGGCAATAGTTTGGGCTGTGGAGAAATGTCAAGCTTATTTGTATGGGAAGCACGTTACTGTGCAGTGTGATCATCAACCTTTAATGTTTCTCGCAGCTTTAAAGAACTAGAATGCGAAACTGGTGAGATGGTCTCTTCTTTTGCAACCATATTCTTTCCAGATCGAATATGTACCTGGAAAATTGAATGTTGGAGCAGAATTCCTCAGTCGACATCCTGTTCCTGATACTGTAACCGAAACAGAGGCGAGAGCAAACAACCGGAAAGAGTTGGATTAGAATTGGAATTTCGAAATGTTGTTGTGGCTAATGTTTCAGTTATCCTTCGGAAGTACTGTCTTAGAGGGTAGCTTTGTGACATAGTTAATTAGTTAGTTAATTAAATAGTTAATTAGCTAGTTACTTAGTTAGTTAGTTAGTTAGTTAGTAAGTAAGTTAGTTAGTTAGTTAGTTAGTTAGTTAGTTAGTTAGTATGTTTGTTTGTTTGTCGACAGATCATCCTCATTGCACAGCGAACCATTCAGTCCATTAGTGATTGGATCCCCTCCTCACTAAACTCCGCAGCACGTAGAGGCTAACGACACAAGTTAGTTTATTAATCTTGTTTGGTTTCCTGTGTAGTGTTCTGGTTTGGCCACACCTCTTTTAATTTGCTGTTCTCGCAGTCTGACCATGGTTGTAGATTTACAGTCATCACTTAGTTCTCGCAAAAGTCTTACTTCTCGTAGCGCATTCGGTATGTCAGCCTGGTCCATGGCGCGTCCTACCTCCACAGTAGCCTTCCCTGCGAGCTTGTCAGGTCATTTCCTTGTATTACCGCATGCCCTGGCACGAAGATGAAACTAATCTTTGCCAGCCGAGACCGCTCCAGAGACAGCAACCATTCTCTTTGGATCCAATCCATCTCTATCCTCTTGTTAATGTCTGTGTCTCGAGCCATGCTATTGCTTTAATTATTCCATGACTTCCATAGTCAGCCTACTTGTGGTCTCAATAAAAGCACCCGAGTTCTCCTTCACAATTCTCCCTCTGGCCTAAGTTGTAAAGGCCCATGAGCTTCTGACATGTTGGACGACCGACCCATCTGTGTAAATGACAGCATCACCATCTATGAATTCTCGAAAATCAACGCTTGTACATCCGCCTCTACAGCAGTCGAATTTTCTTGTCTGCATTTTCTGTCTAGTTGGATGCAAACTGAGGAGGACATACATACATATGTTGGCACTTGTACCCACTCCTCGCCTGGTTTTAAGTCTTCAAGTGAACACACCTGTTGAAGAATGTCTTCGACTTGACCCATCCATGACCTTCATCTTTTTAACATGCTGCCCTTCACCTTTATAATTTCACTATGCAGTGGATGATGTGTGTGTGCGTTAACTCCGAGGTAGACATACGCTCTACAAATTTGTATTTTGTCTATAATGGTTGGAAAATCAAGAAGGTAGTGCACCGCCCTGCATGCTGTATCTCTTGTACACCCATGCATAATGCGCATAGCTTCATTCTGTATCCTTTCCATCCTTTCTATCTGCTTACGACTGAGAGTCGAGATCGCCATCGCTTACTCAAAAACAGACATGACCAGTCACTAGTATAGAAGACATAAATGGCGCTGCATCACAGTTTGCTGCCGCCATCACCCGGATCGTAGCCAAATCCCGCTTGGTCTTTGTTATCACCTGGTCTATGTGCTTATTATAAGCAAGGCTTCGACCAAAACGTATCCCCAGGTAATTCATTGCCTGCGTTCTTTCCAGTCTCTGAACACAGATTTACAGTTGGTGTTGGAGTGTTGACAATATGATTATTCAAAGAGAACCATGTCACTGTTGCCTTTGTTGGGTTGACCATTGCCCAAGCTTCAACACACCAAGTACTTATGCGATTGAGTTCGGTTTGTAGTTCTCCAGCAACCTGATCTCTATCCTTACCCTGACGATACACTAAACCATCGTCGGCATATGACAATGCCCTACCAGGTCCAGTGATCTGCTCGCTAGTGATTCTCACAGTGTAGGCCTTGAACAGCACCGGAGATATGGTGATCTCTGTGGTAGACAAAGATATACTGTTGTTGGTCCCGAAGTCCAACTCTCATCTCTCATCATGTTCCTCTTGTACCTTGCGGTGTCGAGGTGAAGTATAAACATCGTGAGAGTGCCCGATTATGGGCTTCATATATCGATATTCCCATGGTCTCTGCATAGTCTGCAAGGTGTGGAATGCGCCTTGCCCTGCAGCCAGCAAGGTTAGGATCGGCTAGCCTCTCTCAGGAGGGGTGAAGAGCGACAATTAGTAGCCTGCCGATGACCCGCAGACTACACAAGTCAACCCCCACCTCCACGCGGTGCAGACTGGGCAACAATGGTTCGCCATAAGGTATGGACTCCCTGTGGTCAGATTTTTGTCCTAAACCTGCGACTGGCCTAGCAAGCCGGCAGGGAATCTTCATACTGCTCGAAGAAAAACTAAGAAGTATAAACGGACTGACCCAAACCGATATCGACCCGGCAATGTTAATGGACTGAAATAATTAACAGCGAATATGGAGAACCAATAAGTGAACAAAAACAAATCCTAATAAGATGGAAGCAGTATTTCGAACAACTTCTCAACGTCCCATCAGATGCCACAGAAATTCAAGAGACCTACACAGATGTCACCGAAGAACTAAAACCAGACATACTAAAAGAAGAAATTATAGAAGCCATCAGATTAGCCCCATTGAACACATCACCGGGGCAGGATGACATACCAAATGAACTAATTAAAGCAGCAAGAGAAGTAGGAACAGCTTGGCTACATAGACTATTCAACCATGTTTGGGTAGAACAACAGACACCACGAGACAGTGAAAATGCCATAATTATCCCAATGTGGAAAAACAAAGGCAGTAAAAGAGACTGCACACAATACAGAGGCATTTCATTGTTGAGTCATACTGGGAAAATATTTTGCAAAATTCTTGAAAAAAAGATTACGACCTACTTTAGAACCCCAGCTAAGTGAAACACAACTTGGATTCAGGAAACACAAGGGATGCACAGACGCCATTTTTTGCTCTTAGACAACTTATAGAAAAATCAATCGAATTCAATGAAACACTCTACTTAGCCTTTGTCGACCAAGAAAAGGCATTCGATAGAGTAAATAGAAACAATTTGTGAAAAATCCTTAAACAATATGGAGTGAGTACACATCTAACAAACCTATGTAGAAGTTTATACAACAACAGCGAATGCATAGTGAGAGCAACTGGAGGACACTCAGAACCCTTCACCATAAGATCTGGAGTACGGCAAGGTTGTGTTCTGTCCCCTCTCTTGTTTATAACATATATAGACAACATATGTAAAGAAACCAGCCAAACAGAGACAGCAAGAATACCGCATGACGAGAACACAGAAGAAGAAGCATCTGCAAATCTAACCATTAGAGAACTCTTATTTGCGGACGACCAAGCACTAATAGCAAAATCAGAAGCTGAATTACAAGACCACATGAATAGCCTAAACGAAATGTGTAGGGAACATAACATGATAATTAGCACAAGCAAAACAGGGGTAATGAAAATAACTAAAGAAGAACAAACGACAACAATTCACCTAAACGAATATCCCTTGAAACAAGTAAAGAGTTTCAAGTACCTAGGAAGTATAATATCATCAAATGGCAGATCAGAAGGCGAGATCGAAAATAGGTGCAATAAGGCAAACCAACTCATTGGACAAATGGCACCAATACTAAAGAACAAACATGTATCATTAACTACTAAGAAAGCACTTTACAACACAATCTTCCTACCAACTCTGTGCTACCAATGCCAAACCTGGACAATGACAGAAAAAGAGAAAAGAAAAATCACAACAACAGAAATTAGATTCCTGAGAAGAATACTCAACGTATCAAGAAGAGATAAGATCAGAAATGAAGAAATCAGGACTAAAGTTGGGGTTAAAGCAGCACGAGATTTTATTAGAAAGCAGCAAGTCAAATGGTTTGGCCATGCAAGTAGGTTACCAGTCAACAGCATGCCACAACAAGCAATTATGTACAGACCAGATGGGAACAGAGGAAGAGGCCGACCACGTAAACGTTGGACGGATGGAATAGCAGAGACCATGGGAAGTCCAACTGTCACATCTAAAACTACTTTCCGTTGGAAGAGGGCTGCAGCGATCCAACTAAGGAGGAAAGGACTTATCTTGAGTTCAAGAAGCTGAAGCATTAAAACATCCAATAGTACTCTGATGTACGCGTCCTCAAGATCGATCATTGCAGCAAAGGTTTCAATGCCTAAATGGAAACTTTCATAGACATCATGGACAAAAACTGCTGCATTGGTCAAGGTTTCTCTTTTTGGACAGTCCCCTCCCAAGGTAGGGAAGACACCTTGCCTCTCTTGCTGGTGTGATATTTTGTCTGTCAATTAACTTCTCTCGCAGCTTGCTGGAGGGTAAACATCCACAACACAGGATGAGGAGATCGCAATGCTACTGCTGGAATAGCGAAACTCCATTAAACATCATTGACCTCTCTTATGTCAGAAGATACCCCAGCATGGTGGAAATCAGCTAAGTACACTATAATATCCTCTCTTATATCATGGGCAACAACAGTATCCCAACCACAGTAGTATCCGGATTTCAGGGACTTCTATAGATAACCTCAGGAATATTGTTAGCCAAATGCTGTGAAATTATAAACATTTGATAATAGTTCCTGTGATGAAATCATAGACAATTCATATTAGCTCCTGTGATGAAATCATTAACAGGTCATATTGGTTAAAATAGTGAAATCATAGACTTTTGATTTTAGTTCTGCTGCGAAATCATGGACAATTCATATTAGATTCAGTGCTGAACTAACAACAGTTTAGTTTAGCACCTGAGGGAAAAACAGTGCCATTGTAATTACTTGAGATAGTGATGACTATTAGAGATAAAATGTTTCTTTCTTTGGTGATTTTTGAGTTGTGTATATTTTTTTTTATATGCCAGATGAACACACTCCAGCCCCAGATTATCCCGTTATAGTATTATAATTTATAGCAGGGAGTTGGTTATTTTGTTATTGTTGACTTGTGCCTTGTTTTTTATGGAGTTACGAGTAAGATAGTTCTGGCAACTCTGCGACGGCACCGATGCCAAGTTGCATTGGCTACTGCCTTTCCCTTAGTCAACATCGGCGACTTGGAGAGTGGAAACTTGCTACTGGGCAACAGCTGGTTCTCCGATTTCCATTGCCCAGCCTTGTGCCCTGAAGCCTGAAGAGGCCACTTCAGCACCGCGTAAAGCAGTGACACAACACGGGTAGCAGCATGTAATCTATACAAATAGCAACAAGAAAAAAACAAAACAACCGGCAATAAGGCTGGGAACATGGGCCGTAAGAACCATGACCCCTGGTATCGCAGACGATCTAAACGAGATTGTGCATGCCAGCACAACTGTAGTGATAAACAACGAACTATTCAGACTGGGGATATACATTGTCGCCCTGCAAGAGTCCAGACTCCAAGAATCTGGAAACATCAAGGAGAGGGACTTCACTTTCTCCGGGCATGGCAAGCCGTGTGGAGAGACCAGGGAGCATGGAGTTGGCTTCGCTATCAGAAACAAGCTGCGTAATTCCATCATACCACCAAGTGATGGCACTGAAAGAATACTGAAGCTCACACTCCAGACAACGGCAGGCGCAGTTAGTATTATAAGTGTTTATGCCCCAATACTAACTGCAGCATCAGAATCCAAAGACAAGTTTTATGATGACCTTAGCAAAGAATTCAGTTAAATACCAGAGAAACAACATCTTTTTATCTTGGGGGATTTCAATGCCAGGGTTGGCTCAGACCACAAATCTTGGCCTTCATGTCTAGGATAGTTTGGCGTTGGAAAGATAAATGACAATGGACAACGTCGCTTGGAATTCTGCAGCCACCATAATCTGAGCGTGACCAACACCTTCTTTGACACGAAACCTCAACACAAGGTTCATGGAAGCACCCCAGATCGATCAAAGAACTGGCACCAACTCGACCTGGTGCTCAAACGCATCAATCTCCGCAATGTACGGATGACTTGCAGCTATCATAGTGCTGACTGCGACACCGACCATTCACTTTTCTCCACCAGGGTGAACATAAAGCCCTAGAGAATCTACAGAAGCAGAACAGAAGGAAGACCACACATTGACACCAGCGGCACCCAAAACAAAGAGAAGGTCAACAAATTCACCCAGGCTCTAGCCGAGACTCTGCCTAGCCCCACACACGAAACTGCCACTGAGAGATGGAATCATTTTCGCGACAACATCTACAATACAGCACTATCTACGTTTGGCAAGAAGGAAACTAAGTCAACCGACTGGTTTGAAGCACACTCTGAAGAGATGCTCCCAGTCCTGGAGATAAAGAGACATGCATTCTAAGTGTATAAAACATCACCTTCAGAGAAAACATTGCAAGAATTGCGAAGGGCCAGAAATAGAGTACAACATATGGCAAGAAGATGTGTGAACAGGTACTGGCTACAGCTCTCTGCTCAAATTCAAACTTGTGCAGACACTGGACATATAAGAGGAATTTACGAGGGAATCAAGCAAGCTGTCGGTCCATCAAAAAATAAGATGGCCCCTTTACGATCAACTGAGGGGGTAATCATAAAAGATCGAGCGAAACAAATGGATCGCTGGGTAGAACACTACTCAGAGCTATACTCAGTGGATAACACTGTCAGCGAAGAAGCTCTGGAAGCCATCGATCAACAGCCCACCATGCATGCCCTGGATAACGAACCATGCCTCACAGAAATCAGTGAAGCACTAGACACTCTCAAACTCGGCAAGGCACCAGGAAAAGATTGTATTCCACCTGACATTTTAAAATGTAGCAAAGAAACAATCATCCCAGAACTGTATGCAAAACTTCAGCTCTGATGGAATGAAAAATCAGTAACTCAAGATATGAAAGACGCAAACATTCTTACCCTTTATATAAACAAAGGCGACAGAAGCGACGGCAACAACTATGGCGGCATTTCTCTACTCAGCAATACAGGCAAGATTTTTGCTCGAGTAATCCTTAAAAGGTTACACATTCTTCATGAACAAATCTACCCCGAAACACACTGCGGATTTAGACCCAACAAGATATGATTTTCTTACTCCGGCAGCTCCAAGAGAAGTGCAGAGAACAGAGGAAGCCATTATATATTGCCTTCATCGACCTCACAAAGGCATTTGACCTCGTTGCCATGTCGCAAATCCTCTTTTCAAGTATTATGCCATGGATTGATTCGCGACAAGGAACCTGAATTGGCTCATTGAGGAATCACGGTGTAGACAATGGCTTTAGTACTCACTGGCGAACATGGAATGAAGTACAATGCTCAGGAACGCTAAACCCGTTTTATTTTCCGGAATCACGAACACATATATTAGGTGGTGACAAATTAGTGTCCAATGTCGTACTGCATCTTTCCTAACAGCTGTTGATTAACCTTCGATTTCCCTCTGTTCCTTCAGGTCGACTTTGCAGCCATTTATCTATCTCCCAATGCATCTCTGGCTGTCTAGAGCTTGTCCGCTGTTCGTAGATCCATGGCGGTTTCTAGATACCTTGCTAGATGTCATTAGTTTGGAATACGTCCCTTGCTAGCCTGCCGACGATGCACTAGCCACATAGAATTTCTCTTCCGATCGAAATACCCGTCCGTTCTCTTTGGTAGTCACACAACGTCTCCCGTTGTCACGTTGGCGTGGCCGTGACGTCTCCCCGTATCCTAGTGGTTGTGCACTGTTTAATGCAGTTCACTTTGTGTTCTCTGTGAAGTGTGCTTTTCTCCACTAGCTATATGGTATTATGCCCCCCCCCCCCACAATTAAATGATGTAATCATTTATAATCATTAATATATATATATATATATATATATATATATATATATATATATATATATATATATATATATATATATATATATATATATATACACACACACCTCGTGATTACTAACCCATGCCCAATAGCAGTGCCGACATCATGAGTCATATATAATGCTGATTATGACTAATGGCCCCTATTAATTACCCTAAAACAATAAAATATCAGACGGGCACGCCCTCCTGCTCACAATTCGACAGATAACGTCGTGAAGCCCAGCCTATGTGTGGGCTGGACTAACTAATTATAACAATTATTCCCTTACTTGTCCATTAGGACAAGTGTCCTCACTCTGGGTCAAAACCCGGAGTTGGGGACGTGGGTAAACAACAGGTACCAAGTAGTCCATACCAGTTAACGCTCAAAACTGTCGCTGGCTATATCCACTAGGCGTTTCTTGCATAAAATATTTGTATGTAGGTGAGGTGGACTCCATTGCTGTATAGAGTGTACCTTTAGAGACTTCCTCTATGACGATTGATCGTATAAAGTTATGTGCAATTCATTTTTAAGGGTTTGCCATGTGTGGCGTAGCATTCTGATGCCTTTATGTGAATCCAATGATAATGAACGATAATTATAGCCCTCTACTTATCAGGGTCATTAACCAATGAACTAATATAATCAACAAATTACTTATTCTATTGTAATAACTAATAACCGAACTATTGTAACTATAATGAATTTAACACAATTATAATGTTCATATCATATATCTAAAATTACTATTGTTCACTGTTCTATCCTGTCTTTCTGATAACACAATAATAACACAAATCTTCATAGAAGAAAAATACTTAATGTCTGCATTCCCAACGAATGTTCGTAACGTAAAAGTTCCGTCATCTCCATATGACGTATGGACGCGAAATTGAAAATTCCGTCATCTCAACACTTGACGACACAAACAAGTACTCTTATTCCAGCAATCGAACATGCGGGAATTAATATGTCGCAAAAACAAGTCACTTTATTTTCATCATGACTCTGCCAACAATGAAAGAAAAATACACATATGTATCCATATGGCTAACACTATGTAAAACAACATTTGCAGGTTGCTATGAACATTGTTATATAACCAGGTGCATCATTATATATATATATATATATATATATATATATATATATATATATATATATATATATATATATATATATATATCGCCTAAACACTCTATGAACTACAACCGATAAACATCAAGAACAAAACTACTGTGGAAAAGAATAGATATGTCCATCTTTAAGAATAGTATCAGTGTCTAGAATTTGGCATATCTTGAATAGAAGTCATGTAAAGAATTATAAATACAAAGACTTAACACCTCTAAGAAAATAAACTAGAAATATAATATAATATTCTGATTTAACAATAATAAATATTCAAATCAAATAATTATAGAATTTATAAGTGTTCTCTAATTTAGATATAGTTAACAACAATTATCTGAAGAATAGAGAACAGAAATATTTTCTCACGTTGAACATAGAAATATGAGATAGTGTGAACAATTTTGAAAAGTATAGCTTCATATCAGCGAAAGTTTTGTGACAACTTATTTTGTAAGACCCTAGTGTTTCTGTAGTGCACTATGTGTTGATATGATAACCTAACATCCCATTTTATTTTTATTTTTTCTTTTCTTTTATTCTTATTTTTATTCATCTTCTATCTTTTTTTCTTTTTTGTTCAAACCTATAGAATCTCTTTTCTGCATGTATGCCAATATATGTACACTTTAACTTTGTTGACTGGAACAATGTTATCGTTTTCACCCTTGTGTATGATGTTTAATGCAAACGCTGCAATGCGGTATGTTTGGTAAATCTGTACCAGAAGTAAGATAAGTTACTATAGTAAGCAAAGACAAGTGTAGCTTTTTTTCTGTAATGTTCTTTGCATTTTCTTATCAAGTTAGTAAAGTTTATTTTTGTTTGTAAGCTAAAGTTTACAACCTTTGTTATGACTTGCGCACAAATGTGTGTGATGTATTTCTTGGTTTCTGTTAACCAATTTATACGTTTCTTTCTGGTTTGTGCATACCTTTTCTTGACTTATGAGTGGATAGTTGCAACGCTACAAGCAATGTATTTCTTTGCTTGTGAGTACATGCTTTGTGACATACTTTTTTACTTCAGTGTGCATGTTTGTGATATGCATTTTTATTCTTATGAACCCGCTTGTAATATGTTTCTTGACCTGTGCGAACATGTTTGTACTGGCACAAATAGTATTTCTCTTTATACGTGAGTAACTGTTCATAACAACACATTTAACCTGTGATATGGTTGATTTAACTAAGGTTATGATCTGGGTAACAAATATGGTAATAAAATCCCATTATGACTGTTTAGTGGGCCGTATCTGTTGTTTGTTACCAGTGCGTGTAACGTTTGGTTTCTTTTGTGAATGTTTCTGAAAAGTGTCATTTATAGACATATAATCTCGCCTGATTTGTTTTTGATTATCACTTACACACACAGATGACGAATTTACTGCCGAATTTTCTTTTTTCGTTATATCGTGTTCGTCACCGTTGATGCCACTTTGGTCAAACGCCTATATTCTTCTTCTCTGGCGTCATTTGGACTTCGGTTCTTGTGAGTGAGGCAGTCAGGGTTGTGTTCGATGGTCAGTTCTGGAACGTAATCTTTAACATTGGTTATATTACCAATTATCAACCCAGCACAAGGGTTTGGTAATACGGCTGCACATACTTTGCCTTCATAATATGGGCATTTTATGCTGACCCATGCAGTCTGGCATGTTTCTATTGTACCCCAAATGATCTGCAACAAATGTTCTCATGTGTAAAGTCATTTTTGTTTACCTGTTTGTGACTAACGCCTGTAATATCAGATCCTGTGTCTCTAAAACAGGTTGTTAGTCAACCATTAACACACGCTTGTTGGATAATCAGAGTACTTTTATGAGTGCATGCAGCATTTGCCTCATGTATATGACTCTTGTGATCTGATGTAAGATTATGACCATCAACACAACCTTATTTACATGCGTTATTATTGTATGCGTGTGTGTCCTCCAAGTCATCGGAATCACTACTACTAGAAAACACATATGCAGTATTTGCTTCTTTCCACGTATTTCTCATCGCACATAAGTTGCTTGACTGTCCGTACGCCCTACAAGAAAAACATTTAATACTCCTCTTGTAGGAGTCATACTTACTTCTCTTCATTGATGTGATGTCTCTCAAGTAAGCAGGATAACCTGGATGTTGATCACACATCTGTAGTGATCCGTAAGACAGTTTGCAGTGTTGGCACAGTGTGAAGTGCCCCTTTCTAAGTCTGTCTGTATCTTTATTTGTGTTATGGTAAGGACCTCTATTTCGGTTAGAAAATTTCTTAAACTTACCATTACCTTTTTTGATTTTGGACTTTTGCTCTAGCTCCTATCACCAGTTCTGGTTGTGTACAGTCAGCAAATATGTCACGATGGGCATTATAAAAATGGCTCACCTTTTGATTCCATCTCACTAAGTGACTTACACTTATTTTCAACCAGAAATACGGACATAGCTTCCGGTACTGCTGATAAAGTCGGTCTCTTAGTATCAGGTCACGAATTTTATTGAAATCAGACCCAATGTCTGCTGCCTTTATCCATTTGTCAAAGCAAGAAGATAATTCAGAGACAATATCAAGGAATGTTTGATTAGACTTATGAGGAAGTGTTTTAAATTTCGTACGCAACCCACATTCATCCAATCGTGCCAGAACAAGATCTCGCATATATTTATAGTTAGTTCACAAGTCCTCAGGAATCAACTCAATCACCTTCAAAGGCTCCAACGCAAGATGACGGTGAAAGAGTATCCGTAAATCTTGCTCTTGAATTTGTTAAAACTTCGCTAAAACCTCGAAATTAGTTATCCAACTGCTGACCGTGTCGCCTTGCTGAAAATTACGTATGATGCCTTGGTACTTCTTGACTGGGTCATTAGTCTTTGCTTGAGCTCTTTCCCGTTCTATTTTCGCTTCGCGATCCATTTCCAAAGTCTTAACTCGTAAATTAACCTCAAGCTCCTTGTTTTTCAATAACGTCTCAGTCGCAAGCTTGTCTTTCGCAAACGCTAGTTGTTTTTCCCGCATTTCCGTTTCAGCAGGTATCTTCTCCCGCTCCAATGCTAACTCTTGTTCTTTTGCAGCCGTCTTCTCTCGTTCCAATGCTAGCTCTTTTTCCCTAGCAGCCATTCTTTCCTTTTCTAATGCTACTTGTTGTGCTGCTTGTTGTTCCCATGCTTCTCTTTCTACAGCTAATATCTCTCTTCTTTCCTCTTTCCCCCGTGCAGCTTGAAGTACTCTTGCCTCTTTGTCTGCTGCCAGTCTTTCGGCTCTCTCTTCTCTCTGTTGAGCCTGGTATTCCTTATACTCCTGCTTAGCCCACGTTCGAGGTTCTGAACCGGATAGGCCAGATTTCTCACCCATGGTCAGACAATCTTGAAGTGTCAGTGTCGCCATGTTGTGTATGTAATCTGAATATTATGTTGCCAAGGCAAACGGTATGCGACGCACAACTGGTAGAACGTGAAGGCAGATAATAAAATAATATTAAATAATTTTATAAGTAAGTTGAACGAGACTTCAACTCGGACGCAAAGATAAAAGAGTAGAAAAAGACGCGAGAAATTATGACTTGGCGCTATTACACACGTATCAATCCGAAATGTAAACCCTAGAAAATAGCATGAAAATATATGTAGTATAAAGAATATATCGACACTACACCAATAACGTGGTTACCACAACAAACTCCGAAGTGTCACACAGACAACCATATCTATTAGATATTGAAGAATTAATACATCGTGAGAGAGAGATAACAGATGTAACAGCCTAGCGATATCTAAGAACCCCGTAGAACAAATAACGAACACGTATATCGTAGCGACAAATAACGAACAAAGATAATTAACCGTTACACTATGTAAACAACAGAAAATAGTAAGCATATATATATATATATATATATATATATATATATATATATATATATATATATATATATATATATATATATATATATATATATATATATATATATATATATATATATATATATATATACAGAATATAATAACACTGGATAGTTAACAGTCGTAAAAGACGACGAGTGACGAGCCACATAAACACATATTTGTACTCATAAAAGATAAAAATACTGACCAGCGATCCTCAATTAAGCACGCTATAATCTACGGTAACACTACTACAACACACTATTAGTACTAACAACACTTGAGATTGACACAAATGAACTTTGTAACGACCTGACCATTGCCAGTACACTGCGTCTTCTTAAGTTAGGAAGTGATTTTAACTATCCCAAGAAGAGAAACCACCCAACCGCCCGCTGTTAATTTAACGCGAAATTAGTCAACGCGAAGCATTTAGTATCTACCGAATGCACCTAGTTAATACAATGAACACAATGACCAACAAATTGAAACATATACTAGCCTTAAGTTCGACAGTTGGTTGCTCCGTAAACCTTTTCAATTTACAGCGGTGAACTGTGTGAGTGGTATCTGACTGCTAGATACCAGTAGCGGCTTGAAGTTTTGAACATGTCCTAATTGACATCGGTAAATGCTGTCCTCGTATGTGTTGGTAGTGCTGAGGCAATGGTGAACTGACTGACTAATCAGTATGTAATTGTTTTTGACACGCGTGGCAATGTGCCAGTTGAACCAGTAGTTAACATTATCAACGGCGGTGTCAATATTTTAACGCGTAGATTTATCGACGACCTTGATCTGCTTCAGCCTGTCAGTAGGAGACTTGTTTAATATTGCATCCTGTTGCTCACTGTCAGATATGTATCGGTACGTATTCAATGTCTAATAGTGTCCAGTATGATGTGTTTGGGATAAAAATTCCGACATTCTATGTAGACAAACAATTCGAGTGCGCTGATCTTATGTGAGTGAGGCGTCGGTCCAATATCTTGAAATGGCACCGTGATCAACGAAATGCTGCTTCAAAGTTTCCACCCGCCAGTGAAAGTGTCCCAGTGACGACCTTGATTACTGGCTAACTGCTTGATTCATTTGTAGTGGTGACGCAATGTGTACTACGTACGATCCAAAAACATGTATGCTTCATAGTATGCATCCTGTCCTACGTTAGCCACTATTGAGTATGGTGCGTTCAATACCAGCAACAGAGCCGAGGGAGTGTTCCTGCCGACAACAACTTCTCCCTTGTGACTATAACACGGACAATGACGTGTGCACTAATTCTTACCATCTGTATATGGAGAATACACTGATCCTTCTGTTCTGTGTCGTCGTTGTTTGTGTGCGACAGAATAAAATACGTAAGGAGCACACTTTCCAGATGTCTGCTGTTTCACAACTGTAATGTTTGAATGCAGTTTGCGTTTCCGCTACTTGTTGAACGATGCGTGCAATAGTATGATATCGGTGTGCAGTTTTTTTCTCATGCAGTGTAACTTTCGGTGGCTAGAGGCGGGGAAGTTTATCCTTTAATAAAACTGGACTGTATAGAGACCCCATGAGTGCCATGTCGCAAATCCTCTTTTCAAGTATTATGTCATGGATTGATTCGCGACAAGGAACCTGAATTGGCTCATTGAAGAAACACGGTGTAGACAATGGCTTTAGTATCACTGGCGAACATGGAATGAAGTACAACGCTCAGGAACGATAAATCCGTTTTATTTTCCGGAATCAAGAACACATATATTAGGTTGTGACTAATTAGTGTCTCGTGATCCCGAGGGGCAACTAATTATCTAATACCCCAACCTCCAATGTCGTCCTGCATCTTTCCTAACCGCCGTTGATTAACCTTCGATTCCCCTCTGTTCCTTCAGGTCGACTTTGCAGCCATTTATCTATCTCCCACTGAATCTCTGGCTGTCTAGAGCTTGTCAGCTGTTTATAGATCCATGGCGGTTTCCAAATACCTTGCTAGCTGTCCTTAGTTTGGAATACGTCCCTTGCTAGCCTGCCAACGATCCACTAGCCACATAGAATTGCTCTCCCGATCGAAATACCCGTCCGTTCTCTTTGGTAGTCACACAACGTCTCCCGTTGTCACGTTTGCGTGGCCGTGACGTCTCCCCGTATCCTAGTGGATGTGCACTGTTTACAGCAGTTCACTTTGTTTTCTCTGTGAAGTGTGCTTTTCCCCACTAGCTATATGGCACTCGTGAGCAGAAACGGCCTTTTTAAGGTCCTTGAAAAGATTCGATGTCCACCCACCCTTCTTAGTCTCGTGAAATGATTTAACGAAAACATGCAGTGGACCATTTTATTTGACGGCTCAACATTCCAGTCATTTAGAATCAGCCGTGGAGTAAAGCATGGCTGCATGCTTGCACTTACACTTTTTGGTATCTTTTTCGCCGTTGTCTTAAGGCAGGGATATGGGAATGCCACTGAAGGCATATATCTCCATACAAGATCTGATGGCAAACTTGTTAACCCAACAAGACTCAAGGCAAAGACCAAAATAAGATCCAGATGCATAAGAGATCTACTTTGTGCAGATGATGCTGCAGCACTGCTACTACTCATATACCAGAAGATCTCCAACGACTCACAGATAGTTTTGCAGCCACCTGCAAAGACTCTGGGTTCACCATCGGCCTAAATAAAACACAGGTGATGGACCATGATTCTGGTGCGCCTCCGTCAAACAAAATTCCCAATTACGAATTGAAGGTCGTCCACACGTTTGTGTATTTGGGGTCGACAATATCAGATAATCTTTTATTAGAGACAGAAATCGACAGACGCATCGGAAATGCAGCCACAACATTTTCCAGACTAACTAAAAGATTTTGGGAGAATAATACACTAACAGAGCTTACAAAAGCTCAAGTATATAATGCTTGTTTTGTTAGCACACTACTCTATGACTCTGAGTCCTGGATCATGTTCTCAAGACAGGAAAAAATGTTGACTTCTTTCCATATGAGATGTCTGAAACGTATCCTGGGTATATCATGTACTTTAAAGAGCATATATTACCACAGTGCACTCCCTCATCAAGCAGAGACGCCACCGGTTGCTGGGCCACGTATCTCGAATGGAGGATGAACGTATTCCCAAAGATCTCTTATACGGAGAACAGGAAAGAGGCCAACCGGAAGACGCCACATGCGATATAGTGATGTGTGTAAACAAGATATGAAAACTCTCGGCATAGATCCAGCCACATGGGAAAGAGTTGCAGCAGCCCGATGTTCCTGGAGAAGAGATGTACGAAACGGACTGGTCTTTTTGAGCGCAAGCTGATCTAACAAACTGAGGATAGGCGGCACAAGCTTAAAACGCTGTCACTTACTGCGGGACCTGCCTCATCTTACAGATGCAAAAACTGTGACAGATATTGTCAGTCTCGCATTGGACTATACTGTCACCAGCGGTGCTGTCAGATACCGCCACAGCGGCACAACTCTATAGACCTTCAAGGCTAAAAGACGCCTACTATTACGAGTAAGATTATGTTATATTTAAACATCAACTCTGGGGAGCAGAATATGGCAGGGAGACAACACGCGTCAGGTTATCCAGAGTGAGATTTCTCCTCCGCTGGCTGCGGTGACTTCCCTGTGCTTTTCTGGTCTCTATACACTTTACATTTAAGAGCCACTTCTAGTTTTCTTACAATAATTGGCTACTAAGATTTTGGGATTTTTCTCTCATTTCTATTTTAACAAACCACATCATGTGCATTTGTTCGCGATTCGTGAACGGCAAGACTACTGAATGATGCAAGCAATGAATAGTGTCGCCATGGCAACTGGTTTACTTTTACCAGCCAATCGGCGGTTGATTTTGGAGTAGCCCTTGTATAATGTCACAAAGGCTCGAGTTCAGTTATTGATTGTTAGCACTGTTTCTGTGGAAACTGCAAACTGAACCAGAGGCAGCCAAGACTCGAGATACAGGAGTGACAGATACGTACATATCCGGATGGCTTGGACACATGCCATAATCGAGACAAGAACACATACATGATACAAGATTATAGCCATCGTGTGAGATGGCGAACCATGATTACTCACGTTATACACACACACACACACACACACACACACACACACACACACACACACACACACACACATATATATATATATATATATATATATATTTTTTTTTTTTTCTTTATCCCAATTATATATATGTGTTATCAGTAATGTTAGTGTTGTTATTGAGACATAATATATACATTCTAAATATGACGATCTATCTATCTATCTTTCCATATATAAATAACAATTATATGGGCCGAATGTAAGAGTAAGACGGGCCTGCGTGCCAAATTTGTTACCCTTTTAAAATAAAGTCCGTTCGTTCGTTCATTCGTTCTATCTATCTATCTATCTATCTATCTATCTATCTATCTATCTATCTATCTATCTATCTATCTATCTATCTATCTATCTATCTATCTATCTATCTATCTATCTGTCTGTCTGTCTGTCTGTCTGTCTGTCTGTCTGTCTGTCTGTCTATCTATACACACACACACATCCTCTCACACACAAACGACGGCATGTCTGTTAAAGGATATGATGGTAGTAATTATGTCCTGCAACATACGAGTATCTTATACAGATCACATGCATTTAAATTTTCTCTTAATTACCTGAGAGAGTTTCATAATTGTGATTTCTTTTCATCTGTTTAGACGCCATTGTGAATTCGTTAAATTACAATGGAAAGCATGTCGGTGCTTTAAAGTCGAGAGATAATCGTTGCACAACTGTCTGAAGGTAGACGAGACTTACAGTTGGGACATAATTGTTGCATTACAATGGGACGATGGTTGTTGCATTACAATGGGAATATAGCTGTTGTATTAAAGTCAGGGGATAGCCGTCGCATCACATTTGGGAAATAGTCGTTGCTTTACAAATGGGAGATGCAGTGCATAGTACTCTAAATTTAGTATAGAAAAAACATTGGATTCTTAATAACGTCCGCATACTCTTTGAGAGGCGTAATAAAATTGTTGCATTAGCATCTATTCTCAATCTAAACGTTCTTTTTACGAGTACGTAGAAAGTTTGATTTGTTAACATACTGGCTGATTCAATAATCGGTGTTGTGGCGAAGGTGTTGCGAACGCGATTTACATCCCCACATACCGCGTTCGAAACACAGTTGCAGACGATTTTGAATCAGACCGCCTGACGTTGTTTATCATTCAATGATGTGTGTGTCGGTCGTTCAGAAAACAATGGGAATTAATTGAATGTAAACTAGCCTAGAAACTCACACAGTGATTTAATATTCAACACATCTCTGTGTTTTAACTATACACATACAGAGAGAGAGAGAGAGAGAGAGAGAGAGAGAGAGAGAGAGAGAGAGAGAGAGAGAGAGAGAGAGGAGAGAGAGAGAGAGAGAGAGAGAGAGAGAGAGAGAGAGAGAGAGAGAGAGGTTAATTAAGAGGAAAGTCGACAGATGTTATTACTTACTATGTTTTCTCGTTCCTTCATATACTACTCAGTTTACATTATGTTGCCTTTGACTTCTGCCCTTCATCATAAACCGGAGGGCAAGACCTCAACTCACTCATGCCATGGTGTCCTTTCGTTTGTTATCTCTGACAGCTTCCACATTGTCCTTCTCTAATGATGCATCTCTGCCCCTAATTATATCATCGGTGTGTTGTAATGTCTGCCTTAACTGCGTTTTCTCTGTGGATTCCAGAGAGAGGACGAACGAACTAACGAACGAACTTTATTTTCAAAGGGTAACAAATTGGGCACGCAGGCCCGTCTTACATTCGGACCTTCCAATCACTAATCTTTCGTTCAACAATAATGCATAATATATTCACATAGGAAAATAACATTGTCAGATGAATGTTGTAAACATAACAATGCATATTACCATGTTGTGAGGCACATACCCTAACCATCCACCCATCACCCATCCACCCACACATCCCCCAACCAAGCAAACACACACCCCCAGGCACACATACATTCACCCGCCCACCCATCACCCACCCACACATCCCCCACCTACACACATCTCCCCACCCACCCACACACACATACTCCACTCATCCCATAACCCATCAACACTCACCCACACACATATCCTTCACCACACACACACACACACACACACACACACAGACCCCCTACCACCCAGTCAAACTCACATCCCCAAACTACACATCCCCGCCTGCACACAAACATATTCCCACCAATCCTCACATAACGCACCTAACCACACACACAACTAGCATCCACCCACACATCACCCACACAATGACACCCACCCACACATCCCACGCCCAAACACGTACGCACCCATCCCTACCACCAACCTACACATATCACCCACCCACACATCCTCCACCAACCCCTGAATCACACATCCCTTAACCAACACATTCCTTAACCACACATTACCCACCCACACACACACACACCCCACCCATACACTCACACACACACATCTCCCCACTCATAAACACATCCCCCACACGCTTCCCCATCCACCAACACACCCCCTTCCACAAACACCCACACACACCACCACCCACACACATCCCCACACACATCTTCCCACCCACACACACCCCCACCCATCTCCCACATATATCCACCCACTTCCGTATTCATCACTCAACCACTCACACCCACACATCCCCCACCCACCTAGCAACACATACATCTCCCATCTACCCACCTACACTCACACACCCCATCCACTCAGCCAAACACACATCCCCCACCCTCTTATACATCTTTTACCCACCCGCACATTCCACACTTAATCAAACCTACCCCACCTATCCACACACACCCATCCCTCACAAACACACATTATCTCTCCCACACAACAGCCACATATATACACACCCCCATCCTCTCACACACATCCCCCACACGCATCTTCCATACACATCCCCACTCACACATCCCTCACCCACACCTCCCCACCCACCCACACACCCCCAACCTACAAACACACTTACCACCCGCACATACATCATCCACCCACCCACGTTCCTGTTAAACCATTATCATGTTGTCACAATGTGTTTGCCAGCCAGCGCTAACATTTTTCCTCATCTCGTGTTGCACTTTATTCTGATGTTTAAAAATTCTTACTATACCTGATGCTTACCTTGTTTCTATCATTGCCTCATTATTTCTTATTTAAATGTGATATTGTTCTGCCACTTTCGATGACAAGGGTGAGACAACGGCATTAGATGGGATGAGAGACATTGGTGTTAACTCTTGAGTTGCGATACTTGATGGCCTTGTAAGGAACACGAGTAGGCAGGTGAAACAACGTAACATTGATATAACTACAGCCACACACTCGTTTAAAATGTGAGCACTAGTCTGAGCGAGCACCTATGCACTTTGTCAGCATTCAGTGATAATATCATCATTTGATAATTTGACCATTTGAAATAGTTCCCATGTTTTAAGAAATATCTAGTAAATTTGTGATTTGAAAATGATACAGCTCAAAACATTATAATTGCAACAATTTATACATATACACATGCGTATAAAGATTACAATTTTATTTTCAGAGAATTGCACTTACTATGAACTGGAAGAATAAAGAAAGACACAAAATAAAAGTTTGTAACAGCTAAGATGCGTGATTCTTATTCTGTAGTTCTAATTAGTTTTATACACTAGCAAAACTTAATGCCATGTACTTGTTGAACACCACTGCTGGTATGTAGTCGTTTCTATATTAAATCACCCTTCGCATAAAGTTGATTTGAGTTGGGTTGAGCTCAGAACCGATATCACTGCACTCAAGACATTCCCATACGCGCCCCGACCGCTTGTTCAACAGTCAGCGAAGCGTCACACTACTAATCGTCCCCACCGCTATCTTATTGAAAGTTCTCCCGGTCTTTCCTCTAAGTTTTGAGATTCTTCCGAGCCCTCCCAATCCCCCGCAATCTCATCCTTTCCACATAGGGTTCTCAATCTGTTCCCCCACCTTCTCCACCTGGTTTCACAGGCGCTCGACCACCTTTCCCTTTTCCACAGATAATCGATCACCAAGAGGTGCATTCTCTGCTAGCCTATCATCACGTTCCTTCCACCGCACTCCCACATGGCCAAGGTAAAAATTCCATACAATTCTTACAATCTTAAGCTAGGTGAACCATTCCACACGAAACATTCCTTTCTCCACTTTACTAAGCATACTCCTTGAGTCCGTTATGAAGACAAAGTGTGTTTCAGTGGTCTTCTCTAACCAACTGAATGACGATGTGACTGCTTCCACCTCCATCCTCATGCTGGAGGTTGTAGCCTCATATGCTATACTCGCCCTTTTCAAGAATCGTACATTAGTCTTCGCAACGACACCCCAACAATTCCGCCTATTTCGCACCACTGACCCACCAGTATAGATCACTATGTCACCTTGATAGGTATTACTCTGGATCAGCTCTGTGCCGCCTGATGTCCATTCTCTGCACTCACAGCCCAGTGTTACTATTACACTTTGCTAGTCCGTCCTGTCTGCCGGTACTTCAACCCACTCGTTTCCACAAGTGATGGTCTCTAGATCACAAATCTGATGGATACATATTTCCATCTGTGCCATCCAGGACCTGCCTCGTCTTAGTCTATGACCCTTGACCATATCAATTGCTTCATGCAGGGGATGATCCATATCTGCAGCAACTCTCAGGTACCATTTGGCCCGAATACCAACCCACATTGGTAGCGCCAGGATGTGCCTCATTCATATAACTATTCTGCCCTTTGTGAACCCCAGAATCACACGCATGGTCGTATTTTGTATGCGCTCCAACCTTTCAAGCTGGCTCTTCGATACTGTCAGCAGCCCAAACCATACTCAATGGGATACATTATTAACTGCTCAAAGAGCATGCAAAGCATCCTATGCTTTACCCCAGTTATGCCATCACCCTCAAAGCATCAAGTCCCATCCGAGTCTTCACCACCAAAGCCTACACATGATCTTTAAATGTCATACACCAGTCGAAGTCGTTACCCAAGTACTTCAATTTACTCTCTCTACTGCGAGGACATCCATTCAATATAATACATGGGCCATCTGCCTTGACAATCCTGTTATCCAAGGAGTACCACACAACCGATGCCTTGTCTGGCTTTATAACAGCCCCTGCGTCCCTGCTCCTCTCTGTCACTATGTTTACTGCCACTTGAAATCTGCAGTCAAACATTCCATATATCTTCCCTATCGGTACACCAGTACAAAATCTGCAAATGTCAAGATTCTACCAACACCTAGTGTCTCAATAGCTGCGACTTTGCTGGTGTAGACATTAAAGAGCACTGGGGACAAGGCAGATCTATGTGGCAACCCAGGTGTAATTGTACAGGGATCAGAAGTCCAGGAACTCATGCACAGTGCAACCTTACGCTCATAAAGGACTGCCGCAACCCATCTGACAAGGCAAGGGCAGACCTCTATGGCCAACCGAGTGTATATAAACGGATCATACCTAACCCTGTCATTCGCATCCTCCAGGTCAAGATCTACCACCACTGTTTCTTGTTTATCCTGGAAGCTCTGATAGACATCAAATGCAAAAGTAGCTGCATTGGCCTTCGCATAAACAAAACTGCCTAGATGAAATCACCCATCGCTTACAGAAAAGTGGTGTTTATTAAGAGTTAAAACATTACAGTGAAATCAGATCTGATTCCGCAATATTGAGAAATAGTCACAACGGCTGAAGTTCAGTTATGGATTGATGACAATGTTTCTGTCAAAAATGCATAATGAACCAGAGACATCTAAGACTAGAGGTACATGTATAACAGAGAGATAAATATCAGGATGACTTGGATACATGACATAATCGCAACAATAACACAGACCTGATACAAGATTATATTGTTCGCTACAGATGCTAAACTATGTCCGCTCACGCTTATTGGCATGACACATGCTAATGATCATCATTGCTATATGTTTTCCCCATTATATATGTTTTATTGGGAGTCTTCGTGGCGAAGTGGTCAAGCCGTTTAACTCGGGCTCCGAAGGTTGTGGGTTCGATTTCAGGCCGCGTCCTTCGGTTGACGAGTTAAATTTTTCGGAGACTCCTGTGGGTCGTCGCTAGAGCCACAGAGTCCATGCTTTGTGCGACGCCTTCCGCGCTGCAGAAAGAGACCGAGCCATATGGGATAAAACCCGGTGCAATTATGTCGACCCTGTCGACTTTTAAGCGACTTTTTATTATGTTTTATTTGTAATGTTGATGGTGTTATTGACAAATTTTATCAAAACTCAGAATATAATAATATGTCTGCTCACGCTTATCGGCATGACACATGTTAATGATCATCATTGCTATATGTTTTCCCTATTATATATGTTTTATTAGTAATGTTGATGGTGTTATTGACATATTTTATCAAAACTCAGATTATAATACACGCGCACGCGCACACACACACACACACACACACACACACACGCACACACACACACACACACACACACACACACACACACACACACACACACGCACATGCACACAGTACAACTTCGGTTTTCGTCGATAATACGTCCGAAAATAATCTGCGAAATCCGAGACCGACGAAAACCGTGGCAATAATTTCCACATGAATCAATGTAAATCCAATTATTACGTCCGAAATCACATTTTACAGAGAATAAATATCTTCTTCTTCTTCTTCAGCGTTCCGAGCCTTTGAGGTTCTTTGCTGCAGATACAATCCGTCTCCATTCGTCTCTCTGGTGGACCTTCGCTTGCCAGTCGTTGATTCGAAGTGCTTGTAGGTCTGTATATGCATTATCTCTCCACCATCTTCTTGGTCTACCTCGGGGTCTACGGTCATTTATTTCCTGAGTGTAAGCGAGTTTGTTTCCCTATTATCTTCCATTCTTTCTATATGCCCCAGCATTTGTAGTCTATTAGCCTTCATGATACCAGTGATTAGCGGGGACGTAAACATATAATAAATGTCTTTGTTACTTCTTCTTTTCCACTCTCCACTTTGTGTATCCCTAATGGGTCCAAATATGCGTCTTAAAATTTTGTTCTCAAAGGTTTGTAACAAGGCTTCGTCTCCTTTCGTTGTACTCCAGGTTTCAGAGCCATTCAGCACAACCGGTCTGATCAGTGTTTTGTATATTGTGATTTTGGTATTACGAGATAGTGCCTTTGATTTTAGTAGATGTTGTAGTGCATAATACATCTTATTTCCAGAATTGATTCTAGTTTGTATTTCTTCCCTTATGATGTTGGAGCAGTTGAAGATTGTACCCAGGTATTTGTATGTTTCCGTTCTTTTAATGGTCATATTATCTATTTGTATGTGGCCAGAGTTTTTAGCCATTCCATCTCTTGAAATTACCATATATTCTGTCTTATCTTGGTTGATAACCAGCCCCATCTGTTGGGCTTTTTCCTTTAAGTGAGTCAATATTTCCAATGACTTTTGTTCACTTTGCCCTATAATATCTATATCATCTGCATAGCCAAGCAGCTTGGATGTTCCTCCAATATCACATTCTTCCTTTACCTACCTTACAACTTTCTCTAGAGCCAGATTGAAGAGTAGCGGCGATAGTGCATCACCCTGTTTCAAGCCAGATGTTATTTGGAAAGGGTTTAATTTCCTGCCTTTATATGTTACTATATTAAAAGTATCTTCCATGTATAGTCTGGTCATGTTGATTAACTTCCTTGGTATTCCAAATTCCTGCATAGCATTCCATAGACTATTCCTATGGACACTATCATAAGCCTTTTTAAAATCCACAAAAATGTTATGGAGATCTCTTTTATATTCCCAATTTTTCTCGGCTATTTGTCGTAAGATAAATATCTGATCTATTGTTGATCTGTTTTGTCTAAAACCCGCCTGGTAGTCACCTAATATGTCTTCTGAATATGGTTTTAGTCTATTTAGTAGTACTGCAGATAGTATCTTACAGCTTGTGGACAGTAGTGATATTCCTCTATAATAAATAGAGAATAAATTTAGTGCTTAATATTATGTTTCTTCTCTAGACTTGTCGGAACTCGAATCTTCGCCGTGCCTTGTAACACTATGTATGCCAGTGTTCCACTTGAATATTTCAAACCATCATCTGCTGGCTCTTGCATCACTTGTGAACACAAAACTGTTCGACATCTTCAATTGCCTGCGATTTCTGTTTTGTTAGCACATTTTCGCCTTTCGCTACATAAGCCTCCTTTATTGCTTCTTTTATTTTTGCCACAATGGAACTTATTGTAGAATCTGACTTCCCGCACATGGGGTCGATTTCAGCAATCTTACTGCCACTCTCGTATTTTCCAAATGATTTCCTTCTTCTTCTGTTCTTGGCCTTCTTCTTCGAAGGGCTGCGTCTCTGGACACTTTCTTTGGTCTCATGATGGAGCTAATACGACAGGGTTAACTTATTAGCAAAGTGATGCTAACACAACGCGAAACAACGGCAAACTGAGCAGAATAACGGTTGGGTCCCCTTTTTTTCGTCAAATTAGCAGCGAGGTCCCGTGGGCGTGACGACAAAATCCGAGGCAGCCGAATAAATCGAAAACCGAAATCGATGAAATCCGAGGTCTACGAAACCGACGTATATATATATCGCCATTTCACTCGATCACCAGTGTCGTGGATCAGCTCAGTGTTCCTGTCTCGTCCATGCCATGTGGCCAAGCCATCCAGGTATTTTCCTCTCGGTCTTCCTCTTGGTCTGTTCCCCTCGATCTTGCCAGTTGTCACTAAGTTCTCCAATCCATTTCTTCTCATAACATGTCCAAAAAATTTTGACTGTCTACGTCTAATTTCTCTAATCAGTTTACGATGTTCATTTGTCTCCTGTAGTACTTGGTCATTGGTTTTTCTGTCTGTCCATGGTATTCTTTGCATTTTCCTCAGAAACCACATTTCTGCAGCCATCAGATGCTTTTCAGCTTGACTGCTCATTGTCCAAGTTTCACATCCATACAAAAGAACAGGCTCTATGTATCCCCTCAACACTCTTTTTCTCGTTTCAATTGACATCTTCTTATTGGTCAGAATGTTTTTCATCTTGCTAAAGGCTACTTTCGCCATGGCGATTCTTGTTCTAATCTCTTCAAGGCATCTCCCATCAGATGTTATAACTGTTCCAAGATAATTGTACCGATTCACTTGTTGAAGAATATTTCCATTTACTTGTATATTACATTGTGGCACTTCTTCCTTCCTACTGACGACCATAACCTGAGTCTTTTTACAATTTAATTCTAACCCCAGTTGCTCACTGTGTACAACAACCGCATCTACTAATTGTTGCAGGTCCTGCTCATTGTCTGCAATTAATACTGTATCATCTGCATATCTAATGTTATTGATGTTTCGTCCTCCAATGCTGATTCCATTTATATCCTCTACATTTCTGAAAATATTTTCACTGTACAGGGAAAAAAGATCTGGAGACATCACACATCCCTGCCTAACACCTCTCTTAATTGGCTGATACTGTCCCACTTCATTATCAATCCTTATTGCAGCTTGTTGTTTCCAATATATGTTTTTTATAAGTCTAATGTCTTTCCCATCAATTTGTAGATCTGCAAGCATATCCACCATGCTGACATGTCTAACGCTATCAAAAGCCTTTGTATAGTCAATAAAGCAAAGATGTATATCCTTGTTTACTTCTATAGCACGTTCAATAACTGTTCGCAGCATATACACAGCATTTACTGTACCCTTTCCTTCTACAAACCCGCATTGTTCTTCCCCTATTTCAGGTTGTATCTTCTTCCTCATTCTTTGCATGATAATTCTTAGCAAAATCTTTGTGATGTGACTCATTATACTAATTGTTCTATGTTGATCACATTCCAAGGTTCCTGATTTCTTTGGGATTGCAATAAATATAGAGTTACATAATATAATGTGTTCAGCAGTCTGGTGACTTGATCTAGTCCAAATTCTTCTAAAGCTTTAATCATTTCTGTTGTGATGTTATCTGCACCGGGGGCCTTGCCAGCTTTCATATGCTTAAGAACATTTCGAACCTCCATCTCCAAAATTGGCGGTCCTTCATTATTAAATCTAATATCATACTGTTCGTCTCTGTTATCATCATAAAGGTGTTTCACATAATCTGTCCATACCTGTAGAATCTGGTCTTTTTCTATTATGATTTTGCCATCTTCAGTTTTTAGACACCCGGTTGATGTACTTGTTCTTTTATTACTAAGTTCCTGAATTCTTTTGTGCACTAATTTGGTATTTTGACTGTTGTGTTGGCTTTCAATTTCTAAGCACTTGTCCTCAAGCCATGCTTCTTTTGCCTCCTTACATAATGTTCTGACTTGTCTGTGAATTTCTTCATATTTGACAGAATTATATTTGCTGAGTCTTCTTGTTTCCATGAGGTGTAAAATTTCTTCAGTCATCCATTTCTTACGACCCACCTTCTTTAATTTTTGAATAGTTGTTTCTGCAGCCACATTGATTGAATTCTTCAACGTTTCCCATTGATCATCCACATCCTGGAATAGGATCTCTAGATCAGACAGAATTTCAAATCTGTTCTGTACTTCTATGTTGAATTTGTTTTGTATTTCCTTGTCATTACTCAATGTACACAAATCATATTTAGTGTTTCCTGTTATATACTTGACTTTCTTCAACTTTATCCTCAATGTTCCTGTGAGTAATCTGTGGTCACTATAACAATCAGCACTGGGAACTGTTTTTGCTATTGTTAATGCGTTTCTAAATCTTCTGCTAATCAGAATGTAGTCAATCTGGTTTCTAATCCTGGTATCAGGACTCCTCCATGTCCATAATCTTCTAGGGTGTTGTTTGAACCAGGTGTTTCCTACAATCATTTCCTGTTCTTTTGCCCACTCTACGAGTCTATATCCTCTTTCATTTCTCTCTCCTAAACCATAGTTTCCTACTGTGTATCTATCTCCTTGATTTCCTACTTTTGCATTGAAGTCCCCTATTATGATGTTTATTTCTGAATTTTTACATTTCTTTAAGGCAGACTCTATGTCATTATAAAATTCTTCTACACTATCTTCACTGGATTCTCCTGTTGGGGCATATACTTGAATAATATTTATGCTAAAAGGTCTGCCACTTAATTTAACTAGTAGACCTCTGTCCGACACGGCCCAATATCCTTGAATAGATTTTGATGTTTTCCGGTCCAGAATAATTGCCACTCCCCTATGACGATCTTCACCTCCAGAATAACATGTGCCATACCAATTAGCGTGGGCGTTCATGTTTCACCATCTAACTCGATTACCAGAATCGTGGATCAGCTTAGTCTTATTGTCGCGAGGATGCTACGAGGCCAAGCTATCCAGGTATTTACTTCTCTACCTTCCCCTTACTCTCTTCCCCTAGATATTGCTAGTTGTCACCAAGTTCTCTAATTTATTTCTTCTCATAACGGGTCCAAAAAATTGTGACTGTCTACGTCTAATGACTCTAATAAGTTAACTAGTTTCATTTGTTTCATGCAGAACTTGATTATTGTTTGTTTCTGTATGCCTATGGATTTCTTTGCATTTTCCTTAGAAACCACACTTCCACAGCCTGTTGCTTGTCGTCCCTGGAGGAAAGTGGACTCGACAAGCACACCTTTAATATCCTTCTACTATTGGAACTATTGAATGACTTTTGTCTACACTCCTCCCTTCTGTCTTCCATACACTATATCTCTCTCTCTCTCTCTCTCTCTCTCTCTCTCTCTCTCTCTCTCTCTCTCTCTCTCTCTCTCTCTCTCTCCTTCATAACATACCCTGACAACAGTTTCCTCCAACAATTAATAACATGTTTATTGTTGAAAACTATGTCAGTTGTATGTATTGAATGTGTATATGTAGTTGGTAGTGTCTGCTAATGTGAGTGCAAGATAGGACTTTTGACTTCGTATGTGCCGTATACTTTCTCGCCTCGTCAATCGGCCAAACCACAGGACATCAAACATAGAAATGGACAGCTCTCACCCTGGATGCTCCGTTCTGCTTGAGTCTGGAGGTAAATCCGTTATTTGGAAAAAAAACTGTTCACCACTGGATTAGCGTAATTTAATGTGATCACAGTAAGTCTTGTGTCTAGACTGAGTGTTCTCTGATTATTATTTAGTTAATAATTCCTTCATGGAAAACACATCACCACTGTCTAGCACTGTCTATCAGATTGTTTTAATACATTTAAAACCGTTCTGGTGTTCTTCAATGTTTCTTTTGGGTGATTACCCAATTAAATATAGTTTAGCCTATTTCGCTCTGCTTGTATATCTTAAAGTTCTTTCACTGGGGTTCACAAAAACCTGTTACTTGCCATTCGTTATGTCAGCCCACAATTAGTGAATGGCTCGGTTGAATTTGTTATAGTGACATACTTTCACTGCACCTGTGACTTTACTGTCTTTAATCTTTGCTGAGCATGTCAGGAGGTGTATTTGAACCTGTGAGATGTATAGTAAATCAAGTGATATGATTCTGCTTCATAATATTTCTTATGTGAGTGTCCTTCTCTAGCCATATTGAGAAGCCTCCGAAAGACACTCTGACATAAGACTTATGAGTGCACTAAAGTTTACACGATTAGATAAACGAATGAAATGCTACAAGGCAAGAACAAACACCTATTACCCTATGCTACTATTACGCTAAGGTTAGATTACCTTATATCTTCTATGATCATCCAGGAATTGAAATTTATAATTTAAGCACATCGGCACTAATATCCCATTGCCTTAAACAATACGTGACTATAATTTCTTTTCCACACATAGGATGCATAGATATCTCTGTCCAGTTTTGGAACACACACTAAAACAGAAAACCCAGTTTCTACTATTTCTATCGAGTGTCCAATCCTCCGTTGTCTTTTGATCCACAATAAAATTTTGCCATAAGTCCCCACATCACACGTCTGTGAACTCACGTATTCGTCAATTGCGCTCCGTCTCGTCCTCCGTTCTTCCGCGGTTTCCCTGTGTTCCCCTACGCTAGTACTTCAAAGCGTCCGAACCTCTTGATCACCGTCTTCCGTTCGTTTCCCCGTTGTCCGAAGTCTCCCCGTTCGTTTCTGTCCTTTGACAGTAGATGGATCAATGACTCCTTACACTGTATCTATTTTTATATCCGTCGGTCAATGATCTTTAATTTATCCTCCTCTCAGACTGAAGTACACGATTGTTAACCCTCCTCCTACATTGTAGTTTTATATGTAAGTTATCAAGGAATCACTAAACTGCAGTATTCCCGTGACACAGCCATCAGATGTTTCTTTTTTTTTTTTTTTTTTTTTTTTTTTGGTCTGCTCATTCTCCAAGCTTCACATCCATACAAAAGCACAGGTGTGTTTTGCATCTCGACAAATCCTACATTTGCCTTGGGGATTCTGTTTCTAATTTCTTCGGGACATCAGATATTATGACTGTTCCGAGATAACTATCGATTCACTTGATTACGAATATTCTCGTTTAATGTTATATTACAGAGTGGTATTTCCTTCTTCCTAGTGACGACCATAATATGTGTCTTCTTACAATTTAATTCTAATCTTAGTTAATTACTTTGTGAATCTACTAAATGTTTCAGCTCCTGCTCATTGTCTACAATCAATACTGCATCATTCGCATATCTAATGTTATTGTTGTTTCGTCCTCCAATGAAGATTTACCTTATATCTTCTACATTTCCGAAAATATTTTCACTGTACAGGGAAAACAGATCTGGAGACATTATACGTTCCTGTCTCACACCTGTCTTAATAAGCTGATATTGACCTACTTCACTATCAATTCTTATGGCAGCTTGTTGTTTCCAGTGTATGTTTTTCAAGTCAAAGGTCTTGCCCATCAATTTATAGATCTGCAAGCATCTTTATCATGTTGACATGACTTACTTAATATAAAGCCTTTGTGTAGTCAATACATCAAAGATGTAGGTGTTTGTTTATTTCTATGGAACGTTCAATTAATGTTCTAATCATATATAACTTCATTTACTGTACCCTTGTCTTCTACAAACAAACATTATCTTCTCTTATTTCGGGTTGTATTTTCTTTCTAACTCTTTGCATGACAATTCTTACCACAATAGTCGTGATGTGACTCACTATACTAACTGTTCGATGTTAATCACATTCCAAGGTTCCTGATTTCTTCGGCATTGCAATAAATATAGAGTTACACAATTCAGGAGGTATGTCTCCAGTATCATATATCGCGATCATCAGTCTGGTGGCCTGGTCTATTCCATATTCTTCTAAGGCATGGATCATTTATGTTGTGATGTAATCTGGACCCGGGATTTTGCCGGTTTTCAAATGGTTAAGAGCATTCTGAACTTCCATCTTCGACATTGATAGTCCTTCATTATTATACCGAATATCATACTGTTCTTTTCTGGTATCATCATACAGGTCTTTCACATAATCCGTCCACGAATGTAAAATCTGATCTTTTTTATTATGATATTGATATCTTTGGTTTTTAGGCAACCTGTTGATATGTGTGGTTTTTTTTAGAGATGTAATTAATTGTTTTGTAAATTAATTTAGTATTCCGGGTGTTCTGTTGGTTTTCAATTTCCCTGTGTATGACCCTGTTCCCCAAGCCATGCTTCTTTTGCCTCTTTGCATAGTTTCCTAATTTTCCTTTAAATACCTTCATATTTTTCATGGTTATGTTTGTTATTTCTTTTATTTCCATGAGTTTTAATAGGTCTTCTGGCATCCATGTCTTACGCCCCATCATCTGTATTCTTCGGATGGTTGTAAGGCTGTTTGATTGACTGTTTATTTTTTAAACATTTCCTATTGGTCGCTGACATCTTGATATAATATTTCCATCTCGGACAATGCATGAAAGATATTCTTTACCTCTGCGTTGAATGTATCTATTATCTTATATATTGTTCAGTTCCCGTAGATCACATTGTGTGTTTCTTGGTGTATATTTGACATTCTTTAATTTTATACTTATATTGCTTTTCATTAATCTTTGGTCGCTGTAGGAGTCTGCGCTTGTTATAGTTTTTGCGACTCGTAAGGCAATCCGAACTCTTCTGTTCATGAGTATAATCAATCTGATTTCTGTTCTTCTGATCAGGATTCCTACATGTCCATAATCTCCTTGGGTGATGTTGATACCAAGTGTTTTAAATAATCATATCTGCTGCCCACTGTACAAGTCTTCACCCTCTTTCATTCTGATTCTGCTACCCTAGCCCATATTTCTCTACAATGCATCCGTCCTGTTGATTTCAAAATTTGGCATTCATGTCACCCATTCATCATCATCATCATCATCATCATCATCATCATCATCATCATCATCATCATCATCACCACCATCATCATCATCATCATCATCATCATCTTCCACTTCTACCGTCAGGCGTCGTGGGGAGGAATAATTTGCATTCCAGCGCCCGGTGGGCGACATTGGAAAGTGTCATTCCGTGTGATTGTACAATGTCTCTAATGTCGTCAATCCATTTTCTTCTTGGACGTCCTCTTAGTCTTGTCGCAGATGATATTAGATGTAAGGCCCGTGATGGTAGTTGCTGGTATTGCATTCTAACGACATGGCCAAATCACTTGATCTTCTGCCTTTCAATAAATGTGGCACAAGGTGTTGATCCCACAGTCTATCTTATAACAGCATTTCTTACTCGGTCTCGGATTGTTAAGTTGGCAGCTCTCCTCAGGCATCTAATTTCGCAGGTGTTGATTTTGCGAAGGTGTGATTTGGATAAAGTCCAAGTTTGAGATTGGTAGTGTACGGTTGGTGTGAATATTCTTTTTATTATCTGTCGTTTTGCGGACATTGGTATGTTTGTTTCAGTAAGGGTGATAGTTGATATGTAAGAGCACTAGTTTTTGACATCTGCCATCTTCTGTGATTATACTTCCAAGATATTGAATTCTTTAATTTGTTTCAGAGGTGTGCTATTTATCTGTAAACTTAATGGCAATGGGCCCGGCGATCTGCTAACTTGCATTACTTCGGTTTTGGCTGTGTTTATACTCATGTTGTATCTGCTGCAGCTGAACTCAGATTATTAAATGATGTTGTAGTCTGCCCTCATCGCTGTAAAACAGGCACTGATCGTCTGCAAATATAAGTTCATTTATTACCTGTGGATCAGTTGTTTCATCTGGAGTAAAGAGTTCTAATTTTCTGAATCTATTCTGTCAATACTCGTTTCCTTGGATATTCTGTCCATGTGGACATCAAATAGCAGAGGAGAGAGCATACATCCCTGTCTCACTCTTGTATTGACTGTGAGCATATCTGATAAGCCTTCTTGTGTTCTTACTACACTTCGGCTCGAGTGGTACATGGCTATAATGTTTTCTAGCGATTGCCCTTGCATCCCATAGTCTTCAAGGATGATCCATAATTTGTATTTATCTACTCTATCGAAAGCCTTTTCTTGATCTACAAACACAATATTCTGGTGGTCACTATATTCGATAGTTTGTCACATATTTCTCTAAGTGTAAATAGTGCATCAGTGCAACTTTTACCTCTCCAAAAACCGAATTGTACTTTGCTTAACTGTTGTTCAACTATGGGTCAAGCTCTTTGTTCCAATAGTTTTGCGTACATTTTCCCTATATGACTCAGGAGTGATATACCTCTGTATGTTTCACACTCTCCCATATTGCCTTTCTTTTTCCATGTTGGTACTATTATATTGCCTGTTGCCAATCATCTCGGCCTTTTCTTTCTTCCCATATATATTGAAAAGTCTTGTTAGCCATTTAACTCCTGTTGATAATTTCCAACCTATGTCGGGATACTGCATGATGGCGTTCTTTATAATGTCTGCAAAGACATTGGGTTTTACTTTGAACCCAGATGCAAGCGTATTACAATGAAAACATGATTTCAACATCAAACAGCAGATTCAAGAAGTTGAGGGGTAATCCATGCGCGGTGGACTCCCAGTTTCGTTTAAAGACTTATTCCTCTTCGATACAAATCATGTGCAGGCAGGTACACCACCAAGTCTTATGTACAACCACCATCTGGAAGACGCTATAATATTCCACAACATGTGATCATCTAGAGCAATCTATATCAGTCCTACACCAGACTGTTACACTATACAAGAGCGTATCTAACCCAGCATAGTCATGAACGGATTGAAACAGCCCTGCCTATCGTCTACAACTATTCATGTCAGGAGAATTCCAATGTTTGTTACCTAACTCACTGGTTGGTCTTGTCAACGGGAACCATAGATATACTACTGTCTCCGCTGTTTTTGTGTTGAGATGTTCAGATCCATTAACCTGAACAAAGGGACTGCTTCGTCATTTTTTAATGATCTGGGCAATTTACATTGTAAGTTTCTTTCAAGAGTGATAGCCTGTTAACAAGAACTCTACCCTGCCTCAACCCCATCACGCCAGCTGACAGCAGGATAGGTATCCCTATGTGATCAATGGTAAAATGTCTACCTGTAGACCCTAGAAGAAGAACAGGATTTTACTTATACAAACGGGACTGATTACAACATTAAGTTCATTATTCCACAAGCCTAGGGAATAGGGAATTTCAAAACTTTCAAAATTTCGGTTCATTAAGGATATTAGTGACATTAGAAGGAACTTAGTTAAACCAGCACATCATCAGATGTGGATTAGTTGAATGCATACTTTCCTCGGATTACAATGATTAATTGTCATCAAGTAAATAAGGAGAAAAACCTTCCAACATCTACCTGAGAGAAATTAGGACATGGATCTTAGTTAGATTGTTTTGTCTATTTGTGTACATGCAATGTTTGTTAATGTTACATGACGTATGTGCAGATAGATGTTTGTTTTGGAGTGAATAAACTTTCTGATATTGTTACTGAGATTTTCAGGTTAATGGTTTAGTAATTGGTTGTTTGGTTTTTGGAGACTACGTTAATGGTTGTTTTTTTTTTCTCATTGATATATATATATATATATATATATATATATATATATATATATATATATATATATATATATATATATATATATATATATATATATATATATATATATATATAATACAGTTTTCATATGACTTTGTTTATGAAACAAATGGAGATCGCCAGTGAGGATGGATCCCTAGATATGGACAGCTTCCGTATTTTGAGAGCAGATTCCTCTGTTGTCTGTGGTAAAATTCCAGGATCTCCACACGTTCTATATGATGCTCTTTCTTCATATAATTAGTGTGAGACTTACACAATTTCTGTCTAATTCATCAACTTGGGGGTTCAGAGTCATTTCTAGGCTTCCTTAAGAAGGCTGATTGTGAAGGAGAACCCATCCCATCCGGGAAACCCCTGGCAAACATGTCCAGTCACATCATTATATATTTCAACACCTCACATGTTAGTATATTCTTTGCGTGCCTTAATATAATTGAAACATTAGCATCTACTCTTGCTCTGAAAGTACATTTTGTAAAATTGTCATCAAGAAATGCTTTGATTTGTTAACCCTGTGGCGACAGGGTTGAAAACTGGGTTCGGAATCAAGCACACCGAGCTCGAAACAAAGCTGCAAGCGGTTTGGAAACAGGTCGTCTTGGGCCGGTTATCATTCAAAGGCATGAGCGGAAATCGTTCAGAAAACAACGGGAAACTACTGAACGTAAACTTGCCTAGTAATTCACTCAATGATTTAATACTCTACTTATAATGTAAATTATACACATACATCATATACAAGTAAACTGTCAAAGAATGATACGTACCAACGACTGGACACACAATGAATAACAGAAGTATAAGGGAAAAAAACACAATAATTAATAATAGTTTATTAGAGAGATGTTATTACATAGCTTCTTTCCTCGGTCCTTCATATACTACATAGTTTAATTCTGTCCTTTATCTTACATCGGAGCGAGTGTTCTGAAATAACACAAGCCATGCAATGTTTTCGTTACAGCTCCCACAACATTCTCCTCATGTGATGCATCTCTGTCTCCAATTCTATTCTTGGTGTGTTTGTATGTCTCCCTTAATTTCGTTTGCTCTGTATTTTCAGAGAAAGGACTTTCTTGTTAAACCATTATAATGTTCTCGAAAAGTGTATCACATCCAGCGCGAACGTTTGTCCAATCTCTTGATGCTTATCAATGTTTTCGTGATACAATTTAAATTCGTCTATTCTAAGCATGCAAACAAAAGTCTACTAACAATCCTAATGGGAAGACGTCGTAAAAGAATAGAAGAAGAGATTAACGTGATTCAAGCTGGATTTAGACATGCGATTAATAATAGAAAAGTGTAGAGAATTTAATGTAAACCTATTCTCATTTTGTGTGGATTACTCAAAGGCATATGATTGCGTACAATAACAGAAACTTTGAGAAATCATGATGAAAATGGTCTTTCCATCACATGTAGTACAACTAATAAAAATGCTCTATTTAGGTCAATAAGCAGCGGTTAGAATAGATGGTGAGACATCAAATTGGTTTGAGGTAAAGCATGGAGTCCGTCAGGACTGTGTTTTCCCCCTATTTGTTTAACCTGTACGCTGAAAATTTAATGAAATATGTCAGAGATAATATAAATAATGAGCAATATGACGCCCTAAATATCGGTGGTCCTGAAATATTAGCGATTCGATATCCTGATGATACAGTATTACTATCCACATCACAGAATGGTATAGAACAACTATTAGCATCTACCCAAAAGAATAGCGAAAATCACATTTTATATCTTAACATAGCAACGGCAAAGATACAACTATTATGGAGAAAGAAATATATGTTAATAAGGAAAGACTAGAGGTGATGGGAAATGTCGAATATCTTTGGGTCATTAATTACCGATATTTGTGACACAACGAAAGAAATTAAAAGACACATATTTATTCGTTTAAAAAAAACAGATGTAACTACAAAAATTAGATTTTTAAAAGCATGCTTCTTTCCCATTGCAACATACGCCTGTGAGACCTGGACACTTACTAAATCAGCTGAACAGCGCATAAATCCCTTTGAATATAAATGTTATAGACGGGTTCTTAAATATATTGGATACAGACAAGAACAAATGCATCCATACGACACTATCTGAATATTGAAGAAGGATGATTACTATAGACGATAAAACAAGGTAAATTAAAATATTTTGGACACTTGAAACATCATGACAGTTTGGAGAGAACAATCAAGGAAGGGTATGTGCCCCGGGAATAGAGGAAGAGGAAGGCCAAAGATTAGATGGCTGCAGAATGTGGCAGATGATCTTCACATGGATGTATCGGACGAAGGACATCTTACTTATGATCGAGATGTGTTCCGGATGGTTAAGCAAATAGCGGGCAGCAAACAGCCCTTACGGACTCCATGCTTGTGTGTGTGTGTGTGTCTGTGTGGATGTGTGTATGTATGTGTGTGTGGGTTGCGTGTAATAGTTTATATTTTATATATAAGAGTTTATATTACAAGAGTTTATATTCGTTTGACTTACTATTTCAGTTTGTGAATCAACATAATCATAAGTGAAAAGGACTATGTATGCACAAGCAACAGTGTATTAACAAAGGTTGGTTAGTTACTTGCACATCCTTTACAGCACGTTTCAGTCAACACCTTATTTTTTTTATGTTGAGATGTCTTTGCAAGTTTACGTTAGTAGTTTGCCATCAAATCACTGTGTGATAAACAAACACACAGACGTGAATGCGACAAAGAAATAAATGCATACAACAGACAAGACATATCGCTCACAGCAAAAACTAAGCACAACATAATATTCAGCGACAAATTATTGACTACTGACATAACTTTATACTTACAGCTAACCAATTCGTCTGGAAAAAGATATTTTCATGACACAAGGTAGCGATGATGTTTATAAGCTCATAAACAAACAGTCCATGTGTTTAATTTGTCTCCCGATTTTCGATATATGCATGCTACACATTCTATATTAGTCTATATTCTTCCTGGCGACCTTTTACATTATTGCCTAAGAAGTCTCTAAAACTCCCTCGTCTCTACTTTGATAAAACCGATTTCCATGCATCTGTTTCTGTCACTGCCTTACAAATGTATTATTGAATTCAACATTCACTGTTTATTTCATCATGGTGAACTCCAGGAATCATCTTACTGAATTGAAAACTACGTGTGTTTTTTTTTTTTTTTCTTCTACGTTACACAATGTATAACATATTTTCATTCACCATTTTCCATGTTTTTTCATGTTTTCCTATTTCTTCCCACAATTTTGAATGTTCTTATGAGGATGTTCACGATAGTCGACAGTGTGT
>JACEFZ010015006.1:140000-224163 GCA_014155875.1 Cepaea nemoralis
GAACGTGGGAATTAAAGGTTAGGTTAATGTTTTGTGCTCAATTACACTTTCTACGGGCATGTTATCGATGTGAAGTTGAAGTGATGTGTGTGAGCTTAGAGTTTGAAGTCTATGTCTGGTTGTTAATAATATTGCTTTTGTTTTAGTGATGTTAATTTGCATACGGTTTGAATAGCTCCACCTAACTACATTATTTAATTATTGTTGTAAAGACGACTCCAGTAAAATACAGTTTTCAGCGTTTGTGTACACTGTACAGTCATCTGCAAATAGATCGCAGGACGACGAAAGATGCAAAGGTAGATCGCTAATATATATGGCAAATAATAGAGGGCCAAGAATAGAGCCTTGCGATACACCAATATTGAAGGTAGTGGTTTGAGACAGAGATTTATTATGTGATACTACTTGCTTTCTGTTTGATAGAAAAGATGATATTAGAGTGACTACATTAGGGCCAATTTTCATTGTCTCAAGTTGTTTAATTAAAATAACATGGTCTATCATATCAAATGCTTTCTTGAAATCAATAAACACAGTTCCGCATAGACTGTTGTTGTTTATATTCTGGTGTCAATTTTCTATCATGTTTGTTAGGGCCGTAGGGCAAGAATATTTTGGTCGAAATCCTGATTGGCTGTCAACAATAAGCTTGTTGCGAACTAAATACTGTAATGTTACTTTATGGATGTGTTTTTCTAGTGGCTTAGATAGTGATGATAGTAAGGAAATGGGTCTGTAATTGTTCGGGAGACCATTGTCCAATGAACCAGATTTAAGAAGAGGGTACACTTTAGCGATTTTGAGAGCTGATGGAAAGTGGCCGTTGGTGAGACACTGATTATATACATAGGTTAGTGATGTACAGATCACTGGCGCAGCACAACGGAGAATCCGGTAGCTGATCCCATCTAACCCAGATGAGGTTGTGTTTGTTAGGTTACTGAGGTAAGTGAATACTTCAGTGATTGTCATTAGCGGTATGTCGGAACGAATATAGCGGGAGCATCTTTTCTCGCAAAACGATGACAATAAAGATAAGTTGCAAGGAGAATTAGGTATTGAAGCCTTTAACTGGTATATGTCAGTTTGGAAAAAATTACTGAATTGGTCGCATGTAATATGATTTGATGGTAAAGAATTTCGTAAGTTATACTTGTTTGTCAAGGTGTTAATTGCCTACCATATATCCTTACTATTTGTTTTATCCATTACTAAGTTCTTAAAGTAATTTTTCTTTTCCCGTCGTATGTTATATTGAACTTTGTTTCTAAGAGTACGGTATGCAGTGAGATCCCGCTTTTTATGTGCTTTATCTCTGTCTCTCATAATTTCATGTATTTCCTGGGTGATCCAAGGTGGCTTGACGTGGTGTTTTACTCGAACTTCCTTGACTGGCACATTTCTATCAAAAACATCAATAAAGGTTTTCATCCAGAATTCCAGAGCATCATCCGGGTCAGGAAACTGATAAACATTGTTTAGAGGTGAACTGAGCAAGTCCTGTAAAAATGCGTTTTGGTTGAAATTTTTGTAACTTCTATATTTTACACTTATGTGTTTATGTTTTGGAGTTTTAATTCCTTTTTTAGACCACGTGCAGCATATTGGGCAGTGATCGCTCATTGCACAATTGGGTACGGTGCATTGTTTATGTTTACAACATTCATTTGACAATGTTGTTTTACCTATGTGAATGCATTATGCACTGATGAAAGAAAGATGAGTGATTGGAAGGGCCAAATGTAAGACGGGCCTGCGTGCCCAATTTGTTACCCTTTGAAAATAAAGTTTGTTCGTTCATTTGTTCGTTCGTTCTATTCACATTTCTATTAGTGTCCGTAATGTATATATTGCATTGTTTGTACCTTTTCCTTCCACTAATCCGTACCGTTATTCACTAATTTCCATTTTATATTGTCTTTCTTGTTCCTCTCATTATAATTCTGTGTAGAAGCTTAGTGATATGGTCTATGAGGTTAATTGTACGAAAATTCTCACATTATATTGCTCCTGGTATTTTTGCTATAGCTATAAATACGATGTCAGCATATCATTGCGTAAGTATCCATTGCTATAAATATCATTTAAATTGTTTGTTAATATATCTACTCCATATGCTCATAATACTTATACTTCTTCTATTGTGATTTTATCTGGCCCAGCTGTTTTTCCTTTCATCATATGTTTGACAGCGTCAGCGACTTCTTTTAGTGGACCTTCTAAGTTACTTTTTATGTTAATTATTCCCTTTCTCCATCATATAATTCTCTTATATACTCATTCAACACCTTCATTATAATACCTTCCTCCAATAATATTGTAACATAATATATTGTGTTCAGCCAACACATGCTGAAAGAACCAAGAAATACAGGGACAAAGGCTGTTAGGGGTGATGGAAGTGAACAACTATTATTGGAATCTGCTTAAAAAGTCACTGTGTGGAAGACGAACCAATCCCTGATTTCTTGAAATAACAAAACTGCAGCTAAAGATAGAATATGTCTGCTTTTAAAATTATCAACGACTGGTGTTGTAAACAAGCTAAGAATAGAGGCACACCTCGCGTTTGATCACAGGCGAAATGGCGGAGATAGCTTATCCCTGCAGACGTTAGTCTAAAATAGTTTAAAGGAGAATTACCGCTTGGCAAGGAACATGTGCGACAACAGGGAAAATTATTTCCTTATGTTTCAGATTATTCTCCCTGTCTCTACGAGACCTGAACCGTCTAGACGTTGGGAAATTGGAAACAGCGACTTCAAAGAGACACCGCTTACATTGCCACGGATAATTTAACCCCTACACCAAGGATTGAATGGGCAGATAACATTACCCTTTCTACCCCCAATTTCACATGTCAACAACCCCTACCCACTCTTGGAGTCATGTCATGTTCTCGCGGAAACGGAACGTTTCCATTGTACGCGGCAAGAATACTTCTTATTATCATAATCTATGTTTATGAAGTAGTCCCTGGGATGTTTGCAAAATATAACTATAATGGCTGTCAGTCTCTAATAATGAACTGAAGAAGCAGGATGTGTTTGCCAGTAGGCTGCTGTTGTTGTGGTGAGGTGTTTTCGTTGAAATTCATGATGCCTTTTGGGCCCGGTGGTTTCTTCATTTGGGCTGAAAGAGTCATTAATGGGCTGAAACTGGAACATATTCCAGAATACTGTACATTATCTACAAGAGAGTCAGCGTCATTTATGTGAGATGACTGGGATTTGTCTTGTCATTGCACCAAGAGTGAACCCCTTAAGCCTCATTGACCTCTCAGCATATGACAAATGGCTAACTATCATGTTTGTATTCTTTTTTAATGATTGCTGTGCCAACTAAAGAAAGACTGATTAAATTAGAGATGGCATGTTTCGGGGCCAGACCCTATGGACTTTTAACATAAAGCGTCCGTGTGTGGTGACAGACTGAATAACTTTATTAACCCGAGTGATACTGAGCTGTTTACCTTGGATAGTCCATGTGCTATAAGAGACAGTTTTAACGGATATCGTTAAAAGAGGGGACTCATCTTAATTATAAATCATTTTAGGGTTTACAATGGTTTTCTTGAGTGTAATATTCTTAATTTATGCATTGCCATATGCCACTCTAGCATACATACAGGAACTCTCCCATTTTTGTTATCATAATAGACTATTATAATGTATAATCACGAGTTGATTCTTTGATTGTTATTGAGTGTTTCACATTCATATGTGTTTTCAGTTGTAATAATTAACAATGGACCTCATCACTGTGGAGCTACATGTGGCGAGACAATCACCAGGACTTTCAGCGTGCACAGAGGGGAGCCCTAACTGAGGTTCGGTAGCGGTCTTGTGTTCCATTTGGGCAACTGTGAGAACACCTAACTATCTGATCTATCTCCACTCCCTGTGAGTCTTGTTGAGCCATTTGAGGTTTTCTTATATCACGAGCTCTTTTAGAATCCAATATCTGGAGCTATTTTCAGAATATCTAATTTATGTTCTACTCCCTACACATATCTTTCCTGTTTTTGAATTCAAACACCCTGTGTTTATTCTTATTTTTCTTCCTGTGAGCTCACTGATTTTTATGTGCATATTACTTTGTTACTTTAATGCAATTTAATTCAATTTTCTTAGCATTGCTCGTTTAACCAACATTATTTTGCATTCACACATTTATCTCACATTTATTTATTTATCTTAGCTTATTCTTGTTTGTAATTTTTACTCTGTTTTCTTTTTTGTCCATCAGCAATACGATTTCTTTATTGATCCATTTTTTTCGTAGCTTTTTGGCTTCCCTTCGTTAATAGTTTATTGCTAGTTTGATGAATGGAGTCCCCTAACATTTTCCATTGTTCATTTATATTCTGTATTTTAACTGTTGCATTGTACCTATTTTTCACAGTCACTCTGTATTGTTCTTGAATTTCTGTATCTACCTTCAGAACCTCTTTATTAAGTCTCACATTCTTAACTATTTTTCCCTCTCTTTAATAATAATTTTATTTGTCCACATAGTGGTGCCTGATCATTATTACATCAGCGCCAGACATTGTCTTTACATTAATTTAAGCATTTATTAATATTTTATTGATAAGTATGTAGTCAATTTGGTTGCGTATTTTCTTATCAAGGATTTTCCGTGCGTCTAGTCGTCTTTTATGGTGTTTAAATTATGTGTTTCCAATTAACATATCATTGATATTCGTCCATTCTATTAGTTTTTCTCTTCTTTCATTTCTTGTACCTATACAATAATTCTCCACTACATCCTCCATTTCCCCCTTTCCTACTTTTGCATTAAAATCACCAAATAATATTTTTATTTCTTGTGATCCAATTTGAGCTATCGCCATTTGTATTTCAACGTAAAAGTTTTGTATTTCTTGATCACTACTGCTTGTTGTTTGTGCATGTATTTGTATTCTATTTATATATACTGGTTTGCCTTTGATTTTGTTCATTATAACTCTACCTGAACTACATCAGTATCCATTAATTGACTTGGCTGTTTTTTCGTCAATTATTATTCCTACACCTTTTTTCATGTATATCCCCTCCAGAATAAATTATTGTGTGGTTGTCAGCTATAATTTTGCCCGATCCCTTCCATTTCATCTCACCTACGTCTAGTATATTTATTTTCACGCTGTCCATCTCTCTTAGAGCGTTGTTCAACTTTCCCAGCTCATTTATTGTCTTTATATACTATGTTCCTACTCTAAATTTATTTATTTTAGTTATGATCTTGCCATCAGTAGCTGGATGACGGCCTGGTGTCATCTGTGGGTCATTACTGTCCCTGCCGGACGAGGGTGTCCTAATACAGCCATTAACGTCGTTCATTAATTCTGAAATATGTTTTGCCATGAAGTCTTGGCAAGATAATGTGGTTGTTTCCCCTTGCTTTCCACATCCATATGGTGGTCTTTTACCTCTGCCTTTGACAGTCATTTTCGACTGTGAGGACAAGAAGAGGTATATCGTTCTATTACATCTGTCAAACAGACATGTTTACACCTCTAAACATTAACATCCAGGCATTATTTAAGTCTAAATGTGAAATGCGTTATTAAATTAGAAGAACATTATAAAAAAGAATGGCAAATACAGGGTGCCAATGGTCCCGCTGAAAAAAAAAAAAAAAAACATGATAGAAACGAAATATGAAGTCCCGTGATATATATTGCCTTTAAAGTGTGGAGTGATAATGGCATAATGAGATGGAATGGCGAGTTTACTTCTATGGTAGCAATTCCTTATCGTATAATTTCCAGACAATTTTGAAGTACATCTACACACTTGATTAGACTGGTCCGATCAACGGGCATATTAGTCGGAATAACATTATCTATACAACTGCCGAAGATTAAACCCAGACCATTTGCAATTTATACATCCTTACTTCCACCCATTTCTCAATTCATTCATTCATCTGTTCGTTCGTCTTTCTGACCCTGTGCCTGTATATCTGTCTGTCTGACCGTAAATCTGTCTGTCTGACGTGTAGCGCGGTTCTCTGTTTGGCTGTCTGTATTATTTTCTGTACAGTCCACACCGACGTTTGCGATAATCATTATTGTTTCTCTAACATGTTACATAGACATTGTAGGTTCCTAACACCTGTTGTTATATCTCTAACTTTATCAGCACGTGATATGAAACATGAGCTACTGGAAGAATATTATAATCCTTACTAAAAAGGACAGAGGGTGATCATCATTGTTATTCAAACACTTTGTTGTCAATGTTAAAAATCATATAATTAAACATACGACCAGAGGAAGCTTATTATCACATGTCAGATTGCATTCTTCTTAAATACTTATAGTTTCCAACACAGATAGATTGCGAAACAACATCTGAAATATGAAAGGAATTAACTGAGTAAACAACCCACAATGGCGTGTGGAAATATTATGCCAATGATGATGGATTGACTGCGGGCAGAAGCATACAGCAAAATCAAGATCAATAAAACGATGAAAATACAACGTCAAGGGTAATGTAAAAATCACTCAGACACCACGCTAAGAATGCAACACTTTTTGTTTTTGAAAGCAAGCATAAGCTCCACATCTTGACACTTATTTGTATATGAGAATTAGAAAAAAAGATAAAGATGTATTTTGTCCAAGACAATAAAAAGGCGTTAGACCAATGACAGAACATTCAAAGTGCGGCCAACAACTGCAGACGAAAATATTAGAATGTCAATTTTAGCAATGCTTTTACAGATATTTGGAATACATCTTATATAAACTAAGTAATCCTACTGTCTGTAATTTATACCCTACACATTTCATAGTAGCACATTTACCGAAGTCAACACTAGCTATCATGAACGGTTCTGGGATGTAACTGTGGTCGGTGTGATATTGACGCCATAAGTTCCGACTGGTGCTACAATGTGAGACTAGCCCCATAAATATAATACGCCTCACAGCGTTGAATTATTATTTATTGTTTAATATATACACACAATGGCATGTGCGTTACCAGGGACCGCAAGTGAAGCAAATATAAGTAGCACTGTAACTTATAATGGATGTTTAAGAAACGATTAAGAAGGGTTGTGTTTAGGGAATGCTGCTTAATCAACTTTGTTTTATTCGCATATCCTTTTACAGGACATCGCTGCCAACATCAGTATCTTTCAGCTGATTGTTGATTTCTTGGCAAGATTACGTTCAGTAGTTTGCCATTGCTTTCTGAGCGACCGGCTCACATAACCCGTAAGTTACCGACCGGAGAGAACCACTGCCAATTCTCGAGCAACGTCACGTTACTTACGAGAGTATACGAGATTACTGAGAAAGTAGTGTAACCTCTAGACCAGAGAGCCTGGCGCTTAATCAACTAGAAAAAAAAATCAAAAAAACAAACAAACAGACAAACAAACAAAAAACAACTATGAACAAACACCATAACACAAAATGAATACCTCAGTAAATCCCCCTCCCGAAACCCCCACCTATGTCGACCCAGACAAAATGTGTACTAGAAAATGCCTTGCGAGGCGAGTTTTAATGGACCATCGAAGAACGGAACTTACTGTATTCCTCTGCCATTGCTGGGGGGAAAACATAAAGGCACACATAAGAAATATTATTGAAATGTCGGGTTTCTTGTTAACAATGTTTCAGTATTCTTGATTTCTAAAGCCTGGCGTTTTTATTTATCATGTAGCAGGTTCATTGCCGAAGGTCACCCTCATCACGATGCGCCGGAAAGCCTCTATATCTGTTGTCATGTCTCATGCCACATCATACACACATCTGTATAACGTAATAGAGGCCGACATCGAGGTCTATTACCCATCTGATATCCCCCCCCCCCCCCCCCCCCACACACACACACAAAGAGATACGCTTTGGTATTCTACCGTCCTCCATCCTCCTAATGTGTCATATCCATCTCCAACTCTACGAAGACTGAAGATGGAACAGACCGTCTCACCAATCGATTTTTCCAATACTTCGGTATTTGTGATCTTGTCTTGTCATTTAATACACAAATTCTTCTAAGACATTTCATATGAAAGCTGTTAAAATGTATATGTTGGTGTGAGTAATTTGGCCAGGTTTCGCTGCCATAAAGAAGACTACAATGGAGCTACTATGTAGTAGCCTTCACCTCAATTAAGAGTGTTAGCGTCATCACATGCTGTTAGTGTAACAGCCTTCACCTCAACCAAGAGTGTTAGCCATCATCACATGTTGTTAGTGTAATAGCCTTCACCTCCACCAATAGTGTTAGCCGTCATCACGTGTTGTTAGTGTAACAGCCTTCACCTCAACCAAGAGTGTTAGCGTCATCACATGTTGTTAGTGTAACAGCTTTCACCTCCACCAAGAGTGTTAGCGTCATCAAATATTGCTAGTGTAACTACCTTCACCTCCACCAGTAGTGCTAACCGTCATCACGTGTTGTTAGTGTTAGTTAGTTAGTTAGTCGACAGATCATCCTCGTTGCACATCGGACCATTCAGTCCATAAGTGCTCGGATCCCCTCCTCAGCAAATCCCGCAGCGTGTAGCGGCTAACGACGCCAGTTCTGTGTTGGTTTATCAATCTTCTTTGGCTTCCTGCGTAGTGTTCTTGTTTGGCCACCCCTCTTTTAATTTGCTGCTCTCGCAGTCTGGCCATTGTTGTAGATTCACAGTCATCACTTGGTTCTTGCAAAAGTCTCACTTCTCGTAGAGCATTCAGAATGTCAGCCTGGTCCATGGCGCGTCCGCCCTCAACAGTAGCCTCACCTGCGAGCTTGTCAGCCCGCTCATTTCCTTGTACTCCCGCATGCCCTGGCACGAAGATGAAACTAATCTTTGCCAGCCGAGACCGCCTCAGAGGCAGCAACCATTCTCTTCGGATCGACCCCTCCTCTATCCTCTTGATCATGTTCATTGAGTCGCTAAGGAAACAAGCCCTAGTGAATGTCTGTGTCTCGAGCCATGTTATTGCTTTACTTACTGCCATGACTTCCATGGTCAGGCTACTTGTGGTTTCAGTGAAAGCACCAGAGTCCTCCTTCACAATTCTCCCTCCGGCCCGAGCTGTAAAGGCCCATGAGCTTCTCACATGTCGGACGACCGACCCATCTGTGTAGATGACCGCGTCACTGTCTAGCGAATTCTCGAAAATCAACGCTTGTACTTCAGCCTCAACAGCAGCCGGATTTTCTTGTCTGCATTTTCTATCTAGTTGGATGCAAACTGAAAAGGATGTGCAGAAGTCTGTTGGCACATCTGTTAGTGTAACAGACTTCACCTCAACCAAGAGTGTTAGCGTCATCACATGTTGTTAGTGTAACAGCCTTCACCTCCACCAAGAGTGTTAGCGTCATCAAATATTGCTAGTGTAACTACCTTCACCTCCACCAAGAGTGTTAGCCTTCATCACGTGTTGTTAGTGTAATAGACTTCAACTCCACCAAGAGTGTTAGCGGCATCACTATGTTGTTAGTGTAAATAATATAAAACGACACAAAATACTGCAGCTTTAAATAACACAATTACGACACATACAGGACGTTGCGGCGATTAACCTTCATCAACAAACAAACAAACACATTCACAAAACACCTCAGTATTCTTGGTTTCTGAAGCCTCCCGCCACATCTTAAACGCATCTATTTACCGCAACAGAGGCCGACATATTCAAAATAGACCCACGCCCCCCCCCCCCCCCCCCTCTTTATGTTGACTAAAATATGTACCAGAAAATGTCTTGCGAAGTAAACATAGACTTTGAAATATTGACTGTATCGCCCCTAAAACGTTGATTGTTCTATACAATATGAGATGTTATCATAGGATCTATGCTTCTCTAGGCGAGTGTTAATGAAATATAGAACAATTGAAGATCGGAGCTTACTGTCATCCACTGCAATTACTGGAAAATAAAACATACAACGAACACATAAGAATTATTATTGAAATGTTTTTGTTTTTATAACAATATTTCAGTTTTCTTGATTCCTGAAGGTTATCACTTATATTCATCAATTAGCAGGTTCAATGCAAAACGTCATTCACCAAGACGAGAAGGAAAGCCTCTTTGTCGTTTGCCATGCCTCCCGCCACATCTTGCACACATCTTTATACCGCAGCAGAGGCCGACATCAATGTCTTTATCCATCTGTCATTCACCATAAAACATTTCCTGTGGTATTCTACCGTCGTCCATTCTCCTAATATGTCTTATTCATCTACATCTACGAAGACTGGGGATGGAACAAACCCTCTGACCGCCCGATCTGTCCAGTATGTCGGCATTAGCGATATTGTCTTGTCAATTAATACCACGATTTCTTCGCAGACACTACATATGGAAGCTGTTGAAATTTATCTCTTGGTGTCAGTAAGTTGACCACTCTTCACTGCCATAAAGAAGACTACTAAGGACAGCGGCTTAATAGACCAAGGTGTTTGTTTTGGCAGTAAGTTTCTGTTGTCCCAGAATCTGTTAACCTGTTCATTGCTGTTGCCGCCTTACCGTTACTGATATTGGTATCCTGATCTAGGGATAATTTATTGATAATATCCGGTCCTAGATGGTTGTTAGTGTAGCAGCCTTCATCTCCACCACGAGTTTTAGCGTCATCACATATTGTTAGTGTAACAGCCTTCACCTCCACCAAGAGTGTTAGCGACATCACATATTGTTAGTGTAAAAGCATTCATCCCCACCAAGAGTGTTATCGTAATCACATGTTGTTAGTGTAACAGCCTTGACCTCCACCAAGAGTGTTAGCGTCATCACATGTTGTTAGTGTAACAGCCTTATCCTCCATCAAGAGTGTTAGCGTCATCACATGTTTTTGATGTATCAGCCTTCACTTCCACCACGAGTGTTAGCGGCATCAAATGTTGTTAGTATAACATCCTTCACCGCACCACAAGTGCTAGCGTCATTAATGTTGTTAGTGTAACAGACTTCACCCCCAACAAGAGTGTTAGCGTCATCACATGTTTTTGATGTATCAGCCTTCACTTCCACCACGAGTGTTAGCGGCATCAAATGTTGTTAGTATAACATCCTTCACCCCACCACAAGTGCTAGCGTCATTAATGTTGTTAGTGTAACAGACTTCACCCCCAACAAGACTGTTGGTGTCATCACATGTTGTTAGTGTAACAGCCTTCACATCCACCACGAGTGTTAGCGTCATCACATTTTGTTAGTGTAACAGCCTACAACCGCACCACGAGTTTTTGCGTCATCACGTGTTGTTAGTGTAACAGCCTTCACCCCAACCAATGGTGTTAGCGTCATCACATTTTGTTAGTGCAACAGCCTTCACCCCCACCACGAGTGTTAGCGTCATCACATGTTGTTAGTGTAACAGCCTTCACCTCCTCCAAGAGTGTTAGCCGTCACCATCAGGAGTGTGTTGACCGTTTCGTTCAGTGGTTCAGAATTGGCCATCACGTGATCTGCTCTCCAAAATTGCCGTGTGCAGCACAGATAACCGATCAACAATTGTAACTGTTCCTCTTTTTGTCACACCAAGTCCTTAAATGTCACATTTAGTAATCACAATTCACCAATACTTACAAACAGAGCATTTCCAGTACAATAATGAGCACATTGGCACATTAGAAATTAAACGTCCGAATTGATTTCTCTGAGCTAGGCTGCTAAACTCTCAGCAGCATTCCATAACTCACAACTTAACTCTCCGATCTCTGTATATACTATCAGCTATTTGGTATCACTAAACCCCAGTTTCTTCTATCCTCATTTCACCTAAAATAACGATTATTCTACTTTGAAACTCGTCGCACATAAAGAAACAATTTATATAAATAAAAGGCCTCTTGTGGTAACTGCAGAACAGATATGGATGGTGTGTGCCTCAATGCACGCAAACCGATTCCTTTACAGGTTAATTGTAATTATATAAGTATAATAAAGTGTGGGGTGGGGCAAGAGATGTCGCGTATGCTAGAAGCCTTTCTGTCGGCCGGGTTGACATGGGATCGACTTCGCATTGAGTCGCAAATTCAAAATTGACCTTCGACCCCCTTATGTTGACTAAAATGTGTACCAGAAAATGTCTTGCGAAGTAAACATAGACTTTGTAATATTGACTGTATCGCCCCTAAAACGCTGGCTGATTGGTCTATACAATATGAGATGTTATCATAGGATCTATACTTCTCTAGGCCAGTGTTCATGACATATAGGACAATTGAAGATCGGAACTTACTGACATCCACTACAATTGCTGGAAAATAAAAACATACAATGAACACATAAGAATTATTATTGAAAAGTTTTTTTTTTTTTTACACTTCGCAAGTTACAACAGTTTTCTTGATTCCTGAAGGTTGGTATTTATATTCATCATATAGCAGGTTCAATGCAAAACATCACTCACCAAGACGAGAGGGAAAGCCTCTCTGTAGTTTGCCATGTCTCCCGCCACATCTTGCACACATCTTTATACCGCAGCAGAGGTCGACATCGATGTCTTTATCCATCTGTCATTCAGCATAAAATATTTCCTGTGGTATTCTACCGTCGTCCATTCTCCTAATGTGTCCTATTCATCTACATCTACGAAGACTGGGGATGGAACAAACCCTCTGACCACCCGATCTGTCCAGTATGTCGACATTAGCGATATTGTCTTGTCAATTAATACCACGATTTCTTCGCAGTCACTACATATGGAAGCTGTTGAAATTTATCTCTTGGTGTCAGTAAGTTGACCAGGTTTCACTGCCATAAAGAAGACTACTAAGTACAGCGGCTTGATAGACCAAGGCGTTTGTTTTGGCAGTAAGCTTTCTGTTCTCCCAGAATCTGTTAACCTGTTTATTGTTGTTGCCGCCTTTCCGGTCCCGATATTGGTATCCTGATCTAGGGATACGTTATTGCTAATATCCGGTACTAGTTTTGTGACATGGTCACCTCTGCCAAACTCTGCGTCGCCAATAAAGAATGATGGTACCCCATTTGCACCTTGCGCCATAATCTGTGTCATCCTTTTTGTAATTGTTATGAAATTAATAACGGGCATTGGAGAATGCACATAGTAGGCATTGAGAGTCTTCCTCATGGTGGATCGTAATTGCAGCATCAACTGCAAAAAGCAAATCTCTGATCAGTACCTTCCTAATATTGGTCTTGGCCTTCAATCTCTGAGCGTCATAGAGGCCGCCATATGAACGGTGTATATGTATATATATGCTAATTCGTGCTGCAAATGTTTACCCACAGTGGATGCATGTGAAAACATGGTCATTTCCACCATCATGTACCATCTTACGTCTCTCACGCTCTGTGTGTGCTTTAACTGCAATTATTGTCTCCTTTGTCTTTATTCCAATTCTGATAGTTGCCCTCCATGCAACACGTTCAGCGGCGACTTGCTCCTAATGTGCACACTATCAATGACTGTATCAATCATGTCCCGATTACACACATCTTTGTATCTTAGTAGGGGCCGACCCTGAGATCTCCTACCCGTCTGTAACTCACCAAAATAGATATCCTTTGGTATTCTTACATCATCCATCCTCCTGTATATACCACCATCCTGATCACGAAAGGCATATTTCAGTAGAAGTGAAAAGTATATTCCAAAGAGGGTGGGAGCTAGTACACAACCTTGCTTAACTCCACTCTTGATTTCAAACTTTTGAAGTGGCACCATCAAACTTTATTGCACCCTTCATGTCTGTGTGGAACGATTCCACAATGGACAGAAGAGTTGGTTGGCAGCCAATCTTCTTTAGTGCCTTGAACAGACCCTCATGACTGACCAAATCAAATGCCTTTGTGAGGTCGATGAAGGCAATAGACAGTGGTTGATTCTGTTCACGGCATTTTTCTTGCATTTGTCGCAATGAGAACTTCATATCAATTGTAGACCGGTTCTTTCGAAAGCCACACAGGCATTCGGGGTAGACTTGATCTCATAGGACTTGAATTCTGCGCAGAACATTTCTTCCAAATAGTTTTCCAACAATACACAGAAATGAGATACCCCTATAGTTGTTGCAGTCGCCCCGATCGCCCTTGTTCTTGTACATTGTTATGATTCTTGAATCTTTGAAATCCTGTGGGACTTGTCCTTCTCGACAAAATAGCTCCATTAGCAGGTGGATCTGTAGAGTGAGTGTGTCTTGCCCACTCCTGATCACCTCTATTGGAATCCCATCCTTACCTAGCCTTGCCAGATTCAAGTTCATTTATAGAACACTTAACTTCTGTTAAGGTGGGAAGTGTGTCCAGGTAGGTAGGGCCTCTATGGCGTTGAGGGTATCATCCGCTAGTTTGGTCTCACTTGAGTAAAGCTCCAAATAGTGTTCTACCTATCTACCATCTGCTGTTTCTTATCAGTGATTTCTCCAGTCAAGGTTTTCAATGGTGCACTTCTTTTGATCACTGGACCACAGACTTTCTTTATTCCTTCATACGTGCTTCTATGTTTCCCTTATCACTTGCGATTTGAATGAACTCGCATAATTTGATCCAATAGTCATTAGCACACTGCCTGGCAGGCTTTTGCACATCCTTCCTAGCTTGCTTTAGCTCACTCAGAGTGTTACACGTTGGTCTTTCCTTGTTAGGGCTGCAGTATCTGGCTGTTTGCCGCAAACCAGTCCTGCCTCTTATGATCCGAGTGCCGTAAACCCCTACGGCAGTTTTATAAAGTGTTTTATCCCACTTTTCAATTACTGTATAATTTTCTGGTGTATCAGTGAAAGCGTCTTCAAGTTGCTGTTGAAACTGAAAGCACTTTTCAGGATCGTGAGTGTTAATAAAATTAATCCTGGAGCTAGATTTGTCTTTATCTGTGTAGATTCTCTTTGGTTTCAGTCTATCTCGTTCAACAACCAAAGAATGATCCGTATCACAGTCAGCACTGTGGTAACTTCGAGTCAATGATATACGGTTCATATGTTGTCTCCGTGTGATGATGAAGTCCAGCTGATGCCAATGGCCGGATCTTGGATGTTTCCCTGTGACCTTATTGTCGTGTCCTCCTTTAAAGTGTCGTCCCTGGAGTGAGGAGATCCGACACCCACATTATAATATTTTTTTTTCCTCTCAATATTCTGGAGAATCCACCAGCTTCCGTCCAACACACTCCATCAGCCTATGGACACCTTTTCCTATCACTCTCTCACTGTCGTACTATGCCCCCTTCTCATACTTCCCCAACGCAACATACTCAACAACTCTTGCTTCTAGAAATTAATAAAGAGTAATTTATTAAAATAAAAGTGTAACGTATATGAGACGTGTATGTGAAGAAAATGTGTGACGTGTTCTATAAAGTGTGTAGACTCTGACTCTCAGACAGCAACCCAGTCAGCTGATCCCAGCAAAGATAGACCACAGCACGGTACGTCAGAACATGTACTTCTCACCCGTTGCCGAAACCATCTTGCCGGATACTGCTTTGCCTCTGTAGACCTCTGGTAATCCAATTTCATGAACATCCGAAATAGACACCGGTGGTATTAACAGTTAATCATGGACCGGTTGCACTCTACACAATGTCCGTTCCTAACGTTCCTTAACAAACTGCACAAGTCTTTTGTAGTGTGTACGCAGTTAGTTAGTTAGTTAGTTAGTCGACAGATCATCCTCGTTGCACATCGAACCATTCAGTCCATAAGTGCTAATTACTAATGTTAATTGTTACTGTACTAACACTAGGTACTCTTAGCCGGTTCTCGGTTCGTTACTACTGTCTGATGCTGTGTGGTGCATCAGTATGCATCACTCTCTTTGATGAATCAATTTCCTTCTAGCGTAAGTTACGTTTCTGTATGCAACTTTATTGACTCTTGAACTGGTGTTCTTCAGAATGGGTTTTTTAATTCTTTCCCAAAACTTGTAGAGTTTCCTTGGATCTGGTAGGGAACCTAGGATAGAAACAACACATCTGGTGATAGTACTAGTCACTGATCCCTTTCGGCTGAGTGTAAGCCTATCACCTTGCTTAATGATCTTTAGCTAACTAGACTTAGTCATAGAGCAGATTAGCTACCCACCTAGAGCCGAATCAGGCTATGACAAAGAAAAAATCAGCAAACAGAATGCGGAACCCCGCCCACCAGGGACACCTACGGGAAGATCCCAATTATCCCTCATTACTCAATTCTCAACTAGTAAAGCTTATCAACACTTCACTAATCTATTCTAGCTAACACTAACAGTGCTAATCATCACACTATAGTTTAACAAGGCCACAGTCTATAGTAATTATAACGAATATATTATAATAAGTTATACCTTAAATGGCACTACTGCAGTCCTATCAATCATATCTACATCTGCCATTATAGGCACGTGCAAAATTAAGTCACTAATTAACACACGGTAGATATTATTTCCACTAAGCACTGCAGTGCCCTTGCACTCCGACTAGAGCATTATTCAAGTCCACCCTAGTTGATCTCAACTCGAGTTTATATGGCAAACTACCAAAGTTGTCCACGTGACGTTATCCTTTACTCCCCCACACAGGTGGCACAGGGGCAAATCATCCCCTGTCAAGAACTATTTTCCTGGCTTAAATCCTGTCAAAGTTGTCAGTAATTGCCTAGATTCTCAAAACAAGCCAGCTAGTTTCTGTATACTCCCAACAAAGAGTTTCGATACCAAGCTGCCAATCATCTTGATGTGCCGGAAACCAAGAATTGACAGATGCACTGTTTTCCGTACTAGGTACTTCCGTTTTACATCTGCCCCTGTGATCTCACGGCTTCCATCTGCATTCAAATGTTGACAAACTTGTCAATCTTCTGTTCCGTGGTGACAATCCCAGCAGCCATTTTCGTCTGATGTCCGGCCGTATAGATGACAAACGGAACCATTCCATATCCTAAGCTGACAATATATGTGATTCTACTTGTTAATGAACTGCCAACTCTGTGTATCCATTCCTACTCACTCACCACCAAATGTGTATATGGGCTGACACGATGTAACCTGTAGCAGCTGTGTTTACTCTGTTAGTAAAAATAGTTGTCGCTGGCAGATCGTCCGCTTAATCCGAAAATCCTCTATAATAATCAACCTGTTAAACACACGGTTTTATTTTGTGACATAGGCCCCCTCTTAAGAGAGTAGTCCATCTCACTCTTCTCCACCGTGAGTTTAATCCAGATGATTCATTCTTCTTCTTCAGGAGCTGGGTGTCTTGACAAGAAGTCCGCTCCAACATTTTCCTTCCCAGGAATGTACTCTACTGTGAAATTATACGGTTGAAGTAACAACGACCACCGCATCAAACGTGCGTTGAGCTTCTGAGAAGTAGCCAGGAACATCAGGGGCTGATGATCCGACTGAACCCGAAACTTAACTCCATACAAATATGGCTGAAATTTTTGCACTGCCCATACGAGGGACAAGCACTTCTCTCTCGACGGTTGAATAATTCCTCTCCGCCTGTAGAAGTTTCTTACTTGCGTATGCCACAGGTTTCAAAACCGAAGCATCGTCTTTTCCTTCCTGTAACAAAGCGGCTCCAATTCCAATCGCACTCGCATCCGTTCTCAACACAAATGGTTTGGAAAGGTCAGGGAGCTGTAATACAGGTTTGCTGACCAAGGCCTCCTTTAACTGACTATAGGCATTCTCACATTCTGGTGTCCAAATGATTTGATCCGGTAATCCCTTTTTCAAGGTTTCCGTCAACGGAGCTCCCAGGTCAGTGAAATGTGGGATAAATTTGTGGTAGAACCCACACAACGAGAGAAAAGATCGCACATCCTTCTTCGTTTTTGGCCTTGGTGCATTTCTGATTTTCTCCAGGTTCTTCTCTTCTGGGACAATGTGTCCTGGAGTGATGGTGTGACCTAGAAATTCCAGAGTCTGGTAACCAATCATGCACTTGGTTGGACGAGCAGTAAGCCCTGCTTCCTTGAGTCTATTAAACACTCTCTCCAAGGATTGTAAGTGGTCATCCAAGCTGTCACTGGAAATCAGAATATCATCCATGAATGAGATGATGGACGGATCCTGTAACGGATCTAGTAAAGTCCTCATCATGCGTGTAAACACACTAGGTGCATTGCTGAGTCCAAAGGGCATGACCTTGAATTCGTAGTGTCCACTGGGTGTACTGAAAGCTAACAGTGGTCGAATCTCCGGTTTGACTGGTATCTGATAGTACCCCCGACTCAGATCCACCTTTGAAAAGTACCGAGCCTTATGGAGCCTAGCGAATAACTGAGTTGGATTCGGCAAAGGTTCCACCTGAAACTGTGTATGACTGTTCAGCAGTCGGTAATCTATACACAACCTGTGTTCTCCACTTGGTTTGCGTAACAAAACTACCCCCGCATTGTATGGGGATGTGGATGGTGCAATCACGTCATCCTCCAGCAGTTTTTTTATTTCCTCCTCCAGGGCCTTTTCTTTAGAGAATGGCACTGGGTAAACCTTTTGGCGAACAGGCTCCTGTGTGGTCAAAGTCATCTCGAACTCAACCAACCTCGTTCGTCCTGGTTTATCAGTCAGTATCTCCTTATGAGACTTGAGAACCTGGGTTATCCTTTCCCTCTCCTGGGAGGTCAGATCAGGGTTCACTTGCACATCCCTATAAGTTTCCTGGTGTACTAAGGGATATTCCCTGCCCTCGCTGGTTCCCACTTCTGTCTCCACTGCAACTGCCATTGCCATGAGGTGAGCTGCCTTGTCTCCTGGTCTCTCTTCGTATTTCCGCAAGAGATTGATATGGAAAATCTTCGACTTTCCCCGGATCCGGATCTGATAGTTGGTTCTGGATATCACCCTTTCCACGGGAAATGGTCCTTGCCAACCTATCTCCAGTTTGTTGTTTCCCGTTGGGAGTAGCAACAAGACTTTATCTCCTACCTCTAGAGATCTTTCTTTAGACCTACGGTTGTAGTAAGCCGCATGTCTTTTCCTGGCCTTTTTCAAGTTTTGATTTGCCAGAGTCCATCCCTTGTGGAGTTTTTCTTTCAGTTCCTCCACGTATTGATAGGATGAGATCACTTCTTCTGACGTCCCCTCTTCAGTCCAACTCCTCAACATGGCTTCCAACGGTCCTTTGATTGGACGACCAAACAGCAACGTAGCGGGTGGTAGTCCTGTTGAGCCATGAGGAACTTCCCGATAGGCAAAGAGTGCTGCTGGGATATATTCATCCCACCTATCAGGTTTTTCCTGCGCTAGTTTCCTGAGCATTGTCATCAACGTGCCGTTGAAACGCTCTACTTGTCCATTGGCTTGAGGGTGGTAAGGGCTGGTATGTATGTGGTTAGAGTGAAACACCCTAAATACCTCCTCCATGAGTTTTCCACAAAACTGAGATCCATTGTCCGTCAGAATTTGATCCGGAAAGCCTAATCTGGTAAAGGCCTCCATCAGTGCGTCCGCCACTCTTTTCGAGTCAATCGTGGTCAACGGTATAGGCTTCACCCCACATTGTACAGCAATCCACCATTGTGAGTATATACATGTTCCTCTTCCTAGTCCTGGGAAGTGGACCCACGATATCGATGGCTACCCTCTCGAAAGGAGAGTTCATGATGGGCATCTCACCCAACACCACCGGTGCTGTCCAGTGTTTCGGTGCCACCCTCTGGCACTCAGGGCATGACTTCACATACCGACGCACATCATCTGTCATTCCCGGCCAATAGTAGTGGCAGGAAATCCGCTGCATGGTGGCGGCAATACCCATGTGTCCACTAAAGGAGATGGTATGCCCCATATGAAGAATCTGGGACCGATGAGCTTTCGGGACGACCAACTGACCGTATAGGTTGTCTCCCCTTCCTGCTCTCCTGTAGAGTATCCTATTCTTCATGTAGTACTGCCCCCGTCCTGGTGGATCAGCACTTTTCTGCAGCTTTTTGTAGCAAGGACGTAAAGTATCATCCTCACTCTGGGCAGTTCGTAGCTCCCCCGGCATTGGGTTAGTCACAATTGCGTCTGCCTCTTCCGTTTTCGTCTGAGAGCGAGTCTGCATTGCTCCCATATGAATTGGCTCCCTGGGCATTCCCAGAAAGACATACCGGCAACCTAGGATGACTGGAAAAATGGGATCGGTCAATACAGCGGCCTTGATGGTGCCGGTGACGTACCTTGACCGAATCTCCACATTAGCAATGGGCAACTTCATGGTTACAGCACTCTTCTGTGCAGGCTGTATATCCAATGTTTCACCTGTGAATTGTTCTGGATGTACCAGATCCGCAGAAATCACGGCCTCCCCGTCCAGTCCTGTGTCGTATAAACACTCCACTTGACGACCGTTAACCTCTACCAATTCCACTACAGGTGGTTTTTCCTGGTCTGGAGTCTCTTCCTCGGCCTCGACCTGTTCGGTGGGCTCCACCTTAGGTTTCCCTGAGCACACGACGAATTGAGTGTCTCCTGACTTTCCCCTGCAGTCAATAGCATTGTGCGTGTTTGACTGACATTGGTTGCACCATTTCCCTGTCCTAGATTTTCTATTGTCGGACTTGAATGAGCTCTCCTGGTGGCGAGCTTCCTTGTTGACCTTGGCATTTTCCGTGACAACCTCCTTGGAAGTCACTTGACATGCTGCAAAGTGAGGGTTCTTAGCCTTCGATTTGCAGTCCCTCGTATTGTGAGAGGGTGACTTACAAATTGAACACCACTTCTCCGACCACGGTCGTTTAGGTGTAGAGCTTGAAGTGCTCTTGCTTCCCTCCTTCTTCTTCTCTGAACTATCCTCTGATTTTTGCCCATAAGGTTCCCACTTTTTGGTTCCTGAGTTTTTGGCTTTCTTCTTGTCATGTTTCTCTTGACTTTTGGTGTTGGTGGAAAGGTTTTCCCCTGCCTCCCCATGTACCTCGACGAACCGTTCTGCTAATTTATTCACGAGGTCAATACGTTCCGCTCCTTGTTCTCCCAGGAACGTCCTGAGAGGTTTAGACATTTGCTTCTTCAGCTGGTCGACCACCATGAGCTCTTCCAGACTCTCATAGTCATGTGCGAACCCAGCCAAATCCATCCACTTATGGAGATAAGATTTAAGACGCAAACTGTAGGCGGCAAACAACTCTCCCGGTTCTCGTTTCGCTGCTCGAAATTTTTTCCGGTAGGTATGTGACGTAACCTCGAATCGTTTCAGCAGAGCCGTCTTTAACTCATCATAATTGTTCTCATGTCCTGGTGGCAGGCGAGTATAAACCTCGTATCCCGTCCCGCGTAATCCCTGGGATAGCTTAAGATTCCATTTGTTACGCTCCAGACCCATAGCAACTGACATAGCCTCGAAGCGTTGAAGGTATTGGTCAATCTTCTCTTTGTCCTCCTCGTAGACCGCTAAAGGAAACTTCATAGCATGGTACCCATGTCCACCTACTGGTGTTGATCCTGGGATGGAGGAACCTCCAACTGCTCCCTCAGTTTCTCCATTAGATTGACTCTTCAACTCGAGTTCCCTCATCCGGTACTCGTGCTCCCTTTTCTGTGCTTCTTGTTCAGCTTCTAATTTCCTAGCTGCTTGTTCAGCTTCAAATTTCCTAGCTGCTTGCTCAGCTTCCAATTTCCTAGCTGCTTGCTCAGCTTCCAATTTCCTAGCTGCTTGCTCAGCTTCCAATTTCCTAGCTGCTTGCTCAGCTTCCAATTTCTTAGCTGCTTGTTCAGCTTCCAATTTCCTAGCTGCTTGTTCCAACTCCATCCTCCTCAATTCCAACTCGGCCTTTCGATCTTCCCGTTCCGCTTGACGATACTCTCTCTCCACTTCTTGTATGTAATCCGTTAGAGCAGACCCCGCCAATCCCATTTCTTCCCCCCTTGCCTTTAATTCTGCTGTGCTAAGTTTAGGGGTGGCCATTATACAGAGAGGTAAGCTAGCAGGTCTAGTACAATATAACTGCAAATTACTATACAGATATATGAACAAGTACTATAAATCTAGATATACCACACACAGCACATTCACGCAGTGACAAGAGTAGAATCAGGACCACAGACCTATGCAGACGTGTGAAGTGTGAACAGGTAAGATATTAGTCCTAACCCCTATCCACATTCACTCTAGCTGGATTCTCCAAAATGATATCTCCCTCTTATAACTAAGGATCCCGTGTCAAAAGACCCCGTTGTCAGAAGATCCCACTGTCAAAGGTTCCTGCTTGCAGGAGATCTCGCTGTCCAAGGATTCCGTTTACGGGAGATCCCGCTGTCCAAAGATCCCGTTTACGAGAGATCCCGCTGTCCAAAGATCACGTTTACGAGAGATCCCGCTGTCCCAATATCACGTTTACGAGAGATCCCGCTGTCCAAAGATCCCGGACGAGCCCCCAATAATGTCGTGTCCTCCTTTAAAGTGTCGTCCCTGGAGTGAGGAGATCCGACACCCACATTATAATATTTTTTTTTCCTCTCAATATTCTGGAGAATCCACCAGCTTCCGTCCAACACACTCCATCAGCCTATGGACACCTTTTCCTATCACTCTCTCACTGTCGTACTATGCCCCCTTCTCATACTTCCCCAACGCAACATACTCAACAACTCTTGCTTCTAGAAATTAATAAAGAGTAATTTATTAAAATAAAAGTGTAACGTATATGAGACGTGTATGTGAAGAAAATGTGTGACGTGTTCTATAAAGTGTGTAGACTCTGACTCTCAGACAGCAACCCAGTCAGCTGATCCCAGCAAAGATAGACCACAGCACGGTACGTCAGAACATGTACTTCTCACCCGTTGCCGAAACCATCTTGCCGGATACTGCTTTGCCTCTGTAGACCTCTGGTAATCCAATTTCATGAACATCCGAAATAGACACCGGTGGTATTAACAGTTAATCATGGACCGGTTGCACTCTACACAATGTCCGTTCCTAACGTTCCTTAACAAACTGCACAAGTCTTTTGTAGTGTGTACGCAGTTAGTTAGTTAGTTAGTTAGTCGACAGATCATCCTCGTTGCACATCGAACCATTCAGTCCATAAGTGCTAATTACTAATGTTAATTGTTACTGTACTAACACTAGGTACTCTTAGCCGGTTCTCGGTTCGTTACTACTGTCTGATGCTGTGTGGTGCATCAGTATGCATCACTCTCTTTGATGAATCAATTTCCTTCTAGCGTAAGTTACGTTTCTGTATGCAACTTTATTGACTCTTGAACTGGTGTTCTTCAGAATGGGTTTTTTAATTCTTTCCCAAAACTTGTAGAGTTTCCTTGGATCTGGTAGGGAACCTAGGATAGAAACAACACATCTGGTGATAGTACTAGTCACTGATCCCTTCGGCTGAGTGTAAGCCTATCACCTTGCTTAATGATCTTTAGCTAACTAGACTTAGTCACAGAGCAGATTAGCTACCCACCTAGAGCCGAATCAGGCTATGACAAAGAAAAAATCAGCAAACAGAATGCGGAACCCCGCCCACCAGGGACACCTACGGGAAGATCCCAATTATCCCTCATTACTCAATTCTCAACTAGTAAAGCTTATCAACACTTCACTAATCTATTCTAGCTAACACTAACAGTGCTAATCATCACACTATAGTTTAACAAGGCCACAGTCTATAGTAATTATAACGAATATATTATAATAGGTTATACCTTAAATGGCACTACTGCAGTCCTATCAATCATATCTACATCTGCCATTATAGGCACGTGCAAAATTAAGTCACTAATTAACACACGGTAGATATTATTTCCACTAAGCACTGCAGTGCCTTTGCACTCTGACTAGAGCATTATTCAAGTCCACCCTAGTTGATCTCAACTCGAGTTTATATCGGCAAACTACCAAAGTTGGCCACGTGACGTTATCCTTTACTCCCCCACACAGGTGGCACAGTGGCAAATCATCCCCTGTCAAGAACTATTTTCCTGGCTTAAATCCTGTCAAAGTTGTCAGTAATTGCCTAGATTCTCAAAACAAGCCAGCTAGTTTCTGTATACTCCCAACAAAGAGTTTCGATACCAAGCTGCCAATCATCTTGATGTGCCGGAAACCAAGAATTGACAGATGCACTGTTTTCCGTACTAGGTACTTCCGTTTTACATCTGCCCCTGTGATCTCACGGCTTCCATCTGCATTCAAATGTTGACAAACTTGTCAATCTTCTGTTCCGTGGTGACAATCCCAGCAGCCATTTTCGTCTGATGTCCGGCCGTATAGATGACAAACGGAACCATTCCATATCCTAAGCTGACAATATATGTGATTCTACTTGTTAATGAACTGCCAACTCTGTGTATCCATTCCTACTCACTCACCACCAAATGTGTATATGGGCTGACACGATGTAACCTGTACAGCTGTGTTTACTCTGTTAGTAAAAATAGTTGTCGCTGGCAGATCGTCCGCTTAATCCGAAAATCCTCTATAATAATCAACCTGTTAAACACACGGTTTTATTTTGTGACACTTATGCAGCTCTTTTGTTTAAAAAAAAAGGAGTTTGTAATACATAGGTCGTTTCTGGTGCAATGCTCCAGCAGCCTTTGCCCATTTTCATTCATGCGGCCGATGTTGTATTTTTCAAGGCACACTGGCCATGAACTTGAGTCCTTGCCTACACGAGCATTAAAATCACCGACCATATACATGTAGTCGGATTTTGGAACTGCCTTGATCACAGAGTCTAGCTGCTCATAGAACAAATCCATCGCATCATCAGAGGAATCGAGTGTCGGTGCATATGCAGTAATAATGGTGGAAAACCACAAGAGGTTGCCAAGCGCATGGATAATAGTCTTTCATTACCTCCAGCTGGGATATCAATCGTTCCCAGTAGCGAATTCTTCACAGCAAAGCCCACACCGTGTTGATTTTTTTCTGCCTGTTCTCTACCCTTCCAAAAAACAAAAAAAAACAACGTGTAATTGCTTTCCCTGAGTGACCCTTTCTCAGCGAGACGAGTCTCCTGCAGGCCAGCAATATCAATGGTAAGACGATTGAGTTCAGCATCAATCACAGCCGTTTTTCTCACATCGTCAATATTGGTCAAGTCAGTGGAAAATCCTTAACAACATGGGTCTCATGTTCCAGGTTGCAAGACGTAACTTGAGGTTTCAATTTTACTTTTTATTAGTACGTGGTGCATTGGTTTTACAGCCTGCAATGCAGATGTTGTCCAAGCACTAAGCACCCATTAAAGCAGGCAGGCTGTGGCGGATCAGCACCCAATTGGCCGGGGGCTGCCCAGCTTGAGGCGGGCGGTAGCTGATCAGTGATACATGAAGGTGTCTCCCACCGTCAGAGAGAACGCGTGGCGCCCCATGTCTACGCCAATTGACAGGGACTTATAACCCGTAACAGTTGCCTCTCGCTTTGATTCCGAGACCTGTTAAGACCAGGGATGGAGTTATTGCCTCTCCATAGCACAAAGACTGGCTAAATTATAGAGACCATGTGTTGCCCATGCAGCATGATTCCTCTTTCGGCCTGCCTGCTTCACTCCAGAGGAAAGGTAATACCTATACATCTGGAACAAGACAAGCTGCAGAAGCTACCGGATCATCAAAGCAATGCTCTAACTGTCCGCATTTCGGAGCTTCGATCATAGACCATCTGCCAACTAAGGCTTAGGGCCTGGTCTGCCCTACCATGACATTTTATCTTTAGGTTGCATTTCCTCCCACCAGGGTAAGGCTTACACCCTCCCAATTGCGCTCCTCCGCACGAAGCCGTTGTCACAATGTGGGGTGTCGGCTTTGGTAAGCGCCGCCCAACATTCGGCGCTAACAGAAAGCAGGTAATACCGCCTACTGTCATCCGGTAGCTTAGTCACATCTGACTAAGACCTGACCCACACACACACACACACACACACACACATATATATATATATATATATATATATATATATATATAGAGAGAGAGAGAGAGAGAGAGAGAGAGAGAGAGAGAGAGAGAGAGAGAGAGAGAGAGATGGATAGGACATGTGAGGAGGATGGATGATGGGAGAATACCAAAGCACATCTTTTTTTGTGTTTTACAGATGGGTAGGAGATCTCAGGGTCGGCCTCTACTACGATACAAAGATGTGTGTAAGCGGGACATGATTGATACAGGCATTGATAATGCACATTGGGAGCAAGTCGCCTCTGAACGTGTTGCATGGAGGGCAACTATCAGAAATGGAATAAAGACAAAGGAGAAAATGATTGCAGATAAAGCACAGACAGAGCGTGAGACACGTAAGATGGTGCACAATGGTGTAAATTACCATGCTTTCACATGCATCTACTGTGGGCAAACATTTGCAGCAAGAATTGGCCTTACCAGCCACACTCGCCACCGCAATGGATCGTAGTTATTGCCATATGACAGTTATTAAGCCTTTTTGAAGCACAATGTACCAAACTATCGTCTGTCAAGACGGAAAGGAAAGGTGCCAAAAAATGAATATATATATATATTCATAAAAGGTGAAGATACGCAACCATTTGAACACAGCTTTGAAAAACGATGTGACGGAACTGCGACTTGAAAATACATATCTGTTGACAAAACGTGCTGACAAACACGAAGCTGGTAATTCATAATTATATATACACTGCGTGGACAGCAATTTAAAACTTCGCTGAAACCTGGAATTTAACAACATTGTTTTTAGCTAGAAAATACATGACTGCCTAACTACTGAGGCATTTGCACCGTCTGACACAGAATTGTGCACTGGTCATGATAAATAATACATAGGGTGTATTTTTAATGAATGTGCAGTGTTTGAAAATATTGTCAGGTCCACGTTTTGTATTCACCGTCTGTAAAGTTCATGCAACTTAATAGGTAAATACAAAACTTGGACCGGCAATATTTTCAAACACTGCACAGTCATTAAAAATACATTATGTATAAATTCCCGACAGCTACCCGGTGGAGGGGGGGGGGGGGGGGGGGGGGGGGGGCGGGGTATCTAACAAGCTGTAGAGTCAACGGGAGATAAGCAGTGACTAATCGCTTAATTTAACGTGTTAAAATAAACAATTAAACGTATGTCTGTATCACGGTGTACGTGCATGTGGGATCATGTTAATACGTATAATATAAATATATGTATATGCTCACAATATTCTCGACAGATTAGATCAACTAACGCTGGTGCAGGAGAAGCTTCAAGCCCAAGGTACTGAGAAGCATTTCGATTGTGAAGGTCAAGGTGGCGGCAATTACATTCACGGTGGAAAGCCTGGCAATCCCCACGGTAACAGTGGATCCAGTCGAACGTCTCGGCCGAGTGTCCGATTACTTGCTGACAGATGCGAACACAGTACTTCGCATGCGAGAGACAACGGAAAACGGTCTACGAGCCATGGATAAGATCAAACCAATTAGGACATTCCATAATTGGTGTCTCCAATTCATACTGGTATCGAGGCCTCTACTTATTTATGATGTGTGCATGAGAGTGGTATGAGTGATAGAAAGGAAGATCTGCACAGCCACGAGGAAATCATTAGAAGTGCAAACGGGAGATCATTGAAAACAAAGCTCGTGCTCCCGTTGAATTCCGTAGGCGAGAAATCCAATGTCTGAAAGTTCATGCTGACGATGCTGCTGTGTGAGTCGCCAGTCGAAATAGTCGGCAGATGCAAACCCACGCTTAGAACAGAAACAAGTGGAAGGTTGACATCGCTGTCGATTCGGCGAAGGGAAGTAGTGCAGCTTCCGATGGTTGGACACCTCCTGTCATGCGTGCTGTGCGGGAGAGTGTTTACAGTTATTGTCACAGATGCGCTTGTGGTTGTCGGTACTTTTCATTAAAAAATAACAATGCAGTAACAATTGCAGCTGCAATCTAACCAAAACATGAACGTGATAATTATTTATTGTGACAACACAAATATGATGGAAATAACCTAGTGAGAATATTAAAACAGGTGTCGTCAGAATGTATACATTTAATAATCTACTTAATCTTATGGCGGCGGTTTATGGTAATGTGTAAAACAAATACTTACTCAAAACTAAAGGAATTGGTGTCAGAAGAAAGAAGTACATCATTGGAATCAGCATCATGGTTACAGCGTTCTGCAAGGAACAAGCATAATTCATATTCTGAAATTTACTGGAAATCAGACTTAAGTAAACAAATGCGTCTCTAATACCGCTACTATATATGTTCTAATGATTCAGTTTAAAACTATTATTCTTTTGCGACTACTTCAACTATTGTTTCTACTCAAGATCAAGGCAAGAAGCGTTGACATATATATATATATATAAAACCTCAAAGACTACAGCAAAGACTGAAAGTCATAAAATGAACGCACAAGTAGGCTAACAAAAGATTTAAACACATTTTAGGGCAACATGAACTAGGAACTAGAAATGCCAGCGGAGAAAGGCCGTTACTATGTTGTGTAGGGAACCGTTATATTGTCTGTAAGACATGTTCCCAATATGAACCTACGAAATTGTATACGTGGAACACATTTGAAAATGGAAAGATAAACTAAACTGGTTATGTTATGATTGGAAACATATTTCTAAAGATTGCCAAAACCTGCACTGTGCGGATATGAACCTGGATCACAATCGCGGAAATGTGTACAGTTTTAGTTCAACACAGTAGCATTGGACCCAGCAGACAAAAGTTAACTAGATCTTGTTAAAGTAAAAATAAAAATAATGACCTAATAGTTGAAAACATACGAAAATATATACATAACATCTGAAGCAGATAAAAATAACGAATGGGAGAGCAGGGCGGCTTGGCAGAATGGGTAAGAACGTGTGTTATTTAACATCCGGTGTGATGATACCGAAGTAAGCGGTTCATCCCCTACACATGACGGCTGGACTAAAATGTTGACCTTGTCGTCGTTGACTTTTTTTTGGCATATCCCTTACAGGACATTGCAGTCAACACCAGCATTTTTCAGCTGTTGTTGATGTACTAGGCAAGATTACGCTTAGTAGTTTACCATTGTATCGGTGAAGGACACACAGGAGGAACGACAGAAGAAACGTATATAGAACGATAGCGATCATTTAGGAACCGTGTAAGGTTAGTATAGATAGTTGATATCCATTAGGTTCAATATACAGATTGGGGACACGACCTGGTCTTACAGGCACCCCAATGAACTTTAATAGGATTGATAATCGACAATCGTACTGATATCACTGGCTGTCTTATTAAAAAGCAGTATCACCTAATGTGCATCGTTGGACGTCTATTCTTTTACATTGCATTAGTGCTCAGTTTCCAGGCACTTGTTATGTTCTACGTTGAGCCTTTGATTCAATTATATATTGATAACCAGCTACTGCTGATCTACATAACTATATGAGAATGAAGAACCGGCGATTAGCAGCATGCTGGCACTGCACCCATCTTCTCTTTGGCCTCCCTCTTCCTCTTTTCCCGGGTATATAACCTTCGATGGTTGCTCTCCCCAAGCTTTCATGACGTTTCAAGTGTCAAAAATATTTCAATTTTCTGTGATTTTTCGTCTTTAGTAGTCAACCATCTTCAATATTCAGATTGTGTCGTATGGATTCATTTGTTCTTTTCTGTAGCCAAGGTATTCTTAGAACCCGTATTTAACATTTATATTCCAAGGAATTTATGTGCTGATCAGCTTGTTTAGTAAGTGTCCAAGTCTCGCAGGCATATGTTGCAATGGCAAAGATGCATGCTCTTAAAAATCTAATTTTTGTAGTTCTAACTGTTCCCCTCCACAATTTATTCAGTTGTATTATTTTTTTTTTTTTTAAATTTTTTTTTTATACAGTGAACAACTAGGGTTAGAACTGAATATTAAGAAGACACAGATTATGGTCGTCACTGGAAAGAAGGAAATACCACAATGTGATATACGAGTAAATGGGCATATTCTTAAGCAAATTAATCGATACAGTTACCTCGGCACAGTCATAACATCTGATGGGAGATACCTTGAAGAGATTAGAACAAGAATTGGCATTGCGAAGATAGCCTTTTGCAAGATGAAAAACATACTAACCAATAAAAATATATCAATTGAAACGAGAAAAAGAGTGTTGAAGTGCTACATAGAACCTATACTTTTGTATGGATGTGAAGTGTGGACAATAGGCAGTCAAGCTGAAAAACAGCTGATAGCTGTGGAGATGTGGCTTTTGAGGAAAATGCAAAGAATACCATGTACAGACAGAAAGACCAATAAACAAGTCCTTCAAGAAACAGATGAAGATCATAAACTGATTAGAGTCATTAGACGTAAACAGTCAAAATTGTTTGGGCATGTTATGAGAAGAAATGAGTTGGAGAACTTGGTGACGACTGGTAGGATCGAAGGGAAGAGACCAAGGGGAAGACTGAGAAGTAAATACCTGGATGGTTTGGCCAAGTGGCATGGTCGAGACCGGAACACGGAGCTGATCCATGACTCTGGTGATCGAGTGAGATGGCAGAACATGACCGCCCACGCTTACCGGCATGGCACATGATGGATGGATTATTTTTTGAAGAGTAATATATTCGTCTTTTAATTGTTGGTTGTGGTATACACTCAGTGGCGATAGGCATATGATCTCATCATCAGAGACAATGGCTACGGCCACCGACTAGTATAGTCACTGCCCAGAAAGAAAGCAACGGCAAACTACCTTCAGCAAAACTCGCCAACAAACCGTTAACAACCACGAAAGAAATATAAACTTTTATCGTATTGTAAAAGACGGTAGTACAACAACTCAGTGTTACTTGTAGGTTGTGCAAGAGCAATAAAGATGTTCTGAATGTAATATACATATGTGCAACATCATATGGGATAGCCCTAAACAAACTATAGCCTATAATGTGGCATATTACTATACAGTGACGTACTATTGTTAGTGGACATTTCAAATTTTAGTTTGAGCTACGATATAATGAGGATAGTGGTTGCAGAAACAATGCAAAGAAATAGAAGATCTGGAAATAAAACACAACTCGAAAGAATTAATTGAACATATAAAAATATTTACAAAGAAGAAAAATAATATAACAGAAAATGGTTGTATCAGAGGAAAGAAATGGAGAAATTATAATTAATAACACTGACATAATAACAAGTTGGACAAAGTACACAGAAGATGTATTCTGGGACAACATGGTGAATAGACCAACATTATATAATACTCAAGATGGACCAATAATATTAAAGGCTGAAGTAGAAAAGACTATTAAAAAGATGAAAGAAGGAAAGGCTGCAGGTCCTGACAAGATAACAACAGAGGTGAAAAAATCCTTATCCAGCTTTGACATTGAAACTATCAAAGAATTATGTAATAATATATACAATACTGGGTACACCCCCAATAATTTGAAAACATCCATGTTGATCACACTACCGAAGAAGCCAAGAGCTGTTGACTGTGAGGATTACAGAATTATAAGCTTAATGAGCCACATAACTAAGATGCTACTCAAGGTCATAGAAGAAAGAATTCAACATAACATAGATGAGGAAGTAGCTAAAGAACAATGTGGGTTCCGCAAAGACTGTGGCACCAGAGAAGCAATTATCTGTTTGAAGATGACAATTGAAAAATATATTGACATTACAAAACAGTATATATGTTTGTTTTATAGACTACAAGAAAGCTTTTGGTAGAGTACAACATGAACGACTAATTACGTGCCTTCAAGATATAGGAGTATACGGAAATGACATCAGCCTTATTAGTAACTTGTACTGGGAACAAGTAGCGTCTATTAGATGCGGTAATAACTATCTGTCGCCTATATTGATAAAAAGAGGAGTACGGAAGTGATATGTATTGTCCTGAAGCCTCTTCAACCTATACACAGAAAGAATTTTTAAACAAGTTGAAATGTCCTGACTTAGCATCAATGGAAGAATCATAACCAATCTTAGGTATGCTGACGATACCGTGTTACTAGTATAAAGTGAGCAAGAGTTACAAGACCTAGTGGAACAAATAAACAGGAACAGTGCAGAATGTGGCTTAGATATCATAACCACCCCCCCCCCACCCACCCCCCAAAAATATGACAATTTGCAGTGATAAGGAAAGGTCATCAATGAACATCACATTAAATGAGCAGATGCTAGAACAAGTAACAAGTTTCTCCAATCTTGGACAAATAATAACAGATGACGGCAGAGACTAATAGTGAGTGAGGGAGAGTGTGAATAAGATAGAGTGAGAGTGTCAGAGAAAGAGTGAGAGAAAGAAAGTGAGAGAAAGAGTGACAGAGATAGTGATAGTTGGAGAGAGTGAGAGAGAGTGTCAGAGAGTGTCAGGATGTGAGAGACAATAAGATAGAATGTGAGAAAGACTTCCAGAGAGAGTGAGAAGCGAAGTGCGAGAAAGATAGAGATGGAGTGAGATAGAGAGTGAGAGAGGGTGAGAGAGAACGAGGTGAGTAAAAATGATACTAGTGAGAGATAAGGTGAGAGAAAAGAATTAGAGAGAGTGAGAAGGAATGTAAGAGGTAGTGAACGGGAGAAAGAGACTGACATACATTGAGTGTGAGAGACAGAGAGGAGATAGTTATACTCACCTAAACAACTGGCTAGCTAGCAAAGTTACTGTAAGACTGTCGAGCTGTCGATGTATGAGATATCCAGTTCCGTACCCTTCATATTGCGATCAATAGAATAGAGTAACAAAGGTTATGATTAATTGCCTGAATTACCATAATTGTTTATACAATTCATTCATCTACTTGTTGTAATGAATAGAGAGGAAACAAATACAAATATTGGTGCACCGCTAATCTCTCAGACATTATATGTATGTGACATATTGTGTCTTAGAGTGCCAAATATAGACAACACCTATTATGGAAAGAGAACTGATTAAAATAATGACTCGTCGTCGTCGTCATCGTCGTCGTCATCATCATCATCATCATCATCATCATCATCATCATCAGCATCATCATCATCATCATCATCATCATCATCATCACCATGTGCCGCCCAGATAAACGTGGGATGTCATGTTTCGCTATCGCACGCGATCACCAGGGTTTTGAATCAGTTATGTATTCTTGTCTCAATTATGTCATGTGGCCAAGCCATCCAGGTATTTATTGATGTGCCTTCCCTGTTTATTTTCCCCATCAATCTTTCAATAAGTTGTCATGTTTATTTCTCTTCATAGCATAACAGCAGCGAACACATACAGGATACCTAAAGTAGACCCACGTGAAACAAACATATAAAGAATAATAGAGCAAAACATAATACTCATTTACATATTAGGAGCTTTCATTTGAAATCCGTTCGTACCACACCGGGCGTAATTGCGTACGTTGAACATGATCATGTCATAGTCATGTGATAAGTACTGACTAATGAATAAAAGACCGGTCTCTCTGGCTGTGGGGTTACAACACTTTATCCATAATCCCGTTTGTCACGCAGAGTCTCGTCGCGGGAGCGAGCTGGGAGCGGTTCGTCCCCCGCTGGTGACTTGCGGGACACTGAGCCGGCCGCTCAGAAAGCAATGGCAAACTACTGGGCGTAATCTTGGCAAGAAATCAACATACAGCTGAAAGATGCTGGTGTTGACAGCGAGGTCCTGTAAAGGATATGCTTTAAAAAAATGAATACAAGAGCACGTGCTTATCGTCCCATGATGCCTAGGTTTTTCTGTTTTTGATCGTTGAGAAAATGGCCGGGTTGATCCAAAATCCGTCCAAAGAAGCTCAAAGAGCGGTGATTCAGTTTCTTTCATTTGAAGGATGTCGATCAGTGGACATTTATCAAATAATGCAGGCAGCGTACAGTAACAAATGTGTGTCGAAGACAACAGTGACAGACTGGGCACGAATGTTTCGGAAAGAACGTCAGTTCACAATAGATCTTCAACGGCCGGGTCAAGGTGTGTTCACGGTGGGTATCACGGATGTTGACCGACCACCAAAAAGAGGGACGCATGGGATGGTGTTTGAACCACTTGCTGCGTTACAGAGTGGAGGGCGATGTAATTCTCTTCCGCATAGTGGCAGGCGATGAAACGTGGTGTAACCACTTTGAGCCGAGAAGCAAAAGAGAGAGCATGCAACGGGCGCATGCTGGATCACCAAAAGCAAAAAAAAAAAAAAATCAAGTTACAGGTTTCCCCTGGTAAGGTTATGCTAAGCGCATTTTGTGACTATGAAGGGCTATTGTTGGTTGACTTTAAAGAATCTGGTGTCAACATCAACTCTACCCACTACGTGGAAACACTATACAAGCTGCAAAAAGCCATCAAGAATAAATGATACGGCATACTTTCTCGCGGTGTGATTTTGTTGCACGATATTGCTCGACCGCATGTTGTAAAGATTGTGCAGGAAGCATTAACTTGGAGAAAGTGGGAAATTCTGCAACATCCAGGGTATAGTCCTTATTTTTCACCATGTGATTTTCATTTGTTCGGACTCTAAAACAAAGCTCTCAGGGGGCAACGATTTAAAATAGATGCAGACGTTATGAACGCGGTAAACACTTGGTTCAGTGAGCTACCACTGTCCTTTTTTTTTTTACGGACGGCATTCGCCGCCTACCTAAGCAATGGGATACTTGCCTGAAAGCCTACGGCGACGTCTTCTGACCAACCCATGGTGCATAATTAATTCAAAATGAATGATTTGTTTAATTCTACCACATATGTTAAGGTTTCTTTCATTCTTTTGTAATAAAGCCATTGGAACGTGTTTCAAATGAACGACTCTTATATAATGGATTGTAATGTTGTGAACATAATTACAGATAAATGTTTGTGTTGTTGTGAAGCTAATTACAAATAATAGTTTGTGTCGTTGTGAACATAATTACAGATAATGGGTCGTGTTGGTGTGAATGTAACATGCGTAGTTTTATTCAAATTGGGAGGTTAATGGACTAGCTAGGAATATTATTATACTGTTACTGAGTCAGCAAAGTATGCAGATGTGAAGCCAAGTGGGTTAATCACACATTTTCAACAAACGGGGATAGTCCCAGACTAGATGATGGTTTAGTCACGGACACAGGATATAAATCGTTATGCTAATGGGGAAAACATCAGACAAGTTGTGGTCATGTCGCGCACTTGTCTAGATTAGAATTCTCGGTGGGAAGGTGAATTTTAAATGTAATGTAAATTAGGGTTATAGGTCATTCTTGGGACGAAGTCGGAGGAACTTCAGCCGGGAGTATCTTTAAGCACTGAGTATTGGGCCAGTGAGGAACATTGAACGGGAGTTGAGTTGTGGCGAAGTTAGGGAGAACTTCGTCTTGTGCTTACAGTGAGGTTTGGAGCTGAGTCAAGAAAGAGGAGACTCAGGGGAGGTTATTAGATTCACGGATGGAGACAAGTCCATACCAACGTAGTACGTGCGACCGAGAGACGGCAATAGCGTCGTTGCTGGAGTTGCTGTGTTTTCTTATAATCTGAGTGTGCTGGACCTGGGAAATTACACTCTAGATATATATTTCACTATTGAATGTTCTTGGAAAATATCTTATAGCATCGTGTTGTGTTACAATTAAAGTATTATGTGCGCAGCCTGGTGTGTGGTATTGATTCATCGTGTTTGATCAGTCGTCCAACGCAGCATTCACACTGCCATCCTCTATATAACTATAGCCATATCTTTATGTCCAGTGACCTTGTGACAGTGAATATCATTGAACACATTCGCTTTATCAGCTAGGGAAGACGCGACTGGAACCTCATCGTGGCGCGGAGTTTTACATATTGAGCTGCGCTCTCATTTCTACTTGGGGTAGCAACACTCCCTGAGGTGAGGGGAACTGATACCACATCTTACTGAGACAGTAGGGAAAGTGGTTTTCACATACTGCCTCAGTTTACTAGAGGGCAATGACTGGAATGATTTTGAGACAGAAAGTTCACCAACCAGTATAAGTTCAAAATTAGTGAGTGACCGGGCGCTGACTTGATCACGGCCTACTAACCGAGAGTTTACCTTTCGTTGTTAGTGAAATGAGAAATTCAGGAAACATGAAGCCAAACGTAGCATAGGCTTTGTGGGGAACTGTCAGTTTGGGCAAGGAATACAACGGAGGGGCAGATTTATAGCAGTGGGAATGTGCTTGAGCTGGGAAATCTAATTTAAAGAGCATGAACTCAAACAAGGACGATAAACTCAGGACCATGAACTTCAGAGACAATGTAGATTTGGGTTAATGATATGATGGTAGTATGCAAATTAAGCAGGGTACGCGAGGTACTGATTGGGTAGCCCTTCACAAGGAGAGAAGCATGGTCACGTGATTCGAGAAAGGCGCCAATTCAAGAGGTGATATATAAGTTGGATCCAGTCAGTTTAGACAGTGTGGAACGAGCAAGGGTACGGTAGCAACAGATCCGAGGGCTGGGCGGTCGCCCAGCCCAGGAGGAAGTGTGAGTTTGGAACTTCAGCAATGGTGATGTATATATCCCAGGCTGTTTAGTGTCTAAGAAGATGGAGGGGCAGTATTAAAGGCGGAAGAGATGCACATATCATAGTTTCGTCTGGACTGCCGAAGTAAAGTAGGATGGCCAAGGATCTGTGAACCATTTATTCCAGATAGATAAATCTGATGGAGTGGAACGCAAATTCCGAGGATCACAAAATGGCGTGCAAGCCATTTGAGAAGGACTGTTGGCTAAAGAGCACTCAGTAGTTGCGGATGATGGCTAAACGTCACACAGGACGACCATAACCAGGGACACTGCGGTTGGAACCACACAGGAGACTGTCAAATACAACTGGAAACCGGTGGTGGGATCCACGGCAAACGAGGTTGAAGAGAGCGATCGCATTTCAAATATGGGACCCAGATGATCAACGGGACGACAGAAGAAGAATGTAAGTTGACATAAGACTTAGTTTAATTGTATATTATAATCAAGTATCTTAGTTTAGAGAGCTATAGCAAACTACTGTAGGTAAGTTTACCGAATAATTATGAGCAGTCGACAAAGGATTAGGATTGGATGCGACGTCCTGCAAATTACGTATATATAAATGGCTGGTCTATAGTGTTGGGAGTCATATTAATCGAGGAGATAAGCGAGTTCTAGACAGCCGAGTGCAGATACTCGAAAGGCTGTTGAAACCAATAGGACTGTGGCGACTCTGGTCGGGCAGATAAACCCGAGGACCAAGGAAAGCACGGACTTAAGTGTTGGAAAAAGAACCGCCCTAAAGAAACTATTGACTGCTATTGTCAATTGCAATCATTAAGGAAAGTCACACAAGACTAGAGTGGGCTAAGAGGACACACGTTTGATGGGATCATCCAGAGGACTGCGTCGAACAAAGTTGGAAGGAGCCTGACTTTATTGGGAAGTGGCGAAATCATTCTGATACGGGCGGTGATCAGACAAACGCACCCGTAGGCAGGCGAGCAATTATCCACTGGAAAGGACTCTTACGTTGTCGCTTGATCGATTGCCTGGGTAAACTAGTGGGCGGTCATTTGACGGTGGAAGTTGGTTGTGTGCATCTTTAGTAGATTTATATACTTTCTTGTCAGATTTGCGTACTTTATTATTATATTTCCCTGATTGATATGTGACTAGTTATTGGTTTAATTGCGTGTTTGATGATATTATCTTGATGCTAGCTACCTGACTGCATTCTTCCATAATTGTTTGAATTGTTTTCACACGATACTTTGTATACTTTGTAATTTCTTTTAAGAAGCAAATAAACTTGATTCAGTGTTAGCTTATTCTTCTTAGTGCCTGTACTGTGCTTGTCGGTTAGGGTAGTGTTGTATTCGTGACCTGCGTACCTGTATACTTGTGAGGTTGGTAGATAAAACCAAGGGTAATCACAAATCAGTGGTTATCTCTACAACCGGAAGACGGACAATCTTTATCTTTCAATTCTTTATTCTCTCCTCCACTTCTCTCTCTCTCTCTCATCTCTCATCTTCGTGCTATCACATTACCTACGGGATGTTCTCAGACTGGGATATAGGTGACTTCAATCTACTATACCCAACCAGCCTCCGGATGCCCATCTCTCTTTCACTCGACCAAGGGACGTTACCATATCACACTTTGTCCTGAAGGCATGACGCAACTCTGGTATCTATATATGGCAACGGAAGTGTGTATTGTTTAAATGAGGATGATGATGATGATAATTGCCATACAGCGTCTTAGGGGGGAGGGGGGATAACATGAACACTTGCAATTAAATGTGAAAATCAAACAGCTCGCCAATGTAAAACGTCAAATGGCAGGCGCGAGAAGCCCCAACCAAGCGGAAAGAATAAGTCGACTCCGTCAGACGTTGGCAGTTAGATCTTCTTTTTATTACTGCAGCACGCAGGCTTGGTACAAATGATTGGCAAAAACCATAGAACAAAATACTGGGCCTGTTCTGGCCAGGCGGGACAGTATCAACAATTATAATAAGAACCGAGATCATGTCAAAACCAGCTCCGCTTCAATTATATATATATATATATATATATATATATATATATATATATATATATATATATATATATATATATATATATATATATATGTAGTCCTTGCCCATCAACACGGCGACCTTCTCCCTATCCGTTCCCTTCTAAGTGTCCTTCCGACCTTTCTCTGATATCGAGTTTCTGCATTCATTTCCATATTCAATTGTGGCTTGGATGAACGTTGTCTCCTCGTATTGTCTCATCCGTTTCCATGTATTAACCCTATTCTTCTCAAATTCACATAATCTGCCGCTCATATCAAGCTCCCAAGTCCGTCTGATCTTGTTGTTGTTGACAATCTTCCGTGACTTGTTTGTCATTTTACGTCAATCACTTAGTTCCCACAAGATTTGGGTTATAGGATTCTGTGCTACTTCTCTTTTGCATCATTCTATCAGCGCTGCTACTTGGCAGTATGTCCCCTTCCCCTTGAAAATGATGTAATCATTTTAAACTGAAGTCGATTAATATAACCTGAGAAGTAGCAGTGCAGACTCAATGAGCGATATGTAGAAAATCATCATCATCATGTATTGATGTGCTAATACGATGATGTGCTAATACGATGGTATGGCTTCCTATCAATGACATACAAAATCTCATAACAAAAATTATTATTGTCATACAGCACGCCCTCCAGTCTACACCCATGGTATACGTCGTCTAGCACAGCCTATGGGAGGGATGTGCTAACACACTATAATATAGTAATAGTCCCTCAGTTGCCGAAACCGACAAGAGTCCACACCCAAAGTTATAAAAACCGAGTGAGGGGACGTGTGTGATTAACTGGTACCAATCCGTCTATATTAGTTTTGACTGATAACTATATTCCCATTCTTTCACCTGCTATGTCATCAGTATTTGTTACATTGATAGGTGAGGCTTTCTGCCATTGTAGCTGTCGCCTTATAAAATCGTAGCAGTTTCCATCCATTTGTTGTGACGGCTATAAATTCTTATGTGTTGCTAAAATCAATGTAGCTCTGGCTATGATCGCCTATACAGTAAGGAATGCACTGTATAATCAGTCTCTAAGTGACATAATCATTGTCGCCTCGTCTATGTGTTGACGGTAATTAAATATCTTGGCCTATCCAATAACTCATAATCTGAGTAATTTAGAATCCAAATCTGAAATACTTACAACCAAATTATGAAACATTAATCCATTAATCATAATACACTTAATTAAACCTGAAATAAATAGAAAATCGCATAATATGCACATTGTTTCATTGTGTCATACTATTCAGTCCGCTATATTAATGTATATATAGTCTGTATTGTTCTTCCTCTGAACGGTATCGTGTATGTGTTCAAAATATAATTTAACAACATTCTACCAACAACTATGTAAGCAAATTCTCGAATATTTTCATATATCATTCTTTCAAACGCTTGTCTCGAATATTTTCATATATCATCATTCTTTCAAACGCTTACACTCAGGAAATAAATTACCGTAGACCCCGAGGTAGACCAAGAAGACGGTGGAGAGATAATACATATACAGACCTACAAGCACTTGGAATCAACTACTGGCAAGAGAAGGTCCACCAGAGAGACGAATGGAGACGGATTGTATCTGCAGCAAAGAACCTCAATGGATTGGAACGCTGAAGAAGAAGAAGAAGAAGAAGAAGAAGAAGAAGAAGAAGAAGAAGAAGAAGAAGAAGAAGAAGAAGAAGAAGAAGAAGAAGAAGAAGAAGAAGAAGAAGAGGAAGAAGAAGAAGAAGAAGAAGAAGAAGAAGAAGAAGAAGAAGAAGAAGAAGAAGAAGAAGAAGAAGAAGAAGAAGAAGAAGAAGAAGAAGAAGAAGAAGAAGAAGATCATTCTTTCAACGATAGATGAAGTAATATGTGAAAATGATATGACTGACATGACCCTCTCATCGACATCGTAATGAGTGAACCATGACGTACTATTCACAGGAATGATAGAATAAATGTAAGACTGACATGACCTCTCATCGTCAGTGTGATGAGTGAATCATGACGTATAATCTAAGTCGATGTGTACGTGACATGAATGTCACGTGTGAATCTGTGCAATGATTAGACCTGTAAATCTACTCGAAGTTGCAACGCGTGAATACACACAACGATGTGAAATGTGAATCTGATTGTCGATGTGACAAGTTAATTTGATCGAAGATGCGAGATGTGAATTCGACCAATAATGTGAAATGTGAACCTAATTAAAGACGTGGCATGTGAATCCGCTCGAAGATGCGAAATGTGAAGTCGACTAATGCTGAGAAATGTGAATTCAATCAATGATAAGAAATGCGAATTCAACCAATGATGAACATTGTGAATTCGACCGATGATGAGACATGTGAATTCGAACAATGATGAAAATTGCGACATCAACGAATGATAAGACATGTGGATTCAACCGATAAATGAATATAGGAATATGAACAATGATGAGTAATGCGAATTCGACGAATGATAAGACATGCGAATTCGACCAAGGATGATAACTGAGAAATCGATCAATAATGTGAATTATGAATTCAACCACAGATGCGAAATGTGAAGAGATAACAGTTCGCATGGCTGCAGCAAATATGTAGCTAAATTTCATTAACTAATAATAATAAAAGCCGCTGGTGTAGCTCCTCCAGACCGCACGCAGTTCATGAGAAAATTGAAAAGTACTGGCAATCTGTCAAAGTTTCACGTACAACTTAGCGCACATGTTAGAGACCCAATCGAGCACACCGACGTCATCATGAGTCCGTATAATGCCCCAAACACAACGGCATGACGATTATTGTCAATATCATCTGCCAATGAATCAAAGTAAACAAAATATGTACATATCTGACACTAATTAATATTTAACTAATATATGTTAGAATGTTTGTTGTGTTAGTAAAGAGATTCTACTAGGGTGTCTACCTATGAAATAACCAATAGGCCTGTTGAAATACATGTGTGTACGCAAACAAATAACATGAAATATGATAGCAGATACTACAGTCTACTAAGAAGATCCGCCAAGTTATTATCCTTGCCTGGAATATGACATATATCAAACTCATAGTCTTGCAAGAGAAGAGATCATCTGTGTATTCTTTAAAGACTTGTAAAGGCTAGATAGAAAAGGATCGAGGCAGATAATTATGACCAAGCAGATTTGCAGAGAATTTATCAACTCTTTCAAATAAAGTTACGGATTGGACAACTGTGACAAAGACTTATAATGTGTAGTAGGAGTTTGACGTGTTCGCTTTAGTCAGTTGACCTTTGTTCAACAGTTTAGGAAAAGTAGCTGTCATATCAGCGAAATTAGGAAAAAAATTGTAGTAATAATCGATGAGTCGTACAAATGTGTGTCAAGATGTGTAGTGTTTATGTTAGCGAAATATATATTAACGGACAGAATAATGAGGACGAGAATGAAAGTTGAAATTAGTTAACAATACTCTTATTCTTTCTTTCACTCAGTCTTTGTGAGGTTTATTTATAGGGGTTACATCTGTTATAATGTAACACCCACTTAAGAGGAATTTAATTATCTGAGGAATATTATCAGGGTATGCCCAAAGGGGATGGGTTCCTATCCTCTATCAAGATCACCTTCTAGAAGCTAAATTTTATGGCTCGTTCCCCCACGTCAAGATACTAAGGAGTCTTCGTATCTACACGAATTAATGTTAAAAAATATAGATATAAGTTTAAGCTTCTTGGGAAGGTGTGGAGACCACGGACTGTTGCCACTATCATAAAATTGGATGCCCTTTTCTATCACTGGGGAAAAGGTGCTAGTGTGCAGGTGCCCGCCCTCATGCGGTCTAAATTAGTATTATCATCTATGATGGATACACTTAACAAGTATGTGATGGACCAGACCAGCAATATCATGACAGACCACAGTATAAACAGGACATACAGTGACATCACATAATATTGGTGTTTACAACCAATATGTAAGAATCAATCAACAACTTGTCTGGTAACATAAAGTGTAATAATCAAAAGTATGGCAACAAAAATATTATTTTCACATAAGGTACATCTCTGGAAAAAAGCATGGTCAGGTTTACAAGGAATACCAACTGATGTGAATGCATAATTATGGGGAGGGGGGGGGACCAACAGTTGATTTATCCAAAATACATTAAAGTATCATAATGCATCACTAAGTAGATACCACTTTACAAAAAAAGGATATTTATATCTCCGGTGCTGCTGATATCTGCCGGTAGGTACTTTAGTTGTATATGATTCTAATTCTTCCCTGGAACCAGTTTTCTATCAGAGGGCATCACTGTGAGTGAGGTATGGTAAGGGTCTTCAGTTAGGATCATCAGGAATTCTCAGTGGGTTCATGGGTTACATGGGTTATACCTTGAAGTATGGGGTGGTGGAGGATGCAAGGGGGGATGCTGCAATAAACTTTGGGCTGGCAAGAGATGGACATAAACATTCTACTTTCCCGGCCTCAGCAACCTAGTCTGCATCTTCAAAACCGTAGGCTTTCGGTACACCGCCCATCTGACGGTCCAAACAAAATATAACTTCATAAGCATTATGCTAACATTTACATATCAGTAAAGCATAAAACATGTCAAGAAAAAAAAATAAATAAAGAAGAGAATAAGACAATAAGAGGGGGAAGAATGTGTCCACTCAATAGTGAGATCACCTCCCTCTTATCTGTATAGATGACATTCAATCCATCATATTATGCTGTAAGGTCCTGATGGGATCAACTCTTGGTGCAACCAGGACAATGAAATAAGATAGTCACACTATAAGACCAGGGAGTCTGATTATGACCAGGTTATCTGGTTGTATTAAATTAAGTTGATTCAAAGTCATCCAGGATGTAACAGACATGTTGGAATGAAGGTAGGTTGTTTTAGAGGCATGTTGTGATTGAGATAAAGGCATATTGTGATAAAGGTGGGTTGAGATAGATGCATACTATGAAGATGCCTGGGAAAGGTGCATGTAGTGACCCTTCCTAGTAATCCAGAGATGGGTTGAGACTGTTGCTTGATAAGACAGGGTGTGTTGAGATGGATGTAAGTGAAGTTAATGGTCAACCTTATAACATCATCATCATCATCATCATCATCATCATCATCATCATCATCATCATCATCATCATCATCATCATCATCATCATCATCGTCATCATCATCATCATCATCATCATCATCATCATCATCATCATCACTGTCCTCATCAGGTTCAGCTTGGATCTCAAATGCCTATCTTCATCATCATCATCATCATCATCATCATCATCATCATCATCATCATCATCATCATCATCATCATCATCATCAAGTATTGAGAGTTAATTGTCCACGATATAATCGCATCATTGTCAGGGTCTTGATTTACAATCATAAAGGCTCGTGGTCACTAACAGATGTGACAACTATCACTCACACAGAATGAGTGTACATAACACAAGGCGATATAACTCAACTACTTTAATCGCACTTCTCAACACAGCAATCATATCAGGCATCGCTCAAACTCAGCGATAATGCCATTTCAATATACATACATGCAATATATCGATTCATAAATACAATACTACATACCATGCACTCAGTCTTTCTATACTCAACAAAGCATTCAGGCTTTCTCCCATCAAGCGTCAACTCATACATCAATACGTGCAACGCTCTCTTTCCACGTCTGTCCAGTCGTACGGTCCTCGGCTGTCTGCCCGCTAGCCGCAGTGAGTCCTCGTTAGTCCTGCTTTCCCATCTCGTGGTCCCCGTGTACTACGCTGACCCTGTCCAAGCACTGTGTCGTAACTTGTTAGTGCCGTTCACGGTCGTACCTGGTCGTAGCTGCCAAGCGCTGGAAATGAAGACTCGGGGAAGATTCTAACAATCATCATCATCATCATCATCATCATCATCATCATCATCATCCTCAAGTATTGAGAGTTAATGGTCCACCATACATCATCATCATCATCATCATCATCATCATCATCATCATCATCATCATCATCATCATCATCATCATCATCATCATCATCATCATCCATCATCATCATCATCATCAGCAGCAGCAGCAGAAGCATCATCATCATCATCATCATCATCATCATCATCATCATGTATTGATATAACTGCCTTTATGAGTTATGTATTTAGCATAAGCACTGATTTAAACAAAACAAGTATGGCCATTCCCCGCGGTCTCTTCTAAGCAAAAGGCTGGAGGACGACATTGTTAAATCACCCAAGATTGTGGGTTATCTCATGCACATAGTCAGAAATGGGCTGTTTTAGAATCATATTTCAGAACGTAAATGGCATGCCCTTGACCGAAAGAACCACCTATTCATCATGTGAATGTAAGTAAGGTTGTTGGTGTGTGCAAAGTCCGGCTAACATTTGGGTATATGGTGCAACTCTTATTAATGAGCCTTTATTCTCAGAACGAAACATGACAATTTCACAAACCATACGCAGGGGGAAAATGTGAATAAAAGAATCACAAGATATATACATCCCTACAGGTGTGAGTCAGTGTACATGGTTTTACAGAGATAGACTCTTAAGCTACCTTTCCTCTGTAAAATCATCAATGTTTAGCTAGTAATTTTGAAAAGTACATTATTTATATATTGAGAAAAGTAGTTATATACAGATTGTAACAAAATATAAGGGAATATTCTTCATTGGCATATTGTCACAAAATATACAGAAATCTTCTTTTAGTCGCATATGTAACAGAATATAAAGAGATATTCTTTAGTAAAACATGGGAACACAATATCAGAAATATTATTTTGCTAGCTCATGGTAACAGAATGTAATAAAATACTCTTCAGCCGCATATGTAAAAGACTATAAAGAAATCTCCTTTAGCCGCATATCGTAAACGAATGTAAGAAAATATTCTTTTGTAGTATATGGCAACCGAATGTCTAGCTGAAGGTTCTAACCGGCTAGTGGAGTAAACAGAAAACATGGCGCTTGTTTTCATTCCCACAGGAACATAAAATTAGACTATGATCATTTGTAAACATTTTAAACAGTGCATTGGCATTATTATAAATATATACACTGCATTACGTTAACTTCAAGAATTGATTCGCTACACAATGAAAGCTGAGCCTGCCCAAGCCTAGAACACTGCTTCGCTTCAACACACCAGGTGGTGTACAACTTAGAATGTTTAAGCTACCATTCATTCCCCACCCCACCAATTGCGCCTAGAGGGGTTCTGGCTGGCTGTTTCCGCTTTTAGGCAATCGCTCTCATTGGTTTGAATCGCCTGCTGAGCGTTGCGGGTGTATGGTGTGTGAAATTTGTCAGAAATCTCAAGTCGAAGGCCGTGAGGTGGCTGGAAATATCTCACAGTCTTTTCTTCTTTGTTTTGTTCTATCATTCTATCTTTCTTTCTTTCTTTTTTAATTCTTTCTTTCGTTTTTTCTTTCTTACTTTCTTTCTTTCTTTCTTTCTTATTTTATTGCCCTCTTTCTCTGTGTCTTTCTTTCATTCTTTCTTTCTTTCTTTCGTTCTTTTTTTCTTTCGAAATTATGGTGTCTCTTTTCTGAATTTATGCTTTTATCGACGCTCAGAGGAAGGGCGAGACATATAAACAGATTGCTACTGGAACTATTAGTGTTGGAACTCTTCGCTGGCTGCTGAGGATGGGGACGGAGAGCTTATGGGAATGTCCCGAATGCTGTGATGTCGGTTCCTAAATCAATTAATCAATCAATCAATCAATCGCTACATTTTAGCTTTGTTGCCTTGAAAATTGTTATAGCTTTCACTTGTTCGCATAATGTTTACGAAATATGTTTTACTAAGATAGGTCTGGTGTATCTGACGTATATACAAGTTAAGTAAATAAGGCAAGTAGAGACAAATGTAAATTGTTTTCTGTAATGTACTTTCCAATTACCTGATAAATTAGTGGAATATTTATTGGCTTGTGAGCAGATGTTTAGAACATCTTTCTGAATCTGCGAGTAAAAGTTTGTATGATGATTCTCGGTTTGGCAGCACATGATTGCAATATGTCTCTTGGTTCGTGCATATATGTTTTTCTTCTGTTTCTTTACCTGTGCGTACTTGTTCGCAACATATTTCTTCGTTTGTGTGTACATGCTGTAACAGCGCACACATAATAGGTGAGGGGTATTTGTATGAGCATCATCACCATGTGCCAAATAATGATGGATATGACGTACCACAGCCATTGTTGTGTGTACTGTATCTGTTATTTGTTCACAGTAGGTATACTTATTGTGTCATTACCGTGTGGTTTCTGTCGGTTTGATTGACTGACGTAATTTGCAGAAACAAGCGATTCTCGGATTGCTTGGTTTTGTTGCTCAACCACACACATAGGAAAATGAATTCTTGCATGAAACATATAGTGGACTCCTTGGTCACAATGGTATTAATATTCTTGTCCAGTCATGTCATCCGTCAGTTGTGTTATACAGTCTTTTGAACATGACAAAGGGCACTGTCTGTTAACCATTGTGGTAACATGTGTTGACTGCCTATTATCTTGTTCTCGTGTCGTTTTACCCTGGGATCTCATGGACGACTCGTCACATGTACATTCCAAGTTTGACATTTTCCTAATTATAAGACCGGCACAAGGGTTTGGTAGGACTGCCGCACATATTCTGCCCGTATAATAGGGACAACAGATCGTGACCCATGCAGTCGGATATTTTTCCAGGGTACCACCAAACGTTCTTCAGGTCACGCTATTACCTGTGTAGTCGCCCCTATTTACCAGTTTGTGGTAAACCCCAGCTACGGATGCGTCTGTGTCGCTGACACATGTTGTTGGCGAGCCATTGAGCCATGCTTGGCGGATCTTAAGAGCGCCATTCTGGGTATTGGCTGCGTTCGCTTCATGTACTATTCTATTGTCGTTGGTGAATGTATCTATGGTGGCTGCATGTGTGTCCTCTAAATCGTCTGAGTCGCTACTAGTGTATACGTATGCAGCACTCACTTCCTTCCACGTCTTCCTAATTGCACACGACCTTGAGGTGTGGCCAAAGACAAGGCACGCGTAGCATTTGACACTCTTTTTATACGCATCATACTTACTTATATTTCTAGAATTGAGGTTTTAAGATAAGACTCATATCCGGGGTGTCTTTCGCACATTTCAAGCGAACCGTGGTTAAGTTTACAATGTGGGCATTGTGTGAAATGACCCTTTATAGGCCTGTCTGAATCTCTGTGTGTGTTATGATATGGCCTTCTGTTTCTTTGTTGTGAGAATCTGTTCACTCTAACGGGGCCTCTTTGATTCTGTACTCGTGTACTTGCACCTACCACAAGCTATGGTTGCGTACCCTCTGCAAATACGTCGCGGTGTGCGTTATATAAAGATTCACCCCATGACTCCATCTCTGGGAGTAACTTACACTTATTCTCTATCAGAAAAATAGACATTGCTTCTGGTATTGAGGAAAGTAGCTTGTCCCTCAGCACCAGGTCTCGGAGTTTATCAGAGTCTGAACACACGTCCGCTGCTTTCAACCATTTATCAAAACGTAGTCCAGGTAAGTCTGGTTAGCTTTAGGTGTCAGCGTTTTGAACTTCATTCTTAAACCAGCTTCATCAAGACTGAAATGCGCCAACACCCTATCTCGAATGTATCTTTAGTTTGTCCTTAAATTCTCAAGAATCAACTCTATAAACTTTCAAGGCTCCAATGCGAGATGACGGTGAAATATGATCGGCCAGTCGTGTACTGGAATCTTATAAAATTTGACCATAACTTCAAAATTAGTTTTCCAGGCGGATACGGAATCCCCTTGTGTGAAGTCTCTGATGTGACCATGGTAACGTTAATAGAATCCCCTGCCTTAGCTTGTAATTTCTCTCGCTCGATCTCGGCCTCTCGGTCCATCTTCATAGTCTTGTCCTTCAAATTGCCTTCACTTTCCTTGTCCTTCAGTATAACTTCAGTCTCTATTATTTTCTTTTTCAAATGTCAGTCGCTCGTTTTCCGCTGCTAGTCGTTCCTTTTCAGTAGCTAGTTTTTCACTTTCCATGGCAAGCTCTCTTACCTTGATTTCCTTCTCTGTTTCTAGTTCTTTATCTTTTGTCGCCCTTTCTAGTGCCAATTCTCTATCTTTGATTTCTTTTTCCCTGCAGCTAATCTTTGTTTTTCTGTAATTCTCTAGATTCTAGTTCAGCTTCTTTGGCCGCTGCTCTTTCTTCCCGCTGCTGAGCTTGAAATTCTTTAAATTCCGCTTTCGCCCATGTTTTTAGTTCCTGACCGGTCAAGTCGGACTTCTCCCCCTTATCCATAAAATCTTGCAATGACTTGACATGTTGTCTTAATGTAATGCAAATTATATAGATGAAATAGAAAATATCTGCGCGCAATGCACACTCGACAAAATGCAAAAGCGTTATGAAGATAGCAGTAAATTCGTCAAAATATAAAATGTTGAACGAAATGCCAACAAAATTAACAATGTTGTAAAACAAAATTAACGCGCAATGCAGCAAGTCTGGCGCGAAATAAATATCGTCCTAACTCGTTTTAATATGTAAACTCCAGAAAATGGGTAGAAAATATACTGAGTATAAATGATGTCACGCAACAAGACAATTACACCGTTACAAGGGAAGCAAAAGAAACGTAGCGCAGACGCACAAAGCTAATCACATGGAAAAGACACACAGTGAACTGATAGCTAACAAACCGATACAGACTATTACCACACAACACGTGTACTAACTAACCGCGAGATCGACGCAAAACAAAATTTGCAACGAACTGACAACCGTTGGTACAGAACGTATCCTTGCGCCATATAAACAAACTTATTTGACACTAGGATAGCCCAACCAACCGCCAATGAACTACAACGATAAAAAATCGGCCATAGAAATAAAATGCAACTTGAAAAGTAACCACCCCACTAGAATGTCAAAACAGCCACAACAAACAAACAAGTCAACTGGCCTGTGTATAAGGAGAAGAGTGATTGTAGCGCTCTCTATAGGTGCTGTTGATGTAGGTAGCCACGTGTAAACAGTATCTCCACTTTTCTGACGTCGGTATTTGCTGTAGTCTCCATCGGGCGAAAGGGGTAACGATGTGTAGTCCAAATGTCGTAACCAGTGATTAGTAATGTCCGGTATAGCTTTCCCGACTAAAGTTCGATAATGCAAGGCACAGATGTCCTGAAGGATTTTGAGTGGTGTAAAGTGCAGATATCCTGATAAAATTTCAGTTGAGTAAGGCAGCGATGTCCTGATACAATTTCAGTGGTATAAGGTACAGATGTATGTAACCAAATCCGTGCTTGCAATGCTAGACGTGCAAACAAACATGCCGTTAAAAATGTCCAGACGTGCTGACAAACGTAACTTACGCCGTTAGACTAGAACTGCATGAGCGTTGGCCATTAGCGAAGCACCAGTTCGTCATGCCGATCAAAACACACTGCGACAAATAATATAAATTTAATGACTTGGGCAGCTGGATGTTACAACGTCGCATATAAATCTAGGTGGCGTACTGACATATGTAAGTTACTCACAGGTAGAAGCTCCTGTTGTCTTGCGCACCTCGTGTCTGCCATACAACGCCTTAGGAGGGTTAACATGAACATTTGCAATTAAATGTGAGAATCAAACAGCTCGTCAATGTAAAACGTCAAATGGCAGGTGCTGAGAAGCCTCAACCAAGCGGAAAGAATAAGTCGACTCCGTCAGACGTTGGCAGTTGGATCTTCCTTTATTGCTGCAGCACGCATGCTTGGTACAAAAGCTTGGCAAAGACCATAGAACAAAATACTGGGCCTGTTCTGGCTAGGCGGAACATTATCAACAATTATAATAAGAACCGAGATCATGCACAAAACAAGCTCTGCTTCAAATTATATATATAGTCCTTGCCCGTCAACACGGCGACCTTCTCTCTATCTGTTCTCTTCTAAGAGTCCTTCCAACGTTTCTCTGATATCGAGTTTCTGCACTCATTTCCATATTCAATTGTGGCTTGGATAAACGTTGCCTCCACACATTGTCTCATCCATCTCCATGTATTAACTCAGCCATCAGTACGATTTAATGCTAATACTTCGACAACCTATACTTCTCACATTTACATAAGCTGCCGCTCTTATCAACCTCCCAAGTCCGTCTGATCTTGTTGTTGTTGACAATCTTTCGTGACGTTTTTGTCTTTTTACGTCAATCACTTAGTTCCCACAAGATTTGGGTTATGGGATTCTGTGCTACTTCTCTTTTGCATCATTCTGTCAGCGCTGCTACTTGGCAATAATGATGATGACATAGCGGCTGCACTGAATGGCTAGACAAGGAAGCACCGTAGTAACCTCATGAAGTAGCTGTCATCACATGAAAGGTCCAGTGCAGTACGCCACAAGTCATCGGTAACAGGCCTCATCGCGTGTATCGAGTCTTCCAGCAAGATACCGTCTTCTCAGGGAGGATGGAAGGTGTTAGTTCCGACTTAACGGTTTCCTGGAACCTCTCTTCTGTGACGGCTTTGAATGTCGACCCACCCTGTTCACAATACGTCAAAATGTCTCTAGTGTGGCCGGTTAGAGAACTGATACTCTGTCGCTAGTAGACCATTTTACATATCTAGGATCAGAGGTAAATAGCAAATTATCCCTCGATCAGGAAATCAACATCAGGATTGGCAAGGCAGCAACAACAATGAACATGTTAGCAAAAAGAGTCTGGGAGAACAGGAAGCTTACTGCCAAAACAAAAGTCCTCGTCTACCAAGCCTGTGTCCTTAGTACTCTTCTTTATGGCAGTGAAACCTGGACAACTTACTCACGCCAAGAGAAACGTTTAAACAGCTTTCATATGCTATGTCTACGAAGAATATTTGGTATTAAGTGGCAAGACAAAATCACAAATACTGAAGTATTGAAAAGATCAGGTTGTGTGACGGTGTATTCCATGCTCAGTCTTCGTAGACTTAGATGGATAGGCAACGTTAGGAGGATGGATGATAGTAGAATACCAATGGACATCTTTTTTGGTGAATTAGAGACAGGTAGGAGATGTCAGGGTCGGCCTCTACTACGATACAAAGATGTGTGTAAGCGGGACATGATTGAATCAGGCATTGATAATGCACATTGGGAGCACGTCGCCGCTGAACGTGTTGCATGGAGGGCAACTATCAGAAATGGAATAAAGACAAAGGAGAAAATGATTGCAGATAAAGCACACACAGAGCGTGAGAGACGTAAGATGGTGCACAATGGTGGAAATGACCATGTTTTCACATGCATCAACTGTGGGCAAATATTTGCAGCAAGAATTGGCCTTACCAACCACACTCGCCACCGCCATGGATCGTAGTTATTAAGCCTTTTTGAAGCACAATGTACCAAACTATCGTCTGTCAAGACGGAAAGGTGCCAATGAACATGTTTTACTTTATCCAGTGCTTTAGTATAATCCATAAAGCACAAATATATGTCTTAATTTATCCCTATTAATCTTTCTAATAGTGTCTGTAATATATATATTGCATTGTTTATCCCCTTTCCTTCCACAAATCCACACTGTTCTTCACCAATTTCCATTTTGTTTAATTTTCTTTGCATTGTAATTCTGAGTAGAAACTTAATGACATGGTTTATAAACTCCGTCGCCTCCCCCCCCCCCCAACCCCCTCTCCCCGCATATCCTTTATAGGACATCGCTGTCAACATCAGCATCTTTCAGCTGATTGTTAATCGTTCGAAAATCTGCGCATTCAATTGCTTCTGGTCCTTTTGGTATAACTATACATACAGATTTCAGCACATCGCTTGGTAGAGATATCTACTGATGTAGATATCATTCAACATTTTGGTTAATATATCTACTCCAAATTCTCCGATTACTTCGAATTCTTCTATTGTGATTCCATCTGGCCCAGCTGTTTTTCCTTTCTTCATATACTTGATAGCGTCAGTGACATTTTCTTTTCTACATCACGCCTCGAATGCCAATGTGTGCATCACAAATGGCGCTAGCCACACTTCGTAAACTTGAAAGAGGTTATTTACTTTTTTTTTTTAAGTTTGTCTAATCAATGTGACACAAACAGCAAGAGATCGAGCTGCCCCGCTATTTTAATCTATGAGCAGGTGGTGGATGGAGTGTGAGAGCAGTCGACAGATTGTTGTTGGTTATGGTCTGCACTCTGCGGCGATAGGCAGATGATATCATCAGTAGAGACAATGACTATGGCCACCGACTAGTTCAGTCACTATCCAGAAGGAAAGCAATGGCAAACAACCTTCTGCAAAACTTGCCAAGAAACCGTAACAACCATGAAAGAAAACATAATAAGAATGAGATCTGGTGGCGAGACCCCTGGCCAGGCAGATCAGATAACACTGGGGAAGAGTGTGACACAGGGACCAGTACTAGTAATCATGATGACGGAGTTACTCCTTACTACGTTACCAAGGAAATCCCCTGTGTCAGACTAAGAAACAGAGTGAAATTAGGAATGTGGAATGTGAGAAGTCTGTATGATGGGAAGATTAAAGTAGTATGTGATGAGATAGGGAGGTTAAATATTAAAATTTTAGGAATTAGTGAACATCGCTGGAGAGGCAAGGGACATTTTACAACTGAAAATGGAAGTCTTTTCATTTATTCTGGTAGAGATGTCGCAGGCCAGAGTGGAGTGGCATTTTATTTAGATAAAACAACTGCAAACGCTTTAATGGGATATAACCCAGTTAGTGATAGAATCCTCACTATTAGACTTAAAGGCCGTCCAAAAAAACTTAACTCCTATGCAGATATATGCACCTACTTCAGCAGCAGAGGAGGACGAAATAGAAGATTTTTTACAACATACTGCAAGTCACATTAAATGAGATTGGTCACAATGATATAGCAAAAATACTGGGAGATTATAATGCAAAAGTAGGTACGGGAAGTGCTGAAAATGAGAGACACGTTTTAGAAAAATTTGGATTGGGAAATAGAAATGATGCAGGTGACAAATTAATTGAATTGTGCACATAAAATGAGTTAACGATAGCCAACACACTTTTTAAACAACACCCAAGAAGGCTCTTCACATGGATGTTCCCGGACAGTATTACCAAATATCAGATAGATTATAGTTTAATACAAAGAAGATGGAGATCAAGCATAACATCTGCAAAAACTCTACGAAGTGCAGACTGTGATACTGATCATCAGTTATTAGAAGCAGATCTGAAATTAAAACTAAAAAAGCTTACCCGAGGAGCAAGGCCACTTCGTTTTGAACTCACAAAAATACCAGACGCATACAACGTAGAAGTTAGAAATCGTTTTGGGGTCTTGGTGTCTGTACAAGAGGAAATGACACCTGGTGAATTGGCAGTAGAAGCTAGAGATATCTTGATAACTGCAGCCAAAGATTTAATTCCTACCAAGAAAAAGCATTTTAAGCCACGGATTACATCAGACACGTTAGAATTAATAAAACAAAGAAGAGAACTGAAACAGAAAGGGGGTGAATCCGATAACAGCAGGATGATGTATAAATCTTTAACTCGAGAAATAAGGAAGAACACAAGAAAGGACAAAAATTCAATATATACAAGATTGCTGTACCAGAATAGAGCAATATCATAAGACAGGGAGAGATTACGATATTTTCAAAGAAATTAAGTTATTGACAAAAAATTTTCAACCTCAATCGAATGTTATATGTGAAAAGATGGGAAATACCTTAAAAGAATCTAGACAAATTCTAGAAAGATGGCAGGAGTATTGCAGTGGAATGTATTATATGAGTGACAGTGAGGAGATGAATGAGATACATGGCCAAGGACAACAGAGACAGAACCTGAACCCTCATTGGATGAAGTTGCATGGGCAATAAGGAACCTGAAGAATGGTAAATCACCTGGATGTGATGAGATACCGGCTGAACTAATTAAAGAAGGAGGAGAAGAAAGCATTCAAATTTATCACGCATATGTAAAAAGATATGGGAATATGGTATATGGCCAAAAGATTGGAAGAGGACTATTTTCATACCAATACCAAATAAGGGCAACCTGAAATTATGCACCAACTATAGAACTGTTGCCTATATCAGTCATGCAAGTAAAATTCTACTAAAATCATAACGGAAGACTTCGTAAAAAAAAATAGATGAAGAAATTAACGTAGTTCAAGCTGGATTTAGACAAGGAAGAAGAACAAGAGATCACATTCTCAATATGCGTTTAATAATAGAGAAGTGCAGAGAATTTAATGTAAATCTATTCTCATGTTTTCTGGACTATTCAAAAGCATGACAGTGTACAACATCAGAAACTTTAGGAAATCATGAGGAATATGGGCTTTCCATCACTTCTAATACAACTCATAAGAATGCTTTATCTAGAACAAAAAGCAGCGGATAGAATAGATGGTGAGATATCAGACTGGTTCAACATCAAGCAAGGAGTCCGTCAGGGATGTGAGCTGTCCCACTATTTGTTTAACCTGTATGCCGACAATATAATGAGAAATGTAAGAGACGATATAAACAGGGAGCTATATGATGCCCTAAATATCGGTGGTCATGACTGTGACATGATGGATCAGAACCCCACATGCCGAGTTCAACACATTTATAAAAATACTTTAAGTCGGAACGGAGACCATCCTGATAGCAGGGCTATTATTAGAATAGAATGTTCCAGAACGTGATGGGGGAAGGCAGCGGTATGCGCTTGTCTTTTCATTGGCTAGTACGTGATCGCCCACGCTATTCACTAGGCCACATTTGAAAATCTAGCAGTTTGACGCGGGATTCCAACCGGAGCGGTCGCTAGTTTGTGATGTGATGACCCAACAATGCCCTTAAAGATTCCGTAAAATATTGTTCTCTGGATAACAGGTACCACATTAAAACATACTTTAATGTTGTGATTATGCCTAGTGAACGAAAGAGAAGAATATATGAGTATTTTATGAAGAAAATGTGAAAGTGAAAACAAAACTTCTGTGCGCCAGTATTCTGAATACTGCTTCTTCAACCTTGACAGGTCTTCTACGCTGTACACTCCAAGTGCATATCATCCCCCTGTTGTGACTGGTTGCGTATGCTTGATGATTGTATAGTACACTCAATGCAAATTCGCAAACCCCTTGTGCATTCTTAATGCCTGGCATGACTCATTCTTCACCCAACTGTACACGGCTTTTGCGAGTTAACATTTGGCAGTCTGAATTGGAATGTGTGATATAAACATGTACAAGTTCCTTTGTAAATGCTGAGAATGTTGGAGTGAGTGAGCTGGTGATTTGATGAATAGTCTCTCACATCTAGTAGAAGAAAGATGCTTCAATATCCATATGTAAGCAGGACGTGTCTGGCACGCCAGAATTGCAAAGTTCATGTGATGCCTGGTGGCTAAATTACGCTCTATAGAATTAATATAATTTATCTCTGAAAGTATTACACTGGTACCTCTACTGATGGTTGGTTCATATAAACTAGTTCCTAAACAGACAATAAGGATGTGAACCTGTGTCTTAGTCGGCTGAATATACTGTATGGCTCATGCAAATTTACAAGGACTAAACATGTTTTTCCCATGTGTGCTTTGGTGCATATGATAACAATTGCTAATGGAAATTTGGCTTCTTTTACCTACTGTAGTAGATATGGACAGTACTCAGTAGGGAAAAACACATGATGATGATGTACTTGTGAGCCAAGTCTGGTCTGAAAAGGGTGAGGTCTGGCATTGCTGTGTGCATATGGAATAGGACATTCATGCACCAACATCACAACCATTGAAATGGATGTCTGGTCTGCTAATTGGATAAATGCCATTATTTTAATACATATTGCATATTGCAGTTGTAAATGCCTATTTTCCATTTCCCTCAATATGCCTATTCATGTGCTGATTCACAATGCCTGTCTCATGTTGCTATGTCACAATGCTTGGTCATGCTGCTTGCCTTATAGTGCTTGCTTCACTGTGTCTGTTCCTCATTGTGCCCAGGTCTACTGTGGTTTAAACATTGAAAAACATACACACATAAAATGCTTGTAATTTTGTAGGCTACCCCTGTCTCAGCATATAGTCTTGTGATTACCACAGATAAAGGTGAATAATGAACACATATCAGACTGTGTAGAAGTGGTTTAATTTCCTAGCATGTCGCTGATAAACAGTCCAGGTTTCACAAGAATATAGTAGTGTGGATATTACAACTGCTTTGTGGACTTTAAGCTTTGTTTGCAGGCTTATTTAATTTCTGTCCCATACATGCTTTTACAGTCTGCCAAAGGCCGCGCTGGCTTTGGAGATTCTTGCATTCACTTCATCATCAATTGTGGCAGCTTGTGACACAGTGCTGCCAAGATAGGTGAATTTGTCCACAACACTTAGTCTAAGGCCGTTCACTTTGATTACTAGGCACAGTGTCATTATATATATATATATATATATATATATATATACTATATATATATATATATATATATATATATATATATATATATATATATATATATATATATATAATATATATATATATATATATATATATATATATATATATATATATATATATATTATATATATATATATATATATATATATATATATATATATCAACTATCACCCATACTGAACCATTCAAATATACCCATGTCCGCAAAACGATAGGTAATAAACAGCATATTTACACCAACCCTATGCTATCAATCTCAAACTTGGACGTTATCCAAATTACACCTTCGCAAAATCAACTTCTGCGAAATTAGATGCCTGAGGAGAGCTGCCAACTTAACAATCCGCAGACCGAGTAAGAAATGCTATTATCAGATAGACTGTGGGATCAACAACTTGTGCCACATTTATTGAAAGACAGAAGATCAAGTGGTTTGGCCATGTCGTTAGAATGCAACACCAGCAACTACCATCACTGGCCTTACATCAAAGATCATCTGCGACGAGACCACGAGGACGTCCAAGAAGAAAATTGATTGACGACATCAAAGACATTGTACAACCACACGGTATGACACTATCCAGTGCCGCCCACCGGGCGCTGCGACGCAAATTATTCCTCCCCACGACGCTTGACGGCAGAAGTGACAGATGATGTTGATAATGATGATGATGATGATGATGAAAATATATATATATATATATATATATATATATATATATATATATATATATATATATATATATATATATATATATATATATATATATATATATATATATATAAATTGCTCTATAAAATCTTGCCAGCCTCCATGGTCTAGGTGTTACACGACTTTCTCCGTAATCCCATATACTCACGTGAGTAAAGGATGTGCGTGAGAATTGGTGGTGGTTCTCTCCGCGTTCGGTAACTTACGGGGTATGTGAGTCGGCCGCTAAGAAAGCAATGGCAAACTACTGAGCATAATCTTGCCAAGAAATCAACAATCAGCTGAAAGATCCTGATGTTGACATCGATGTCCTGTAAAGGATGTGCGAAAAAAAAAACATTTTAAAAAATAAACATCTTGCCAAAACCTTTCAATCTATTGTGATTATCACTAGATTATAATCACAGGACTTAATTCCCGAACCCCACATTCCAGAATTAGATGCAAGTATCCCCCAACTGGTAATACTATTTCTTAAACATCTTGTCAAGTACATCGCTACTGTCTTTTAATATCAGTTTTGCAATAAAAAAGCTGTCGAAAGGCAATCTTGTATTTAGTGCTCATGTGATAGTAGATACAGATGTTCATAGATGAGTTTATGGACTCCAGGGCAAACCCAATACTGCAGACAGAGATAAACATGTTCCTGTATTTGCCTCCGATGGAGAACTCCGGCTCTACAATCATGCAAGTGATTATCAGACAAACGGGGACGAAACAGGCGAGGAAAAGTCCAGAAATAAAAATCACCATCTTGGCGACCTTATGGTCGCGACTTGTTGCACTTTCAGATTGTACGTTTCCAATTGACATTTGCCGCCATTTTAATTTGAGTCGAAGATTGACCACCAATGTTACTGTACACACCAGTATAATTCCGAAAGCACTGAGTTGTACGAAGACATTACTGATAGAAAACATGATGCTTTCAACTTGCTCCCGGTCGTCTGTGAACACTAGACCAATGAGAGTTTTGTTTCTGACGTAGGAAAATTTGAAGTCCAGTCTGTTGGCGTAATATACGGGTACCACGTTAATCATCAGGACAACGAACATGATAACTATGATGGTTGTGACTCTTGTATGTGTCAATATCGTCTTCACCTTGTGGGAATAGTAAAGTTATATATATATATATATATATATATATATATATATATATATATATATATATATATATATATATATATATATATATATATATATATACACAGACAGAGGGAAGCAGGGGAAGAGGCCTATCATGTAAACGATGAACGCAGGGAATAACAGAATCCATGAGGATATCGATATATGAAGCCCATAAGCGGGCACTCTCCTCGCTGTTTATGCTTCACCTCGACACCGCAAGGTACAAGAGGAACATGATGAGATGAGATTATATATATATATATATATATATATATATATATATATATATATATATATATATATATATATATATATGTCAATCTGACAGACAGTCAGTCAGACAGGCAGACAGACAGATAGACAGACAGACAGACAGTCAGACAGACAGACAGAGCCTCCGTATATGTCTGTCTGTCTGTCTGTCTGTCTGTCTGTCTGTTTGTCTGTCTGTCTGTCTGTTTGTCTGTCTGTCTGTCTGTCTGTCTGTCTGTCTGTCTGTCTATCTGTCTGTCTGTAACAGTTGTTGAGGATTATTTAGTAATAATAGTATATTTCGATAAATTATCATTTATTTCGAGAAAAAAAATATGTTTCTGTGAAAATGAAAATTATAGTACACTTCTATCTTACCCCGTGTGTCACAGTAGTGTGACATATTGACAGACTGTCAAACTTTGTCAAATAATTATAATTTCGTTTAAAATACCATTTCTCCGCATTCTCTTGTCATATTCCGTATTGTCCAATCCTAATCTTGGCATTCAGCTCGCCCATAACAATTATGAAACGTTTATTTTACTGATAACTGTAGCACTTTGAAGTAACATGTAAATGTTTCCTTAACTGATTCATCCACTGATTTGCAGATATGCAACACTGATCACATTCATGTTTACTTTATTTGTACGGTTCTTAATATAACGTCTATCGTCCTAGAACCATTCATCCATCATATGCCATGCCGATAAGCGTGGGAGGTCATGTTTCGCCATCTCACTCGATCACCAGAGTCGTGGATCAGCTCCATGTTTCTATCTCTACCATGCCACGTGGCCAAGCCATCAAGGTATTTACTTATCGGTCTTCCTCTTGGTCTCTTCCTTTCGATCTTGCCAGTTGTCACCATGTTCTCCAATTGTTTTTCTAGAACGCACTGCTTTCCAATCTGTTAGTGCATTATATGCCTCTTTACATAGAAATTGGACCACGATTTCACTGTGATCGACATGTTTCTTTGTGCGACCTCAGAAAAGAGTTGTTTCATCTATATTTAAAAGCTATGTTGCCTTCTCTCGTCCATCGCATTTCGTACAATTCTTAAATGCTAATTTCGAACTATTTTATTTTCCCGCCCATGATCCCCGCCCTGTTTTACCCAATGCATATCGAAGAAAGTCGTCGATCCCAACGCATGACCACATGTTTACACAGCGGGTCATACTTGTTCTAGGATAAGAGCCTCCTTTTTTCTTGCTTATCTGATTTGCTCTTAATTTCTTGTCTATAATCTTGCATATGATTGGTTGGATTTTACAGCTAACATTTGTTATGACAACTGAAATCCAGTCTCATGACAACCACGCTTGACCTGATGGTTGGAACACAAGAGGAAGAACCAGTAACACTGCAAACGTAGGTTTAGGCTGAAAGAGTGAACGAATGAACGAATACTAAATAATAAATAGAAAACAAAAAGGTATATAGTTCGCAACACAAACTAAACATTATTGACATTCGACATGTGACTGACTGGGAACAAACCTTAAGGGGCATGGTTACACAAAGACACCTCTCCAGGGTGATAAACGCGGTGATACAGCTGGTGACACGTGTAAATGTGACGTGTACCCAGGCTCCCGTCAAATACTGAAACTCTATTGGCTCGAAAGGCAAGTCTAGGCGATTGAAGGCCGGATTGTAACATAGGTTTGTCCATATCAGCGGTACTAGGCAACCCAGGTCAGACACTGCCAGACCTTTGTAGATAGAGAAATTATAATCATGCAATTTATATATTGAAAATTCGATAATTATAATTTTACTCTTTCACATACTCATACAGGTCAGAGCGTCTGTGACCAAAAAAAAAAAAGGGGGGGGGGCGTTCCAAATCAGCTGCAGGCGATTTGGATGTAAAGCGCCTTATGATGATTTTTAACAATGATATAGGCATCGTTCGTTCAGGAGGCAATGGCAAACTACTGAAGCGAAATCACAAACAGCTAAACAACGCTTTGGTTGATTACGACGTTCTGTAAATTACATATAACTAACTATTAACACACGTGTATACACACACACACACACACACACAAACACACACACACACACACACACACACACAGTTACTCTACAGATTATCCTCATTTCACATGGGATCATTCAGTCCATAAGTGCTCGGATCCTCTCCTCAGTAAATCCCGCACCGTGTAGCGGCTAACGACACCAGTTCTGTGTTGGTTTATTAATATGCTTTGGTTTCCTGCATAGTGTTGTTGTTTGGCAATACCTCTTTTACCTTGCTGTTATCGCAGCCAGACCATGGTTGTAGATATCAGTCAAAAGTATTAAAGACGGTGGAATGAATTTACGGGTAACTAGTAGGACATGAAAGTTTACGTTTACACCGCCATGGTGACAGAAGACACCCATAGGAAAGTCCCCTTTTGCACAAGAATGCACTAAAGGGAAATATTAATTTCACATAGAGATTGGCGTCATCACTAGAGATGACACGTGTTGACAACAGAGATAGAATGGAATAACAACCGAAAAGGAAAAGACACAGAAGATCAGAGAAGACAAGAAAACCAATCAGGATAGTTATGAAAGTTGCTTGAGTTTGCCACATGGCTGGCGGTACATGTTGCATTGATATTTTTAACGATTTTGAACTTTACATCGGTTGTTCAACGTCCGTGTTTGTCTTTAAATCGGATGCAAGAAATGATCGAAATGAATTCGTCACAGTTGAGTATGTTTGATCTTCGTTCGTATCGCTTGAATTCTGCTGCCCTGTTTGTCAAATTGTGATGGGGTGCATCAACCGGTTGTTATTCACAAGAGAGGAATGACGACAACGAATGAGAATCGAAGTTTGGAACTCGTGAACTAAAGTAGCAACACCGGAGGCTATGCCAGGAGCCACCACTGACTTAATACAAACAAATCATACTATTTCAAGTGGCGTTTGTGTGGTAATTTGATGCCGTTCTGGCTTTTCGCCTGGACGGAGTGACAACATCATTATAAAACTTGGTGACCACTAAGCGTCAATCCTCAGTGTGTAGAAGTCGCAAGCAGGCCAATATATGTCTTGGGATGAGAAGTCCAATCGTCGGAACACGTGAATAATTAACGGCATTAATTATGCCCCACTATTTTGATGAAATTGATCTAAGCCATCGGGGATATGGCAGGTAGTCTTTTGCGCACTTCCCCCACCTCCACTTCAACTGCATGCTGACCCTGCCACTACCCAAAGAGAATTGACGCCAGTAATAGGGGAGGGGGTATTTAAGTCCCATTTCTGGATGGCAACCATCTAGGTCACGATATAAATCGCTATTATTGGGTTTTACCGCCATCGAAGTGACGTCACAAACACGGACCAGATATGACTTATATTTCCAAATCTTACGCTCATTGGTACTTCCGGACGATGTGTGTGCATGTGTATGGCAGGCGCACGGGAGGGTGTGCGTGTTTTGTGTGTGTGTGTGTGTGTGTGTGCGCGCACGCGCGTGTGTGTGTAGGATGCGGAAGGGTACGCGAACCGGGCCGACTGTCAGACGGGGCGGACATAACCGGTGGTGGTAATCGATGATCGGTGATCGAACTAGAGATCTAACGCACTACGTCGGACAACAAGGCTTGTACAACCCCATTACCATGGTGCTTACATGCATGCTGAAAGCAATATGTTCTTAAGAATATCATACACTTACAACCGAGATGGCTTAATGGAATGTCATACCGCGATTCCAGACATGAGAAATGTCTCAACGTTAAGAGTGACAGCCGTCTCGGATGAATAGCTGTAATACCACATATAGATCGGTATGCTGTGCCCCAAGGATTCTAAAGATGTATACCGCATGTCTCTGTGTATGTGTGATTCTGTCTATTTATCCTTCTGTCTATTATTCTGTCTATCTTTATGTCTGACTTTATATCTCCCTTTATATCCGAGGACGGATTAAAAGAGCAATGAAGGTATCTTGAAATATACAAAGAGGAGGATACTCATCTTTCTGAGAGCATTCTGGTGAGAAAGATAAATCTGGCGTATGTCGTCAAAACGGGAAGTTGGAGGAGAGGGGAGGCTGTGGGAGACAAGAGAGAAAATGCTGGGCAGTTTGACATAACTTGGATAAAAATCTTTATCAGAAATTTTGCAAACTGACGAAGCAAATCGCATTCTTGTTTCTGCCTTACTGCAGGAGAATCAAGGTTCTTTTATTTTTTTCAATCCACATTGTTCAATAAGAAGCCTGGCATCCTTGATGTTATGTTATGTTATGTTATGTTATGTTATGTTATGTTATGTTATGCTATGCTATGCTATGCTATGCTATGCTATGCTATGATATGCTATGCAATGCTATGCAATGCGATGCCATGTTATGCTATGTTACGTTGTTTTATGTTATCACTATCGACATAGCCGCATATTGGGTATTCCCCTGCTTTCTCAGACCTCCAATGCAGTAGCCATCTAAAAGTATGTCAACTCGCTGTTCCCATGGGGTGTTGGATGTAATGGCTTCTCTCTCGCTCTTGAAGGTGACATCCTTGATATTTGTTTAGTGTTGTCAGATATAATATTGGCGATACTCGTAAAATAACGCAACTAATCTACGTTTTGATGGGTATTGCGTACACGCAAGCTCATGATAGTAAAATCAATACTCGATTCCGTCTAGAATCTAGATATTATCTGTAGACAATCTTTAGATCACAACATTATCGAAAAATTAACTTACCCAACAAGCTAATGTTGACCACGTCTTTGAATCCTGTTTTCAGAAAACAGACAATGTTAATGATATTTGCCACAATGCCGAAACAGGAGATAATCTCAGACAGAACAGCAAAGAAGATCCACTGGAAGATTTCTCTGGTGTTATCGCTGATTAAACCATGATAAAAATAGTCCACAAGAAAGTCTGTTGTCGTTTTAGGTGTCACACTTGCATTGTTTGCTTCCATTAACCTCTTACTCTTATACACCCAATGTGAGTTATTAACTTGCCAATCTTATCTTGCTAATTATGTCAGGAAATCAAATGTAAAAACAACAAATCATAAATAGCGATAGAAATAACTCAGTTATCCACCACATAAAATTAAGTAACTGAGAAATAGCCAAATCTTACATTTATAATATATTTATTATCGTAATGGATAGAACATACATGAGGTTAGAGTCTTAGCTTGCTAATTATGTCAGGAAAACAAACGTAAAAACAACAAACCATAAATAGCGATAGAAATAACTCAGTTATCCACCACATAAAATTAAGTAACTGAGAAATAGCCAAATTATAATATATTTATTATCGTAATGGATAGAATATACATGAGGTTAACCCTGTCCTGTTTATAGTAAAGTAAGAAGTAGTTAAATGCGATGGTGATCTTGACTGTCCACAGCCTTCTGTCTTTTGTGTTGCAAATCATTTCTCATACTGACGTTCCCCCATGCCATGATGTTAAACTGTCTAGCATCTTCTATGTTGCTGCACCTCTGCCTTTCTTACCCTCTAGCCTTCCCGTTGTAACGACATACTCAAGCTTACCCCTTCTCATGACGTATCCAAAGATTGTGTACTGTTTTCTTTTGATGCGAGTAACCAGTTCTCTTTGTGAGTTAAGTTTCTCATTATTCTTCCATAAAACCACATCTCGGCAGCTCCTACATATTCCTCAATTGTTTGATCATTGTGAATAATAAATAATAAATTGATTTGCGTACATATATGAGGATTGACTCAATATAGCTCTTTAAAATGATTTTCCTCACTCTGAATTTAGCGATGTTCATTAAACAAAATCGGTGCCTCGAAAGGGACACTTGACAATCTCGCTGGCTAGCAAGGCTTCTATCTAGTCAATGGAATACTGTGACTTCTCCATTGTTTCATCATGTCGTTTTCTTTTTTTTTTAAATGTAAAGGTCTATTTCATACACCTTAAGGCGTACTAGGTATACCATTTTTGCCTCGTATTTAACATTCAAATCTGCATTCGATTGGTGATGCAGTCCAAATCACGCTTGTCAACTTTACTTCCTGGAACACCTCCAGGTTCCCAGTTTAGGATTGCCTGACCTGGGAGATCCCAGGTCAAATTCAAACACGCATGCTGCATGGAGATAGATCACAAGATCGCCATGCCGGCAGGCAGAAGTCCAGGCAATATGCTAACGCTGTACCCAAGTTTATAATACGGGCGAATAAATCAAATACTGCCACTACTGTCTACTTATACAATATGTTTTCCCATTAAACCGGGTACGAATCTGTTGTTCTTTTTTTTACAACACCTTAAGTGATTTTTTAAGTGAAAAGTATACACACATTCCAGTAACTTCACAACGAACCATTCACACACATGCATAATGAGCGATTCAATAATGATGCCCAAGAAGGTCCAGAATGACCACATACAATGTGAGGGGCTCGATACATTTAACACATCACTGTTAGTCAAGCCAACTTTTATCTATGTAGCAAAGCACTCAGGCTGAGAGGCAACGAGCGAGCCGATCAGTTGGTGAACATGGCTATTATTGAGATGAGAAGTGCAATGGTTGGGTTAGGTATCATCAGCGCAATAAGAGAAGTGGACGATAGATAGCGTTAAGGAAACAAGGGAATCTGCGTCCTTTTCCAAAAAGAAACAAATTTGAGTGAAGCGGGGATCATTATAGAATTAAACAGGTAAGGAAATATATATATATATATATATATATATATATATATATATATTATATATATATATATATATATATATATATAATATATATATATATATATATATATATATATATATATATATATATATGTCACACACACAAACACACACACACACACACACACATATATATATATATATATATATATATATATATATATATATATATATATATATATATATATATATATATATGAACCATGCCAAATGTAGCCATCACACTTGGCCGGTTAAGGCAGATAAACATGGCCACCACATGGAAACAAAGCTTAACAATGGCGATCTGTCAGTCCTCTGTGTGTGTTGTTGTCGACTAAATATGGACCGTGGTGAGGAAAGTCAAGGGAGTTCGCCCTGTGTAAATATAGCTGATTTCTGGGCAGCCATTGTCTATCTAAAACCGTAAGTTTGAAATGATTAAGTTAATGGATAAGTTCTCTAAATTCCAGCCCGCACGATGATACGGTTTCGAAACAATGTTAGTGTAGTGGACACAGTGTGGGTGAATGCAATAGTCAGTGGAGATTGTAGGAATAAATAATATAAATAACTGTTAATGAGATGGGCTTCTTTGGGTGTTATGTGAATAGGTGTATAACAGATTAATACATAGAGCAATTCGTAATCTAGCATGGTGATACGGTGTTTGTCCATCAAGAATGAGGATGACCATTCAATTCATCCAGTGGGGTTGAAAGTATGGAGCCGTTGGTTCTAAGATGGCTGATAAGGCCAATTATGGCTCGAAATGTTCTTTGACGATGTCGGCAAAGATTGTTTGACGTTCCAGGAGGAGGATCTCCTGCAGTGGTTTTTCTGTCTAGCCTCTTTTTCACAGCTATTGCAGTCCTGGTTGCTTCACAAGTGACTGCACCCTTGCGTAATGATGTACGCCATGAATTTCTGTCTTTGGCAGCAGTTTCACATGTGTCAAGATGAATTCCAAAAGCTGTCGGTGAGATTTTCAGAGTGTCTTTAAAGCGTTTCTTCTGGCTGCCTTGAGATCGTTTAACACAACGCAGCTCGCCGTAAAAGTTCGTTTAGGGGGCCTGCGATTTGGCATGCGAGTTAATTGGCCAGCCAAGCGAATCTGATTCTTTATTAGTAGAGTGTGAATACTGGGCATGGACGCTCTTTCTAGAACTTCAGTGTGTGGGATCTTGTCTTGCCATTTAATCTTCAATAGCTTCCTAAGGCAGACTGTGTGGAAGTGGTTTAATTCCCTAGCGTGTCGCTGATAAACAGTCCAAGTTTCACATGCATATAGCAGTGTGGATAATACATTTGCTTTATAGACTTTCAGCTTTGTTGCAAATTTATTCCATTTCTGTCCCATACATTCTGGTACAGTCTACCAAAGGCCGCGCTGGACTTGGAGATTCTTGCATTCACTTCGTCAGCAATTGTGGCAGCTTGTGACACAGTACTGTCAAGATAGGTTAATGTGCCACAACACTTAGTCTATGACCATTAACCTTGATATTCGGCACGGTGTGATTAGTCCCTGAAACTGGCTAGTACATAACTACAGACTTCTCCAAGTTGATATTGAGCCCAAGGTTGGCACAGGCATATTATAAAGCTGAAACATTATGTTGCATGTCCGCCTCTGAGTTGGCGTATAGAGCGCAATCATCAGCAAACAGGAGCCCTCTGACGGTATCGCTGTTAGTTTTGGTTTTAGCTTTCAGCCTTCTGAGACTGAACAACTTTCCATTCATGCCGTAGTTGATGTCTATTGCAATGTCGTTGTTCTCGAAGACATTCGTCAGCATAGCTGAAAACATGAGACTGAACATTGTTCGTGCCAGAACATACGCTTGCTTCACTCCAGTGGTGACAGGAAATGGCTCAGACAGTTCACCATTTTCCAGTACGCTTGCCTGCATACCACCATGAACCGGTCCACCTGCCTTGTATATCTCTACTGGGATGGAGTTAGGACCAGGAGCCTTACCGCTGGAAATTTGCTGGATGGCTTTGTTTACATCCACTATGAATGGCAGGTCATCAAGTGTATCATTAGTGGGAACTTGAGGAAGGCAGTTGATGGTTTCATCATCGAAGATGGAAGTTGCATTTTAGATGTTGCTGAAATTCTCTGCCTAGCGTTAAATGATGTCTTTCTTATCGGTGACCAATGTTCCCCCATCTGCACTGGGGAGAGGACCTATGCCTGGTGATGTGAGACCATAGACCGCTTTCAGTCAGTCGTAGAAGTTTTTCACATCATGTCTGCCAGCAAAGCCTTGAATTTTATTAGCTGTGTTGCTCAGCCAGGAGTCCCGCATCTGCCGAAGTTTCTGCTACTTTTTTTTGCTATTTAAATGTTGGCTTCAGGTCATTCAAATATGCTTTGAGGAGAAGATGTTTCTCGGCCAGAAATTGGTTGATGTCTTCGGAATGTTCAACAAACCAGTCTTCATGCTTTCGGGAAAGGGGGATGAGAGGTGTGGGGTGTGGGGTGGGGGGGGGGTGAACTCAGGATTTCCATAGCAGTGTTGTAAATTATGTCCTTTAGGGCTCTCCACTCTGTTTCCACATCCCTTTTAGATGCAGCATTAGGATTGAGGAGGCATTCCAGCATATTTTCAAACGACAGCTGCATTGTTTTGCTGTTTTGGCGGGTGACGTTTAATTGCTTTATTTTTCTTTTCATTTTTACCCCTTGAGGACGCCGTTGAGGAGCGGCTGGCCGAGTGGCTAGAACGCCGGACTCTCATTCGGGAGGCCCGGATTCGATCCCTCGGTTAGGTGTCGGATTTTTTTCTGTCGGGGGCAAAAAGAAAATCCTAACCTGCACAGTTCGCGGCGACTGCACTAGCCAGGCGGCCTTTATTCCTCAGGCTCAAAGACCCCTCTGCCATACACCGCAGGGGAACTATATTGGCAGTAAATGACAGAGGACGCCGTGGTGATTTGATTTGTATGTTTATTTTCGTGATAATGAGACGATGGTCTGTCCAACATTCGGCACCAAACATGGATTTTGTCACCTGAACGTCTTGCCTGGCGCTCCTCCTGACAATGACATAGTCACTTAGGTGCCAGTGTTTCGAGCGAGGGTGCATCCACGATGTCCTATTTCTCGCAGGAAGAAGGAAAATTGTGGTGGTGATCAGGAGATCGTGTTCTGCACAGGTCTGAAGGAGGAGGAGTCCATTGCTGTTACAATTTCCGACTCCGTACTTTCCAATGATGCCACTCCAAGAGGCGGTGTCCTTGTCTACTCTGGCATTGAAGTCCCAGGGAGTATAAGTGTGTCTCCTTTGGGAACTGATGTTAACACGTTGTGCAGGTCCTCATAGATCTTGTTTTTGATGTCATCTTCATTGTTCATGGTTGGTGCGTAGATACTCACGATGGTTGCAAGCTTCTTTCATTTCAGCAAGGGTAACTTAATAGTCACAAGCCTGTCATTTATAGCCTTCAGAAATTCAGCTAGTTTGCCAACCAATGGCAAATCCCACACCGGATTGGCGTATTTCCTCGCTTTTCCTTCCACTCCAGAAGAATGTGTGGCCAGCACCTACTTCACAGATGTGGCCATATTCTGCAAGTCGTGTCTCGCTCAAGGCTGCAATGTCGATGTTGTACCTGCCCAGCTCTCTCCCAATCAGTGCTGTTCGTCTCTCTGGGCCCGAGGCGCCGTCTCTATCAAGTAGGGTGCGTACATCGTACATTCCAAGTTCCGATTGTCAAGGGAATATGGATTGCTCTTTTAGCTATACCTGTTTGTACTTTGTATGTCGACCGCAGTATAGGGTACCCTCCAACCGCAGCTAGGTGGTTAGGGTAATGATAGAGCAGGCAAAGTTTAGGGCACCTTTTATAGCCCCTTCCTCATGCTATGTAGGGTAGCAGTGCTTTCCTATAGAGGGCTGCTCAGTCGCTCAGGGGGCTTGTATGTGATATGGCTTGAAGGTGATATATGAAGTTGTATGAAGAATGACTTGCACGATGAATTGGATTAAAGTGAGGAAGAGTTGCGCAATTCGTCGACCTCACTCTCTAGCCTGAGTCCATCTGAGTCCAGTGGCAAGACATGTCAAGACGACCGGAGACGAATACAGGTGCAGCGGATGACCAGGGCGCTCTACGTGTCTTGCCGTTCTCATTACGCTCCACAACGCATTGCAGGTAAACGCCGTCTTGCCCGTTGCATCAACAATGAATTCTTCCGGGCAATCTGTCGAGTCCTGTCTTCACATACTGGGTAGGCATACTCTAGCTCACTGATTGGTTTGACACCAAATCGGCTACCCACGCCTGGTTTAGCCAGCCTGTCACAGCTGATGCCCGGGGGAGGGGGAGCGGCTGTCGCATACTGACAGCTACAAGGAGCCGCATGCGTGAGCTGGATGTCAGGCTTAGACCAATAGGGGATGGTCCCTAGAAAAGAGCGTGACAGTCATCCTTTCCAAAGGTACTACCAATGCCTGACACCCCGTACTCTCCTGATGATATATAGTGTGGATATAAAAAATTATCAAATGTGTTTCTGATGTTGAAATCAATTAGTCAGTGTGATTAATAATTTTGTAGTTTCCCCCAGGTAAATAGCTCAAGCTAGCAGAAATGTAATGTGTGAGCTATAAAATATATTTCACATATTAAATGTACCAAAGACTTAACTCAGAAGACTGTGTCATGCCACATGGTACATTACCAACCATGCTTGTACAGGATTACTTGTGTTATAATTAATCCTAGAGAAGAATGGCCGGTCTCTCTGGTCGAGGGGTTACAACACTTTCTCCGTAATCCCGTTTATCACGCAGAGTCTCGTAGCGGGCGAGAGCTGGGAGCGGTTCGACCCCCGCTGGTGACTTGCGGGATAACTGAGCCGGCCGCTCAGAAAGCAATGGAAAACTACTGAGCGTAATCTTGCCAAGAGATCAACAGACAGTTGAAAGATACTGCTGTTGACAGCGATGTTCTGTAAAGGTTATGCGAATTAAAAAAAAAGAAAAAAAGAAGAAGAATGAATACTCCTAAAGTCATTTTGAATGAAAGAAATCGTGACCATATGTGTAATATATAAAGTATTTATGCAACAGCGGTATTGTACATGACTGTTCTGTGACATTAATATGTTAGTGACTAACTGGACATGTTGTTAAACCGTGTGGGTTGTAAAAGGAGAGAAATAACAAACATTGTATATAGTGCTTAAGAGCAGATACCATGTTAACTAGGATAGCCTAGACGCCATAGATAAATCATTTTTTAATTGCATATCCTTTACAGGACATCGCTCTCATAGCCAGCATCTTTCAGTTGTTTGTCGATTTCTTGGCAAGATTACGCTCAATAGTTTGACTTTGTTTTCTCAGCGGCCGGCTCACATTCCCCGTAAGTTATCGATGCGATTCGAACCACTGCTGATTCTTACCGTTATCCCGTTACTGACGAGAGTATACGAGATTACGGAGAAAAGTCATAACCTCTAAGCCACGAAGCCGGCTAGATAAATCACTACAGGGCTCTAAATACTAAAATCATGAAGACCCATAGATTAACCAAGATGGTCACACAGTAAATGAATTTGTCATTTAGCAATAGTTGAAGTCTGGTATCACATCTAAAACAAGAATTCAGTGGCATTTGTGCTAGAAGGTGTGCCTGACTGTTAGTTGAATCATTGTGGCTGTTGTGCTAACTGAAGTAAAATATGACCTTTAAACCCACGTTCAACCTGCTAGTTTACAAAAGCATGTTGATAGCCCAGGTATGCTGATAACCCAAATGTGGGTAGAATAGTAATTTGCACGTTACATGTTTGCTTATAATATAATCATTACATGTTAATAGTTCACTGAATCTCATCATTTGCATTTGATTAAAAATGGCATCAGTTCAAAACAATGTATTCTCTTAGTGAATTTGAACACATAAGCCATTAACAAGATATTGCACGATTTATTGCTAGGCATATGTCTCTACATCTCGTCACGTGCAGACTGCAGAGTTAATAGATCATATGAAGTGAATAAATTAATTATAAGTATACTGACAGTTTCAGTGATTATGCGTTTTAGGCATTTCATTATAAATTATAATTCAGGTATTCACTACTTCAAAAGATGTATAACTGAATAGTATGCACCTGATAAGACGTAGAGTCATATTCCTGGCCATACATCGTGGAACATATCGTTTATAGATTCTATGTTTTGTTATTGCTCCTATGTTACTGCCGGTAGTTTCCTGTTGTGATACTCTTGTTATGTGACACGGGAAACAAAAGTAATAAAATAGACATTATTTATTTGATGCGATGGAACAAAGGTGCAAAATATCAAAAACGAAATAGATAGCTCAAGAGATGAGCATAATATAACCATGAAGTAACTATAATCACTCAGCAACCCGTCGCATGATATTGCCGCCAGTCAAAGCAGTAAGTGCAATTTGATCTTGCTTAATTTAAGCTTCCAACTGTTCTCTACTCAGTCCAATATTCGTAATCTCTATGTCAGTAGCAATACACATTTTAATACTGGGTTGTCTTTCTTTGAATATGTCCGCAGGCTTCACATCGTGTCGTGAAGTAAGTGATTAGAGGTATTTTTCGTTAATGATAGCGACATCTAGCAATTTATGCTGGATAAAGACATGTCCGATATCTTACAGTGTACCTGATAATAACTAATCTGTCAATTTACTGATGTCTGCTATTTTATTATGCGTGATATGTAATTACCTGGGTAATAGTCCGCTCAGAAAATCTCACCTACCGGCCCTGGGGTATTGTGTATGAATCGTCATCGAGTCGAACATTTAAACAATTGTCCAGAGCTCTCAGGTCGGCCCATCCTAAAATATCTGCAGGGAAGTAAAAGTCACCGGGGTGATAATGGTGACATCAACCACCCAGTACCGACCTGTCTATAAAACATGTGGGGCATGTATCATACACTCAGTACGTCTCGTGGTGTTTGAACGGGTCAACAGCCTCGTCCATCTGAATCCACAAAATTAGAAAAAAACTATATAATTATTATCGAACAATTAAAATAGCACCGTAGTTCACAGAATGTATATTAAGCAAGTATAAATTTAATGCTACACACAATAACATCGGATTGTATAGCCCGTTTTCGTATATTACGAAATAATAGGCGACAAGAGTGATTGTTCAAAACAATGTTTTCCCGTAGTGAATTTGAATAACGAAGACACAAACAATAGATTGCACGATTTATTGCCTGGCATATTTCGCTGCATCTCGTCAGGTACATACTGCAGAAATCACACAACTTACGTGAATTAACTAGATAAATCCTTCAAGTTGAAATATACACATAGTCGCACAGTAATGTCACTTATCTACCACGGTAATTTTAAGCTGACTAACATGTCTTTCTGTTTCACAATTCTGGCTTGCGTTGATAGATCATAATTGCTTCTGCAAACTTTAACAAGCGAGTATTTTGTGTGTTAAACAACACGCGAAGGGCAGTGTCTCTGTCCACCACATGGCCACTTTCGATAATGTGCCTACCGTTTAGCCCCCCGAATCAGGGTTACGTGAAGCATGGGTGCAGGTGGTGGATGAAGATGGAGAGCAGCCAACAGATAGTTGTAGGTTATGGTCTCCACCTTCACGACGGTAGGCAGAGGATCTCTATTTTGAGGAGACAATGGCTACGGTCACTGACCAGTATGGTCACTGCTAGGAAGGAAAGCAATGGCAAACTACCTTCTTTACAGATGCCAAGAAAATCATGTTGTGTGAAATCATCGATAATCAGAGAAACGGCGTAAATGGGTGCTCCATAGGAGCAACCTCGCCCGGTAGGGATAGTCATGCGCACCAGGTGACTCCAGACCGTCAACAGGCTACTAGGTGCAACAGATTAATATCATTGAAAGTAGGAACTTGGAACGTTAGAACAATGAATGCAGATGGAAAATTAGAAAACATCAAAAAGAAATGGAGAGAGAGAAGATTAACATATTAGGAGTATCGGAAACGAGATGGAAAGGAGCAGGGATAAGGACAGGAGAGGATTGTAAGATTATTTACTCTGGGGAGAACAGCAAAGAGGTGTAGCCATTATATTAGATAAGCAAACATCAAATTCTGTCAAAGGATATCATGCTGTGTCAGACAGAGTCCTATTAGTAAAATTAAACGGAAGACCTTTTAAAATAAATGTCATTCAAGTATATGCCCCAACAAGTGAAAGCAGTGAAGAAAGCATAGAGGAATTTTATAATGACGTGGAGTCTGCTTTGAAGAACTGCAAAAAATCAGAAATAAATATCATAATGGGTGATTTCAACGCAAAAATAGGACAGCAAGGCGATGGATGCAGTGTAGGCAACCATGGTTTGGGAGAGAGAAATGAAAGAGGATACAGACTTGTAGAATGGGCAAAAGAACAAGAAATGGTTGTAGGAAACACCTGGTTTAAACAGCATCCTAGAAGATTATGGACATGGAGGAGTCCAGACAGCAGGATTAAAAACCAGATAGATTACATCCTGATTAGCAAAAGGTTTCGAAATGCGTTAACAGTCGTAAAAACAGTTCCAAATGCAGACTGTTACAGTGATCACAGATTAATTACAGGCACATTGAGGGTAAAGTTAAAGAAAGTCAAGTATACAGCAGGAAACCCTAAATATGACTTGTGCAAATTGAAAACTGACAAAGAAATACAAGATAATTTTAACATAGAAGTAAAGAACAAATTTGATATATTGTCTGATCTAGAGATCCTGTTTCAAGATGTAGATGATCAATGGGAAACGATGAAGAATTCAATCAGTTGCGCAGCAGAAAAAACTATTCCAAAAGTAAAGAAAGTGGGCCGTAAGACATGGATGACTGAAGAAATTTTACAACTAATGGAAACAAGAAGACAGAACAAAAATAATCCTGCCAAATATGAAGAAATTCACAGAAAAGTGAGAACCTTATGTAAGGAGGCAAAAGAAACATGGCTTGAGAAAAATTGCAGAGAAATTGAAAAACAACACAACAGTAACAATGCGAAACTAATGCACAAAAGAATTCAGGAGCTTACTAATCAAAGAACACGTACATCAGCAGGCTGCCTAAAGACAAAAGATGGAAGAGTCATAATAGAAAAAGATCAGATATTACATGAATGGTCAGATTACGTGAAAAACCTGTATGACGATAACAGAGACGAACAGTATGATGTTCAAAATAATAATGAAGGACCAGCAATTTTGAAGATGGAGGTTCAGAATGCTCTTAACCATATGAAATCTGGCAAGACCCCCGGTTCAGACAGCGTCACAACAGAAATGATTAATGCTTTAGAAGAATATGGAATAGATCAAGTTACCAGTCTGCTTAATACAATATATGATACTGGAAATATACCTCAGGAGTTATGTAATTCTGTATTTATTGCAATCCCAAAGAAATCAGGAGCCTTGGAATGTGATCAACATCGAACAATTAGTATAATGAGTCACATCACGAAGATTTTGCTAAGAATTATCATGCAAAGAGTTAGGAGGAAAATACAACCTGAAATAGGAGAAGAACAATGTGGGTTTGTGGAAGGCAAGGGTACAGTAAATGCTGTGTATATACTGAGAAACATAATCGAACGTTCTATAGAAGTAAACAAAGATCTACACCTTTGCTTTATTGACTACACAAAGGCTTTTGATAAAGTGAGACATGTCAACATGATAAGGATGCTTGAAGATCTACAAATTGATGGAAAAGATCTTAGACTTGTAAAAAACATATATTGGAAACAACAAGCTGCCATAAGAGTTGATAATGAAGTAAGCCAATATCAGCCTATTAAAAGGGGTGTGAGACAGGGATGTGTAATGTCTCCAGATCTGTTTTCCCTGTACAGTGAAAGTATTTTCAGAAATATTGAAGATATGGAAGGAATCAACATTGGGGGACGATGCATCAATAACATTAGATATGCAGATGATACAGTCTTGATTGCAGACAATGAACAGGACCTGCAAAATTTAGTAGATGCGATTGTTACACACAGTGAACAACTAGGGTTAGAATTAAATTGTAAAAAGACACAGATTATGGTCGTCACTAGGAAGGACGAAATACCACAATGTAATATACAAGTAAATGGGAATATTCTTCAACAAGTGAGCAGGTACAATTATCTCGGAACAGTAATAACATCTGATGGGAGATGCCTTGAAGAGATTAGAACAAGAATCGCCATGGCAAAAGTAGCCTTTAGCAAGATGAAAAACATATTGACCAATAAAAAGATGTCAATTGAAACGAGAAAAAGAGTGTTGAGATGCTACATTGAACCTGTACTTTTGATATGGATGTGAAGCGTGGACAATGAGCAGTCAGGCTGAAAAACATCTGATGGCTGTAGAGATGTGGTTTCTGAGGAAAATGCAAAGAATACCATGGACAGCCAGAAAGACCAATGAACAAGTCCTTCAAGAAACAAATGAAGATCGTAAATTGATTAGAGAAATTAGACGTAGACAGTCAAAATTTTTGGGCATGTTATGAGAAGAAATGGATTGGAGAATTTGGTGACAACTGGTAAGATCGAGGGGAACAGACCAAGGGGAAGACCTAGAAGCAAGTACCTGGATGGCTTGGCCTTGTGGCATGGTCGAGACAGAAACACGGAGCTGATCCACGACTCTGGTGATCGAGTGAGATGGCAGAACATGACCGCCCACGCTTACCGGCATGGCACATGATGGATGGATGGATGGCCTACCAATTGAAGACGCCGGGGGCTTCCGGTGTCGGCCCACGAGGCTAGCATCTCCTGTGTGTTGTATCTTGTTGACCCATTGAGGTATGTGTTCTGACACCCGTTTGTTAAGCTGTCTCTCTGTTCTACCAATGTAAACGGCCTGGCATCTACATGTGAATTGGTAAATACAATTGTTTGTGACTTACAGAGGAACAGGCTCTTTGACTGTTGGTGAAGGAATCGGTACGGTTTTATATCTAATGACTGGAGTTGCAGCACAGAATGTTCGGCCTACTGCTGTAGTAAGCCGGTCTTGTAGACGTTGCATTACGTCATCCCCTCGAAAGGTTAGCTGGATGAATACCTTGAGTTTAGGGACTGTAGTTACGTCTGCTTTTGGTTTGGGCTGTTGGCAGTGGCGTTTGATAAATCCTGTGAAGTACCCATTCAGGTTTAAGACATTCGTCAGAGTTTAAAATTACTCTGTCAGTGTGTCCTGGGTGTATATCTTTCTAGCACGGTCAAACAAGGTCCGTACTAAGCCCCGTTTGTACTGGACAGGTGTGATGCTCTAAAAATTCAGGTATTGGCCAGTCCATGTTCCTTTGCGATACACCGATCTTTGAATTGTGCCATCTGCTCTACGTCTTATTAGAATATCTAATAATCTAGAAAAGAGTGATTGTTTCTATTGTGTTATGGATAACAACTAGTTTGTAGAAAAGCAAAACACGCTTGTTCCATGGAGTGGGTCTTAATGGTTAAAAAGATTTAGCTCCTCCATGTTTATTGACCAATCGACGCTCGATGAGTGATGTGTTAACTATCACCAGACAGAGCACGTGGCCTTCCATTTTAGACTTGATCGACCTGGGAGTTCAAGTAAATTAACATAAATGATGTCGTCCGCCGAGATGGGAAATCGAACATGACCACCGATCATGCTGGCAAGTCTGCTGTCCACTGTGCTACCGTAACTCTTTGTGTTATACGTAATACACAGAAACGTAATTTGTTCAGGAACCTGTCAGTTCATTAACATGCCCAAAATAAATTTTCAGATATTATTCGACACTCATAAAACTAACGGATGGGCGAGTTAAGTTAATATGTAAGTGCTCGGTAATGTCAAGAGCTCGGACGGGTACGATTTGTGGGCTCGTCGCCTCGACAGTGAGGGAAAGATTTGACATCCATGTTGGCCTACACATTGTGATGAGGGAAAGATTGGACATCCATGATGGCCTATACATTGTCATGAGGGAAAGATTGGACATCCATGCTAGCCTACAAGTTGTAATGAGGTAAAGATTGGACATCCATGCTGGCCTACAGATTGTAATGAGGTAAAGATTGGACATCCATGCTGGCCTAGAGATTGTAATGAGGTAAAGATTGGACATCCATGCTGGCCTAGAGATTGTAATGAGGTAAAGATTGGACATCCATGCTGGCCTACAAATTGTAATGAGGTAAAGATTGGACATCCATGCTGGCCTACAAATTGTAATGAGGTAAAGATTGGACATCCATGATGGGCTACACATTGTGATGGCCCTATAATCAGAACATGACATATAGCAGGAAACTGCTCCAGGACCCTCCCAATCAAATCTCAACGAAGTAGAGGACACATTAGCATATTACAATGGTGCTATTTTTGTTTTTATTTCATTTTCGCATTCTTCTAGCATTGAACGTATGCGTAGGTTCATGCACCTGCTACTATGCCTAATGCACTGGACTGACTTGTGTGTATGAATTAGCGTTCCCTAATACCAATGTCTCTCGCCATCAGAAGAAACAACACCCGACTTCTTAGGTACTTGTAATTTACATCCCCAAGTCGAGGAGGGGAAGTCAACATTTTAGTCTAAATGATCGATGTAGGGTTTGAACCCACTCCCTCGGCATCAGCACATCGGAAGTTTAAGAGCGTGCGCTCTTAACCAGTCGCCCATGCTGACCCCGAAAGCTCCAGTGACCATGCAGGGACTGGAACCCGCAGCCTCAAAATGACAACAGCGCCTCTCTGACAATTGAACATTTATTATTTCTCCTGGTGACCAGAAAATAATTTTATAGTATTCCAAACTTGTATAATATATGATATTAGCAAATGATTTGATTGTTCATTTATTGGTAGTCGAGGCGACACCTGACTAATAAGAAATTGTTCAGCTCCAGTATATAATAATAGAGTGGGGGAAATATACAATGATTTATTGTTTCTCTAAAAACAAAGACACTTAAACACTATTCTCTAGCTTCTGTCATGTTCATTGTGAAAATGGGGAATTATTTCTACAGAAACCTGCGTGCGCTAACACTGATACTCCTGGGAGATGTTTACGCTAAAGTACTATGGACACAGTCAAGTGTCTATACAATTCATTATATATCCATTGTTTTAAAGGTTTGTTGGGATGAAGAAAATGTAATACTGTTCATCATGTTATATCAGGAGGATTACTACAACACACTATAGTTGAACCATCTCCCTGCAGGTTCCACCTGGTTCTATGTGACCAGAGATGCGTCATCGTTATACTACAGTTTAAACCTGGGTGGGTTCTTGTCTCCTAGTTATTCAAAGATGTGATTGTCGGCTGTCCTGCATTGGCATTTTCAAAGTTGCTACTCCAGCGTGCCTCGCGTGTCATCAAAGCTTACCTTTCCCAAAGACATGTATATGGTTTTTCTTTTCCAAACCTGGAAGGATTCCACTTATCAATGCATCACCACAGATGTTATTGGCGTGGTTCTTATTGCTTCATCGTCAGCCGTACATGATAACACTGCACTATAAACGAGGATTATAGATTTTATTTGCAGTAATGTGTTAACAATTCGCAGAATAACGATTGTATTAAAGCTAGATTGTTTATCTTATGGTAGAGGACATACTCGCAGATTGCTCCTAATACATCATTTTTTTTGGATATTGACAGACGTGACCGTTAACAGTCCCATATTAATCTTCACACCACAGGTAGTATGCATCGATGCTTTTGAGTCAGCATTAAATATCACCCAAACATACCAAGTTTTTCCCGGTTTGGTAGCTACACTTTCCTGGCTAGGTAAGAGCACACCGAACATTATCTTCTTTGTACAGAGGATTATACTCTTTATAAAGTGTAAGACAGCAGACGAAATATCCCTTAATGACTGCAGAAACCAGCACACTTGTTTTCTACAATCCGAGAGGACAGACCACGTCTATGCGCAAAACTAGGTGTGAGCTGAGTTGAATTAAGAACCAGCATCACATCATGCAGGCCATTTCCCTTTGTATTCTGACTGTCATGGAACCACTGTAGTTAACTATAAGATGATAAACTAACAGAGACAGTCTGTATTCACAGCTGCAATTGTTTGTTACTAGTGTGAAAACACGTCGGACCAAACGAAACTACCAGTCCTTGAGATTTCCCTAGGAAACGGGAAATTGTCGGCATGTTGTTCTGCCAGAATCGCAAGATGAAAGGAGGGGCGCCGTCTTGATGTGGTTGCCGCTAAGACCACCTGTTGTTGACATCAAATGACGTCACTCGGACAATCCCCGAGTGTATGAAAACATAACCTGTTGCCGCTAGTGTGAACAAGGGAGTTGACCTAGGCTGAAGTGTTGGGCTAGCTCGGTTCTAATATAGGAAAGAATCTATTGTGTTCTGTATCAATTACCGATGAGGAACATGTGTCTTTCATGGCAAAGTGTAGATTCGATTCAGGATAGAGTTGAGTTTTCATAAGGTATTCACTTGTTAGCATTTAGATGTAAATAATGTAGAACAGTCTAGTGATAGATAGTGTTTAGGACTTGAGCATAGTGTTGTGGCTTTGTGGTTAGGTATTCAAGGAGTGTCGGCGACAGTAGGCAATCGCATTGTTATAACTAACTAGTATGAGAGGTCAATTAGCTCTGCTGGTTGGTAATAGTGAAGTGGGATGATATGTAGAAAGATTGAGGATGGTTGGGGGATAGGGAAAATGTCCAATGGTGGGATCTACCAGTGGGGTGTCTACTGGGGTTCTGCACTTTACAATTGGTCTTTCCTTGTCTTACCCTAAATCAACCGATGTGATGAGCTCCTCTGCCCTATGACAGAGTTTGGTTCACTGTTATATATATCTGAGTGATGCCGTCGGCCTATACTCATCTAATAAGGGTCAGTGTCGGTTGCTCTCACCAGGTGTGTTCTCTCTTTCACAGGTTTCCCTCAGGTTATGAAGAAAACAAGCTGAAACAGCACAATTTTAGATCATAAATTAGTGCGGGAAGATTTATGCAGAGGCTTTTGCACTGGACCCATGATAAAAAGGGTCTGAAGGAACATGGCTTTGTTGAGCCGAAACATATGAGTATCCGGCAGAAGACTTCTTAGTGATAGGGATCACGGAAGTGAATAGTGAGATGATTTTCCATACCACATGGAACAAGAACAATAGTGATTATCTATGTAGAAAGAACAATAGTGATTATCTATGTAGAAAGAACAATAGTGACTATCTAGGAAACAGGAACAATGAACCTGGCGTTTTCACTAAAGTATTAGATTCCTGTGAGACTGTAAACAATAACTGTGTAAGGGTGAAACTATAGGACAATTAGAAAGGAACCATGTTATTACAAGGGACAGTGTTCCGTGTTTTCACGATGCAAGGATTGTTAAGTCTCAGAACTTTAAGGACATTTGGTAACATTGTGTAGGATCGATTCAGGATAAGTATCGGACTATATCCGTGATTGGTGACCAGGTATCGAGGTTATCAAAAAGCTACTGGAAGAAGTCAACATCTGGCAGAAGGGACACATCGTTTTGGTGAGGTCATTTTGTGCTGAACTATGAGGATGTTGTGTGGCCCTTACAGGGATGATCAGACTTTGCTTTTGAGCTGTTCGGTCTGACTCTGCAGACACACTAGAGTATACGACATACATTCTACACCTACACTTCTCACATACATACACTTTTCTTCATTAAATTAATATGTTATTGATTTTTAGAAGCTAGAGTTGTTTAGTATGTTGTTTTGAGGAAGTGTGAGAGGGGGCATGATCCAGTGGTGAGAGGGGGAGAGAGAAAGAGGTATCCAGGGATTGACGGAGTGTTGTGGACGGAATCTGGTGGATTCTCCAGAATAATGATATGGGGTTAAAAATAATGTGTGTGTTGATTCCCCTCACTCCAGGGACGACACTATAAAGGAATACACGACACTGTCCTCATCTTCATCAGCACCGAAGAGTCCTTGTACTAAAAAGTACCCGTGACAGTCTGTTTATGTGTCCATCTCCCCTTTCCTCTGATTACTGAGTGTCGGCCAGATCCTCTGGTCACTCCTTATGTATCTGTTATACCACACTCTAAACACGATCTTAAACGGCACTAACCAAATATGTCTTATAGTGCCCCAATACCTCCACCAAACGGTGTGGACCCATCCAGTCTGCCCACATGCTCGTTTAACTCGGCACCAGCGTGTCCTGGAAAATAGATCCAGCAGATGCTCCCCAGAATTGTTTTTATTTATCTTTAAATGTATGCATGCTAGTCTGCACGAAACATACCTGTCTTCACCTTTCCCAGAATGCTCCGTGAGCCAGTTACGAGCACGACGTGTGTGTGCTGTTTGTCTTCCAGCCAGCGGACTGCCGCGGTGACTTTGTCCACCTCGATTCTCAGACTAGATGTGGTATCATTTGCCAGTCTCTTGTGAACTAAACAACATTTATTAGAATTTGCAATGAACCGCCGAGCTCTTCTTATGTCTCTCAGCACAGAGCCATCATTGTAGACGATTGCAACATCTGGGTAAGAATCGTCGTGGATCAATTGTCGCACCACCTCGCACTCAGCGCACTCTGCCGGCCAATTCCGACACTTGTCCAATGTGACTATGACCCTTCGCAGGTCTGATATTTCCTCTGGAATTCTGACCCACTCCTCACCTCTTGCAATGTTCTCAGACATGCACACTTCTCTAACTGTGTCCTCTGTCTGAGACAACCATGCTTTTCTTGTTATCAGTTAGCTGATTTTTCCTGCAGCCCCTTAAGCCTCTCCGAAATTGTTGGTACAGCTAGGATGTACCGCATACACACACTGCCACCGTGTCCGTTGTGCATCGCAAGATCACTCTGACAGCTTCACTCTGTATGTGCTCCAGTTTCACAGGTTGATTTAGACACTGTGAGCATTCCCAAGCCGTGTTCAGTCACTGAGAGAATCAGATACTGTTATGATTCATTGTTCATTGCTGCCATCCATCATCTTCAGCGCGAACTCAGTTTGGTGTTCGTCTATCGGTGTGTAGCCAAGTCATCATCGATTCCAGGTTCCAAGCCACCAAGCAAGCAACCAGCCCACCACCAAATCAACTAAAATAAGCAATACCAACAGCAAGTACTCAGCAGTGTGCTCCTCTTCGCTTTAAGTATTCGCTGATAGATGGATGTTGGGTTAGTAAACATTGCGATCCGGTGACTTTAAGATTGCAAGAGAGCAAGACACATTGTCCGTGCAGAGACAAACACACACGTTGGTAAACTAGAGTGAGCTTTGCTATGCGAAGACTGTGCAAGAATGTCAGAATTTAAAACAAATGTCTCGTTACTGTTAATGTATTGTTGTAAAAGAACTGTCCATACATTCTACACCTGGCTATTTTTTCCATGGTCTGTCCGTTTTCCAGTTCTCTGTTGTACAGAAGCGAAATTTCTGACACACAAACAATTAACGGCCAAGAAGAAAAACAAAAGGAGTCTGCAAATGGGTTTGTGATGACCGAGGACCATCAAATGATGTGGACTTTCAGTTATCCAACGTTCAACCGACAAAGCTCATGTCATTGTCAGCTAGTTTAGTTTAGTCTATGGATCAACATCATGGCACACGAGTGTAACCCATAAGTACTCCATTCTCCTCCTAACTCAAACCTGAGTCTGGAGAAACTCATTTCAGTGCACGAACTTTCGTAGCATTGGCGAGGATCCTGAAATACTTTGGGTAGACTTTTAACTCGACATTTTTTCCAAACAGCGCCGTTAGGCTACTGTTTTTCAATTTCCACATGCCAAGGGATTTTGTACGTGCGCAACAATACACACGGGCGTCCGATCTCACTACCCAGAGACCAGGGGAAATATATTACTAGAAGTCTTCGTGAAAAACTTCCGGTCCTCACCGGGGCCTGAACCCGGGACCTCCAGCACTCGAGGTGGACACCATACCTCGAGACCACGCAACCCCCTATGTCATGGCCTGTTGTCGGCGACACGTTCTTACCGTTACACTAACCTGCTCAAGTACCGGTCAAGACAGAAATAATCAACTACAGCCACAACTGCCAAAGATTATAATTTTATACATACGAAAAGCAAAGAAAGATGGATACCCAGGCAGTCCAAAAGGAATATTGGTAGAGAGATACAAAGATATATTACCCCAGTCATTAAACCGATATCGTCAGTCTTAAGGATGAGATGAGGTTGGGCTGTTGCCTGGAGCGTGTATGAGGTTAGGCTGTTGCCTGGAGCGTGTATGAGGTTGGGCTGTTGCCTGGAGCGTGTATGAGGTTGGGCTGTTGCCTGGAGCGTGTATGAGGTTGGGCTGTTGCCTGGAGCGTGTATGATAGGTGCATCACTGATGATGCTGATGACAATAGTGACAATGATAATAACGTAGTCTCATGGTAGATATTGCAATAAGCGTCTGAAGTTTTAGGTTTTCACATCTGCTAGATTACAGGACAGAGACGTGTGTGTGATTTCCAGCTTCTATTCTCGCCTCCATTCCTTCAAGACAAGTGTGAACATTATCCAGTGCTGGAT